>VZTA01015482.1:275933-362979 GCA_013398855.1 Mohoua ochrocephala | reverse complement strand
GGGAAGCGGCGGCCATGGCGGCGCAGCAGCAGCTCGGCCGGGAGCACCAGGGCATCACCCTGCGCGGCAGCGCAGAGCTCGTCGCCGAGTTCTTCTGTGAGGGGGCCGCGGGGAGCCGCGGGGACCGCGCTGGGAGAGAGGGAGGGAGAGAAGGATGGTGGGAGGGAAGGTGAGGGGGTGGGAGGCCCCGTCTTGTGGGGCGACATGGCCGCCGGGTGGGGCGTGGGGGGGTGTGGTAAACATCCCTTTCCCTCTCCGTCGTGCAGCCTATGGAATCAACAGCATCCTGTACCAGCGGGGCATCTACCCCCCCGAGACCTTCACCCGCGTGCAGAAGTACGGGCTCACCCTGCTGGTCACCACGGACCCCGAGCTGGCCAACTACCTCAACAACGTGACGGAGCAGATGAAAGGTGCGGGCCGGCGGCGGGGCCCTCCCTGCGGTGTTCCTGCCGCTGTTTCTCGCTCTCTAAGTGACTGCCGTGGCTTCTTGCAGAGTGGCTGTACAAGTGCATCGTGCAGCGCCTGGTGGTGGTCATCTCCAGCATCGAGAGCAGCGAGGTCCTGGAGCGGTGGCAGTTTGACATCGAGTGTGACAAAACTGCAAAGGATGACAAGTGAGTGCCACGGTCCCTCCGCTCCTGCTCTTCCCTATCCCGAGTACCGGTGCAGGCACAGGATCAAGGCCACAGACTTGTTCCTTCAAACCTTTCTTAGTGCCCTGCCCTCTGTTTGTCTGCAAACCAGTCATTACATGATTGAACACACAAATAACAATAAAGGGAGACCAGCTATCACTTAACTTTTCTAAGGACTTAAAAGTGTCACTACTGCTCTAAAGATACTGTAGCAGACAAACAGAGCTTAACAAAGAGAACTGTATTTAGAGGAAGCTGTCAGCACAGTAGAAGTTTTTTCTCTTACCAGAGTTTTCTTATTTTTCCAGTGGACCACGAGAGAAATCTCAGAAGGCAATTCAGGATGAAATCCGCTCTGTCATCAGACAAATAACTGCCACAGTAACCTTCCTGCCACTCTTGGAATCTGCCTGTGAGTATTTGGAACTCCACTAAAGAAACACTTTTGAAAAACCTAAATAACTTTCCAACTTTAGAAAGTATTTTCTGGTTTTCTGAGGCTTTTTATTACACATCATGTACCATCACATTTGTGAGACAGCACTTTGTTAGACTGAGATCAGGACAAGAACTTGGGGTGGCTTAGCTAACTTGAGCAAATTACTATGTAGGCTGTAAGGAATGCAACTTTTCATGAATTATTTGTTCATATGAAGTGTTATACAGAGCTCAGCTCCGCAGCATTTTAACATGTTTAACAAAAATTTACTACACTCACCTGAGAAAACTAAAATGGCCTCATGTGAATATAACTTGTTTTAACTACTTTTTTTTCACATAACTAGTATCAGTGTGACTTCTGAAAACTTTGGTCCTTGTCTCCAGTTCCAGAAGATGCACTTCAAACCTTCCATCTCCTTACGGTGACTTTGTTCTCCCTTGCTCCCAGGTGCCTTTGACTTGCTGATATACACGGATAAAGATCTGGCAGTGCCAGAAAAGTGGGAAGAGTCAGGACCACAGTTCATAGCCAATTCAGAAGAGGTTAGGCTTCGTTCCTTCACTACCACAATCCACAAAGTCAACACCACGGTGGCTTACAAGAAGGATTCTGTTCCCTAAGATGCAGGGGGAAGTTGTGTGTGTGTAAATATCCTTGTATAGTTTCTGTTCATCATGCAGCTAAGCCATGAACCCATCAGTACTGTCCTCCTGATGAAGTATGACACAGAGAAAAAGACAACATGCCCGTCTGTGATAATGTGACACTAGACTAAGCCGGCATCATTTTTAAAGAGGCTTAAAAATATTCATGGTGATAGTTCAATTCTTACTTCACTGTACAAGCTAAATTAAACCACTGCCTCTGCTAGAAAAACTGCCTAAATCTGGGATTAGCTGCTAGAATTGTGTTCAGATCCTGTAATTTTGTATTTTAAAATTGTTTTAAACTGCATTCTGTTAGCAGGCTTCTCTGTAGCAACTATGTCATTCCTAGTGTGCCAGTTTTCATGTTAAAAGCCTGGGCTGCTTTATTACCAGAAATGACCCTAAAATGAATCAACCAAACAATTCTTGTACCTTTCCACAATGGAAGCAGCTGTTCATCAGGAAAACATTAAGTACATGAATCCTTGTATTTTAATGACCACTGGGCTCTAGTTCTGGGGACAGAGTTGTTCTGTGTCTGTCTGTAGCGTCTGTCCAGCATTTTCTATGTTTGTATTCTCGTTTTACAGAATAAAGCTTCGAGTTTTATAGTGTTCTCTAATTCAGAGTCTGCAGTACTTCATGTTTCAGATGGTTTTATGAGTGCTACATCCTAGTTTAGAACTGTCACTCAAGTAACACCCAGAAGGCATCCCCCTTGTGGTGTTACTTGTTTCCTCCAAGTCTCCAATCAAGTGGTGTGGAGTCCGTATGAAATCCATTTATGGATTAACAGTGTGCCCCCACCTCAGTCTTCAAATAACAATATAAACAGTCACAGTGCCCTAATGATTAAGCACAGTGCCTTCCATACCTGTTAAACAGCACTGGACTCTGTGCATTCTTACCCATTTTTGTAGTGGAAGAAATTGGGGATTTAAAACTCTGGAACTTTCAGACCCTTCCATGGTTTTGTTCACTTCCTTCACTAAATTCATTCCAGCCAGAGTGTTTAGCTCTGTTTTTTCCACTCTTTTACAGTGATGTAGGACTTTCTGTTACAATATAATTTCAGAAGTTTATTTTAAAAACATCGATTACATGTACCCCACCCCACGACTGTATTACAACCTTTGTGGGCTTTCCCATTTCCAGGAAATAATTCTCTCCAGCAGTCCCAATCTAGCAGAAGTAAAAAAAAAAAGGCAGTCCTCTGTAAATCAGGAGCACAAAAATCCTATTTTTTTAAAAATAAATACAATCTGGGTACTTAAAAAGTTACATTATTCACCGCTAGGGCTTGTGCTGCAGTAACAGAAGAATACCTGGTGTTTTCTTTTGCCTGTCAGCACAACTGAGGTGACTGCACTACCCCTTCACCCCTAGAAGGAGGTGCACTTCAAAGAGTGAAGTCTGCAGTAGTGAGCATAAAAACCCCTCATTTTACAGAGATGCAAAAGTCAAATTGCTCCAAGAAGCTCATTCTTGTACCAAACAGAATTTATGATCTTCTTTTTTAAGAAGGTCCAGCCCAAAGTCCATCTCCACCATCATCTCTGTATTTCTTCTTTTACAGAGGGACCAGCAGTCCAAGGAAGTAGTAGATCATTGCAGGTAGATAATGTCCATGAAAGGTACACATGAAAAGGAACAGGTCACAGATCCTGAAGTTTTCACAAAGACCCTGAAGAATAGGAAAGAAAATAAAAACTAAGTCAAATTCATCTCCCAGGAACCAAGTCTTCACGGAGGTGTCCAACAGGATGTGCTGATTCCTAATGGGACCCACACTCTTGATTAGTTTCCTCTACTCTGAGGTCACTTTTGTAGCGTGTCAATCAAAACAAGGGAGCCCCCCATTCATCTCCGATGGCAATCTGGTTATCCTTAGGAAAGGGAATGAGGGTAAGACTGAGAATGAACCCAGCAGGCACTGCTCACCTGGCTAGTTGAGCTGACGGATGAGCTGGTTGATTGCGTCGCCTCTGTAGCCAGGCTTGCCCATCTCCTTGAGGAATCCCACTCTGTTCCGCGACGCGTGGCGAGCCACCGACAGGTGGAAGGGCCACAAAAAGCTGGTGACTCGTTTGAAATACTTCCCGGTTGAGTAGATTTCATGAATAAGGTCTTCCAGGCAAATAATACCACAGCCCCCTGCAGGAGGAAAAAAAAAAAAGAGATGCCCAACTGTATCATCCTTCCTCACACTGCTCCAGAATTGCCAGTGCTCCAGTTTGGCAAGATTTTGTCTCTCCCCACCCTCCCAGATCAGACTGTAAACTCTCAACATCCAAGTCCTTCCTCAATTTTGTCACCCTCTTCCTCACCTAAATGTTGCTCTATCAGCATGTTGTCTGTCAGAGGCACTCTCTTCTTCTTGATCTTGGCTTGGCCCCGTTTCAGGATGAGCTCTCGTACAGATTTCAGGTTAGGCTGCCTGTACAGAAACAAAAATCAGATTCTGTAAGAGAGACACGATGCAGAGGGAAGCCCCATCCCACTTCCTCGTGCAGAGGTGGGAAAGTAACCAAGTTATGTCGAGAACAATGAGAAAAGTTTTAGATATAAAGTTGATCAAGTTTTGACCATTACTGGAGAAGTACTGGATCTGTGGTAGCAGCTGGAGAATCCAACGACCCCCAAAGCCCCAGGAGGGGTACGTACCCCCACGCCACGTAAGGCTCCACGATCCGCAGCATCTTCAGCGACAGAGGGCTCAGCTTAACGAACACCCCAGTGTAATTCTTCCTCAGCCGCAGCAACTCAATCACTCTCTTCACCCTCTTAGTCACCCCCTTAATACTGAGCCAGAAAAAAATAACATTATTGGTAACCACACTTCTCTAACACAGCAACAAAAGGCCTCAGGTCACCTGCAAGGAGACACATCTGCGTTGATCCCACTGCCTTGGCGTAGAAATGACACGACAAAGGGTAGCACCAACCAAGGAAGGAGCAGGGAAGGGAAGTTCCTTACTCCACAATCCGCACGACGAAGGCCAGCTTGCTCTCCTGAGGTGCCGCCGCCTGCCCAGGCCTCTGCTCCATGCGCCTCAGCCGGGTGTCATCCCGGCGTTTGCGCCACGAATCCCGAACGAAAGTCTCCAGGCGCCTGAACTGGATCTGTTTCCCCTTCTGCTGCTACAGACAGAAGGAAAAGAAAGGATCAGCCATCCCAACAGTCTCAGGGGTTTGTATCTGAAAGGCCAAATGAAATGCAGAAGTAGTGAACAATGTTCTTTCAGCCTTGGAAGCAGTAAGAAGAAAATAAATTTGATTATCTAAGCCCAAGGGAGACAGAACTGAGGGACAACACATGAATTTACACACAGCTATTATTTATGAACAGTGAACAAAGAGCTTTTCCTCAGGAAAAATATAAATTAGGGAAAACAGAGCAAGACCAAGGATACTTCTAGGCATAGCTACACACACAGCTCAGCAATGGCTGGGAAAGCCAGGAACAACATCTGGGCAAAACAGATGCTACAGCAACACCCTAGTGTGACTCAAAACTACCCTCCAAGAGAATATAACTCTGTTTGAAGTACTTTTCTATAAAGGCACACATGCAAAAAAACCCCAAATTCAAATATTCAACTAACCATTAAGTACTTCTAAATTAAACACAGAACATCCAGCTCACCTGATAAAAAGTCTTTTCATTATTACTGGAAAATGTAAAGCTCTTTTTTTAAATTAAAAAGATGTTTAAATGCCTCTCCTTAGCTTAGAAATTAGTACATCCACCTAAGTCACAGTGTTTTCTCATACAAAGAGGACTTGAAAATGCACAGAATTACACAATTATATTTAACATACTCTACTGGTTAAATTAGCAGGCCATTTTAAATTAGAGAATCTAATGTTGTGTGTCTTCTGTCCTATTTTGCCTTGTAAATCACCCATGAAATTGGTTTGAATTTTCAAAGCAGGCAGACCTAATCAAAGTCTCATCACTAAGGTCATTTTTCTAATGAGAATCTTAAGGAGTGGCTATTTAACATTATTGCTTATGCTTCCACTTCCACCTCGGAAATACAGCAAGCCATCGATGCTTTTAAAAATGTAAACAGAGTATCAAAAATGGCAGGAGTTTTGCACATCATCTCATGGAAACAAGATTCACTGGGAAAGCTTTAAGACAGACACCTGTTGTATGAGCTGGGGTACAGCAGAACAGGTCTCAGATTCGGAACCAGAAAGGGTTTGCTGTGCTCTGCCACTCTGGAAATGGCACAGTGTGCACAGAGAGTGTCTGCACTGGAACATGCGCCACCCCACACGCAGGAAAAGGTTTCACCATGACCTGTGTCTGCTCTGACAGGTAAATAACTCTAAGTGCACCCTCAGAAAAGCGCAGTTTCCAGGCAGGGTTACAACACAAAGGTGGTTTCAGACAGTGAATTCCCAGGGCAGCACAGACAACTCAGCAGCTGCAGTTTCCCACATGCGGCTGCAAACACCTGATCACCACTGATCCAACAGGAACAACTCACAGTCTTCCATATACTTCTGTTTCGGTATAATAACCTGTAAAATTCTGTCCCCTTTACAAGGCTCAGAGACACAAGGAGAAGATGTTTAGGGACTCAAGCTCCCCTGGGAGGTAACCCCGAAGACGATCCCTGCCCACCCGCGGCGCTCGGGCATCCCCCCTCGCTAAGGGGGCCGATCAGTCGGATCATTTCCTGGGAATTTCAAGGAATGGCGATCCCCTCCGGAGGAGGAGGAGCCGGGGCGGCAGGACCAGGCTCTGCCGGGAGCCGCCGTACCTTGCGCTTGTTGAGCAGCGCCTGCTTGGCCTGGGTGGCCTTGATGGCCAGGTACGCCTTCCTCTTCTTCAGCAAGTTCTCCGGCACCAGCGGGATCCGCCGCCTCGGCCTGCGGGCGGGACAACCCCGTCACATCCCACATCCCGATCCAACATCCCGACCCCCTCGGGCCGCCCCCGCCGCCGCCCCCAGCCCGGTGGCCGNGCCGCGCATGCGCCGGGCCGGGGCGGGGCCATGGCCGCTCCTCCTCGGGCGCCGCTCGCCGGTGCCCGGGATCGCGGAGCGCCGGGAAGCGCTGTCCCGGCGGGAGGGGACTGTCCTGGCCCTGCGCTGTCCCAGCGGGGTCCACACGCTGCGAGCCCTGCAGAGGAGCGGACACTGGGACACGCCGTGTGACAGCCGGGTCACCCGCAGGTGGTGCCAGAGCCTCACGCTCAGTTGGGATGGAGCTGGGGTTGTGTTCCTGGTGTGCTCCCTCCAATTCCCCGTGCACGGCAGAGGAGGGATGTGGGCCTTTACACTCTGAAATCATTTTCATTTACACCGACCACAGTTTCCTCTCACCAGCTGGGAGCTACAGCTCAGTGGTGCCCAAATTTCGCTGCTCACCTCTGTGATGCTGCAAACCTTTACAACACTCTAAATGAGCCCACTTCTGTTTTGACACCAAAACCTAGAATTTCTGTGTTTAGAAACTCGATCCCAAATCCCACGAAGAACACAGCCCTCGGTGAGCAAACCCCATCAACTTTTAGATATGAGACACAAAGCAACGAACTTAAGAAATAAATAATCTGAAACTTTCACCGAAACAAATCTATAACTACATAAATTTCACCCTGACTTATAGCTGGAATCTCTGGTAGCTGACAACAGAAAAAGTGGCCCGTTTGAATCTACAAATGAACGTGCTTCGTTTAGCAGGCTCTCGGGTATTCCATTATTAATGGCAAGGAAACAATAAGTAAGTAAATATTTGAAGCGCTGTCGCTATGAAATGTTGCCCAGCACAGCAGCATTCCTAGGCTGACTCGTTAAACTTTAACCAGTAGTTATATTGTTTTAATGAATGGATATTCAAATATCCCTGGTTGCAGGGATACCCAAGGAAAGTGTTCTCATTTTCCTAGACAGCAACCTGTTGTACGCTGGCCTTCAGCACTCCCAACTCCCGCATGCAAAATTTTAGGGCTCCGATTCCAAAAGCCAAGTCAGGAGAGGAAGTGGAATGTCAGAAGTCCATGAAACTTCTTGCCTTGTTTTCTCACTCCACGGGTATAAAACCCCATTAAATTAACTTCAAATCCCACAGAATCTTTATTGATACTGTGTGCAGTCTCAAAACAGCAAAAGAGCTCGAAGTCCATCACGCTCATCATCGAACCGTGCCCCAGTCTGAAATCTGTCTGTAATAAATTCCCTATAAAAGGAGCCAGAGAAATTAAATTTTGTTTACTTCAACAAACAACGATCTAATCATGGGAATATTTTAATAAGGAAAGTAGCTCGTGATCTTAAATTATGCCCCTTTTCAGATCATTTAAGGAAAAAGTTTATACGGTTTGGAAAGATGCCCAGGAACTACTCCATACATACACTCAAACCACTAATTAATAGAGAGAAAAGCTGGGTGATCCAAGACTTCCTTTCATGAAAATAGCAATTGTGTGGAGATAGACTAATATTTCATATTTTTGAGAAACACTGTGGATAGATGCATGGCTTTATTCTTTTCAAAATAAGCTTCCTTAAGATGGGCATTTTTGTCAGAAATCCTGGAAATTCACTGCAAAAGGAGCAATCTGGGTAGAATGAAGACACGTGGATGAGACTAAGGCAGGTGTGTAC
Source organism: Mohoua ochrocephala (assembly GCA_013398855.1). Lineage (NCBI taxonomy): Eukaryota > Metazoa > Chordata > Aves > Passeriformes > Acanthizidae > Mohoua > Mohoua ochrocephala. The sequence continues at coordinate 354,629 of VZTA01015482.1, read as the reverse complement.
CCTCAGTTGGTGGCACCTAATATGTCAAACTGTAAAGGCTAAAAGATAAAATTTGTCTTTGTGTCTCCCGGGAAAAAAAAAACAAAACCTGAGCGGGGCAAAACAATTAATTCTTTAGTGCCCCTAATTTACCAGCATTTATGGAAAATATTCCAGTTTCAAAAGCTCAATTTTACAGTAACTATTGTGAATACTTCTCTGGAAGAAAAGCAGACTATTAATAAGCCCTTGGCACTACTCACAGTTATTGTCCCTGGAAATTATATCTGGAGTTTTAAGTTATGAATATTAAATTACAGATTTATATCTGTCAGAATGTTCTGACATTTTCTAAAAGACACCTATTTACAAGGTGAAACATTTGTAAGAATTAAAATGTAAATTAATTTTGTTTTACTTCTAATGCACTTGTAAAGGCCTGGCTAATGAACCTGAAATAGAAAAATGGTTTTTCAATTACAATAAACAGCAATGAAAAGAATTAATTTTTCTGTCTTGTCTACAAGAGAGTGCACAGAGTGTCTGCAATTTGAATGTACTGCAAATTTAATTGTATCTTTAAAGAAAAGTGGAGGTAAAAATAGGCATCATTATATTTGGTCTCCACAGGTCTCCATGACCTCTCTCCTTCTTCCACAGGGTGGAAAAGCTGCATTTTTTTGGGGAGAAAAACCGTTTCGATTATGTCTGAGATGAAAGACAGTGAGAACTGAATAGGAGTCTTTCCCACACTCAGTAATTGGGAATCCTGCCTCCTACTAGATTACTTTTTAATTGAACCTTCGAGATAATTGTGCCATTTAGGTTGTGGAAGCATATTAATAAGCACACCACAGCATAAACTATTCATAAAAATACTACCGACTGGGGAGCCATAAAAAGAGATGGAATGGAATAGCCTAATTAGGAAGTTTATCATGTCAGTGTAGACAACTTAATAGGAGATGGTTTGTACAGACAGAATATGCTCTCTGCCCTAAATGTCAGTGATTCTGATACAGTGTTGGTGGGTGGTGGGCAATGACTTCTACTCTTTTTTTAAAAAAAGAAAGCATTTAATTATTTTTATTTTATGGCTCTGGTTTCTGGCACAACTACATAAAATCCCTTTGCGAGTTCAGTTTTGGAGACTAGAGAAACAACAGGCAGCTGTTGTTTCAGCAGAAACAGCAATCAGAAGAGGATTAAAACATCGTATGTGAGAAGTGACCTGCAGTAATTCATATAAAACCACAGCAGAGTAATTTCACTGGTTCGTAGCAAGGCTGAGCCCTGAAGGAAGCTGTGGCCCTGAGTGCTGTGACAGTGCACAGCAATAGGCCTATAAAGGCCCTCTCACTTTTTTCCCTGTTAATTTATGCAGGGAAAGTTCCAATTGGAACATTGGATTTTGCCTGCAATTATTAGTGACAACTGCCCAGTCCAGATAAAGCTACAGAGCGTCGGTATTTGGCCAGGAAATGCCAGGCAGGGAAACACAGAGCCCGAGGGATGTAACTGGTCACATGTAGCTTTATCCCAAGAAAGGGGCTGTGTCCCTACGCACAGCAGAAACAAAGGAAGGGAGGAGGTAGTTGCAGGGCAGGATTTTTCTCATGGCACAGCAGAAGACGTTGTAAGGCTGAGTGCTAAGGCAGTGAGACAGCAGATAAAAATCAGTAAATAAAAGTGCGGCAATGAGTCACAAATTTTTATATGAAATGACAAGCTCCAGGCTAAATAATAAGCTTGGGAGTAGGATTTTGGAATTATTAGAGATAGATAAAAATATCTGCTTAATGCTTAGCACAACAGAACAGTAATTGAAAATTATTAAGGAAGGGGTTAAGAATAAAAAGCAGAGACTCTGATTCCACAGTGTAGCCACCCACATTTTGGATGCTCCAGCTTTGGTCAGTCATCTTTCTTCCATCTGTCCATCCCATACCTTCACCCACCTTTCCTCAAGACAGACTTGGAAGAGGTTTAAAGAAAGAAGATCAAACACGGGGAATAGTTTCCATCTGCGGAGCAGTTCCACAGACTGGACCCGCCAGCTGGGAGAAAGGTGTCTGAGGGAAGATAAAATAGTCGGTAAAATGATAAATGCTGGGATAATTGCTCCCTCTTTCTTTCAGCACATGAAGGGAAGGGAACCTCGGGTGAAGGTAGCAGGAGGCATGATTTTTTCAGCACATGAACTTGTAGTGAAGACCCAGACCTCTTAGACACCAGAGGAGTTACACATTCCAGCCATAAATCCCCATCCACCTCCTGCCTTCCCGAGTGGATCTGGCCTTTCTATTAGCCCAGCTCTAAACTTTCCATTCGACTGAGATCTATCCCATTTTGTATTTGCCCTTGCTATTATAGCACAACATTATAAAAGGCAGCCAGCAATCGGTTTCTTTGCCTGCATGCAGAAGGGCTCATTTAATCCGAATGCACGCCCTTCTCCCCTCTTCACCTGCACTGCATCCCATTTTCTTGCCTTTGAAGTCCATCCTTTCCAGTCTTTGAAGAGCTTTGAACAAATGAATCCTGTTCCTGCAGTGATCTATTATCAGCACTGCCTAAAAGCTAGAAGGATGAGGTAAATTTGCCAAAAACCTGAGAAGAGGTGGAATAAGGGAGAAGGGAACCAAGGAGCTGTGTAGCTCCAGGTAGCCACTGCCTGGACCACAGCTGTGGCGAGCGCCTGCAGCAAGCAAAGCCCAGTTGCTTGGTTCCTGCAGCTTGGAGCATCACTGTCCAGTTGTAACAGTGATCAAACAGCTGCCAGACCGAGACTGCAGGGACGCTCCATCACCTGGAAAAAAGGAGTATGAGATGTGGGGAATGCCTTGACAGGAATAAACCACAGAAATCCAAAGCAACTGTGCTGCTTCTCTGTGCTGTGCTCAGCAAGACTTGCTTCTTCCCTGAGAGTTTTCCACAACCCCTGGCAGGATCAAGGCCTTTCTATATCAGGTGCTGTGTTCTCACATCTGAGAGAGTTTCTGACTTCGAGAGACTACACTGAGGAAGAGCTAATAAAGAAAAAGCAGGTCCTGTTTCTAAACCAGTCAGTAGGATAACAAGCCTGTCTTGCTAGTTTCAATTTTCTGTACACATATTAATTATACTGTAAATTCTTTTTTGATATGTTGTATAGACAAAGTAAAAGATTCATCATCTTTTTTTTTCTATTTTTTTAATAGTAAGAATAAGCTTCTTCCTGTCAGTACACAAACCCAATAGTGAAGGAAATCACTTGGGTGCAGGTGTGCTTCAAACAAATGTTAATTATCAAAATTACCAAACAATTGTCAAAATGTTAATTCTCAAAACAGTAACTCCCTCCTTGGCATCCGACACACTGCAGTTGTAGCTGAACAATACCAACAAACACATGCTATTTTTTTCTTTAAACCAATTTTGTCAAGACACTGCCTAACGTAAGAGTTGGTGTTACGTGACGAGGCAGAGCTAATTAGGCAGGTAGATTTTATCAAAGAAGAGAAGGCTCCTAAATCTGCGGCAGAGGGAAGAACTTGACCTACTTTGTGTGTATCCTGGTGCTTTCATTTCAGGTGTTATCACAGTCTTCCTAAATTCCCCATATGGCCAATGTAGAAAGGCTTTATGTATTTTCATACTGCTTAATTTAATTGCTTTAACTCAGGTTTTAGTATCTCCCTGTCAAAGAAAAATCGTTCCTCACAGCCTTTCAGACAGAAGATGGAAATGAACACCTTCGAACTCACTCCATTCCCAAATCTTGAAATCTCTATACAGAAACACTTTAATATGAAGAAAGAATGGGAAATGATGGCTTCTCCATCTCTCGTTCTCTTCAGCTCCAGCCTGGCTCCCTTTTGGGGAGATAAGCTTGAATGAAAACACGTTATCTGCAGGATTCAGTGCAGAGATAACAAGGTGCAGCGTAATGGGTTGTCAGAATGCACGGCTGCAATGCGATCCTGCTTCTGGTGTCAGGAGGAACGTGGGTCAGGAAGAGGTGCCCGTTCCCAGGCTGGGGCTGCAGCTCAGCTCCAGGGATTTACCACAGCTGTTTCCAGCTCCTGGCAGGGCAGGCCCTGGCACCTTCCTCTCCTTCCCTCTGTACCCTGATTTCTGTGTGAAAAAAGTGCACATGCTGGGCAGGAAAGAGCCAGGAAACATTCCTGCCACATCCTAGTGAGGCCTAAGAACTGCAGACTACGTCGCAGCACAGACCCGTGTAGCCCGGGATGTGCTGTAGCCCCAGTATTTCATTCTGATCCAGATAAGGATTTAATTTAAAGGGGTCACTTCTTCATGGATACTTCAAAACCTGGAAGGCACTGCTGGAATGCAACCCTGTTATCTGTTGGTAATGATCTGAAGACACCTGGATTTAGTGGTGTTTTATTATTATTGCTGCGGATCACCCACCAGATGGTTTCAATAAAAAGACTTCAGATGATGAATAGCACATGAATTCCTCACATCACTTTGAGGGTTTGATTTTCTGAATTTGCACTGTGGAAGTGCTCCCTCGGGCACGTGTTTTTTTTCTTGCTGATTCTCTTCTCCAGCTTACAAGACACCACATCTACAAGCTGCTTCCTGAATAATCACATCTACCTTTGAAGTGTGGACACTTCTGCCAGCACTTCCACTGCTTTCTCTTCCTACAAAAAGAAAATTAATGTAAGGCTTTCCATATGGAGCTAAAAGGGAAATTTGGGGGAATTAGTGGAACAAATGGAAATACTTTTTTCTTCATTCACCCTAATTAAAATTAATATCACTTTGGCTCCAACTAACCCCACTGACTGTAAGGAAATGAGTAGTTCAGACTAGCAGCTCACGGAGCTGAGATGCTGCTGCACATATGGTCCGTGTGATCACGGACTGTTCCTGAGAAGAGCCCAGATGGGTTACAGCAAGCATGCAATAGAGACAGCCATGCTTTAGCCTCACTTGTTGTTGTTATTAACTTGTTTCTCAGTTTCACTCTACTTTTAACTGTGAGGTATTTGTCTATTGTCTGTTTTCACCTCAGGCATCGTCTCTTCAGCTTGCTTGTAATTCCTCAGCACTTTCCTGCACCCCCTCTTAATGACACAAGTTTTACTGTGTCAAAGAAGCCTGACCAAGAACTGTGCATCTTCAACAGACTCCTCCAAACACGTCACATCCTTACTGCAGCAGTGGCATTAATAACCCCTGTCACACCTCACAGTCCTCTGGGAAACTGCACTATCTGCCAGTAAAACTTTTTTCCACATTATTCCCTAAGTGGTCATTAAGAGTCTTTCACAAAAGTACATACAACAGGAAACATTCTTCCTGTTCTTTTTTTAACTCGATTTTGAATACAAATATCTGGTTTGTTGTTTGTATGCTTGATAGGTTCTGTGGCTGCTGCTCATAAGGTGTGAAACATTCCTCTTCATCCCTTCCAAATTCTATTAAAATCAAGTGCTTAAGTTACTGTTCCCCTGAGCTTAACCCATTTTAATAAGTTTTAGATGCTTATTTGGTTTCCATAATTTATCATCCATCTCCTAAATCTTTCCTTGCTTTAGCATACCCTTTGGAAGACGCATGCCCAGAATATATTAAGAAAAATAATTACCAGTGGTGCAAATATAACAGTTAAAAAGCATTAAATGGGAATTGCTGGGCTTCTGAAATGCAAAGCACACACTCGTGCCAATTCTTTTGCTGGAGAAGATGGGATACAGGTACGAAACTGAGGGGGTTTTGCTTTGTTAGCAATCCATTTTATGCCTGCAGTTCTAATGCTGGTGTTGGGCAGAAATTAAACGTGGTATCTGTAGCAGAAGGTTTATTCGTGAAACATGAGAATATCAGTCATACTTTTGTACCTAGAAAACATCAGTAGCTTCTCATGTTTTTGTGTTGTGCTGTCTGAGCACTTCGTAGAGATTTCACACTGCATTGACTGGAGAGACTGAATCAGAAATTCCACCACTCCTCTAGAGCTCCCCCTCCTTCCAGAAAGGAATTTTCAGCTGAAATAGCAGCTTTGGCCACATGTTCTGACAGTGTGTATTTCGCTATTTTCTGTCGTCAAGTGCTGGATCTTTATTATACTGACTGTAAAACGAGATAAAAAATAGAACTATGCTAAACCTTAGTTTATGTAACACTAATTTAATAGGGAGCTATTAAAGCACAGCTAAAATAGAAACGTGCCCTTTAGCCCAAAACTTAATTTCAGCTGAACTCGTGTTCTTTCCAACATAACAGGAGGCCCATGCTAATTCTGTAAAAATGAACTTTTTAAGTTACACTTACTTATTAGTAGCATTTTCATTAGGACTGACAAAAAAAAAAAAAAAAAGAGAAGAAAGGAAAAAAAAAGGTTAAGCTTAAATCTTTGAACAAAAATATTCCCACAGATATATTACTTGCCTAGGAAATTATTCACTCTTAAAAAGCTATTACTTATCGGGATAGTCATAATTCTTTGTGATCTTTCCTTTTTTCATTTTGGTTGTTTGAAACATGCTACTTTTGAGAAACTTAGTCTCTTGGTTTCACTGAAATCTGAGTTCAGCAGCTTCTTGGGAGAGAATTTACAAGGCAATAGGTGCTCTGGTTTGTGTTAAATTAAGTGTATGCAACACAGGTGAGCCCATGATCAACACGACAAAGATCCCATGGCCACAGGTGGGCAGTGAAATCCCAGCCTGTAATGAACAAATTTATTGCACACAGTAGGTAAATATTTGTTGTGCCAAGTCTCAGATTTGCTCCTCTTATTAATTTTCCCACAATCTCATTAAAAGTGGATTATGGCTTAATGTTGCTTTATTGTCTGCACTTTGCCTGCACAATAGCACGGCGAGACTGTTAGTTGAGATTCTGAAACACTTTCACGCTGACATGGATGAAGTGACCCTGAATTCTTGTGGGGGCAGAACGAGAGGAGGAACAGATGACCACAGAAGCCTGGCAAGGATGAAAATGATCCTTGGCTTCCACAGTGGGACTGAATATTCAAAGAGGGACCAAGGAAGTACAGAAGAAGCAGCCCTAGAAATGCATCTTCGCTTACCAAATGTTACTGCGTCAAGTTAAAAAATCTTTGCAACAAAATAAGCATTGGCAAAGAGCTCTGTTTCCCCAGGAAAGGTCTCCACTTCTCTAAATGACTCAAGGGTCACTTGAAACTGAGGAAAAACCTGCTGTGGTGACCAGTTCTGTGCACTTTATCACCAGCTGTAGGAATTTCCCATAATTATGCTCTGCAAGTAAATTACCATCAACATAACAAACACATCCAGACATTAAACGTGAACAGAGAGGCATCTGGGATCTTTGAAGAGACAGAAAATGTAATGTGATTAGAGTTGCTCTGAAGATAGCCATGAAAGAACTTCCTGTTTGAGAGGATTTTGCCCACATCTCCTACCAAGAATAATACCAAACAATAATTGACATTTCTGCAAGGCCTTTGGCCCAAGGAGCTTACAGAACAAAGTGGAATTGCTTCCTACCCAAGTTTTTGTTATGTTTTATCATCAGGGCCTCAAAGCCAATGCTCCAACTTGAAGCTGTGCCTCTTGGTAGGGCGGGATGGTGCTGACATCATGTCACCCACGGGAAAAGTTGGGAAGACTGTGCCTGACAGACAAGATGCCTGTGATCATTCACCCATTGTGATATAATCCAAATCCCTTGGGGCTGGTGCAGGGAGACCTGCCTCACCTCCCGTGCTTTTCACACAGGAGTTAAAGGCCGTAAGAGTAAGATCCAGCTCCGGCTTCTTCCTCCATCTCTTCCCAGCAACCAAATTTCAAGTCTGAGCACACTCCTGTGGACTGTTGTCTCTGTTTGAGAGCAAATTAATTACAGGCATATTGGAAATGTGAGCAAATTGAAATCCTCTTGCTTTATATATTTGCTTCCTCTGCTCTGAATTTCCTGAGAGAAAATGGACAATTAAAACTGCACTAAGAATTCCTTAGGAACTGCAAGTAGCCATGTGAGAGCTGGCACACGGCTGTGAGAAGGCAGCCAGAAGCTTGTGGAGGAATAATTGAAAGGACTAACAGGGAGCACCATACGCTCACACTCTGGATCTGGCCACAGGCAGCACGGAGCAGGCAGCCAGGCCAGTGAGGGCCACAGGTGCCAACAGCTCTAGGAACCAAAGAATAAATCCCAAAGAAAAAAGTATCTATATCTAGGACATGGGCGTCACTCGAAGGATCTGGACAGGTGAGTCCTAGAGGATTTTGCTGCATCTGTGCAAAATATTTCTGCAAATCCAGCTGTGAGCAGCTGGGGACAAATCAGGGATTGCTCCTCTGCCTCAGCCATCACTACCTGGAGCCCAGTTTTTAAGCTACAACACTCCACTTTTGTGGGGTTTGTGCTAAAACAAGGACTTCTAACTGTCACATTGGCAATGAAGACATTTATCTCACTCGGATGCTGTTGCAGGGAGCTGATGGACTATTTATCTGTGGGCAGCACTGCCAGGAGCCCCTGCCAGCTCAGCTTTTAGGGTCCCATGTGAGCTGGAAGGGTGGTCTTGTTAGGGCAGATTCCTCATGGGAGAGGAATCTTCTTCCAGGTCCTGCCCAGACACACCAGGGCTGTTCACACCGTGGCCTGGAAGAGAAGATTAATGCTCCTCCCCACTGCCTTGCATTTCCTTTTATCTTACCATATATCCAGAAACAATACGCCTGAAGCAATAAACTCAATTAAAAAAAAAAGCCAGGGGTAAGGTATTTACAGTTAGTATGTCCTTTTCCTCAGAGATAAATGGTTAAACTCTTCCCAGAGTATCCGAACGCCAAAGAAAAAGCTGCTTTTGTGACAGAAAGCTCAGTGAAGATGTGGGACTCGACTCCTGTGGATACTGAATTCTCTTGTCTGAGCTCACAGCTGAGAACTGGCCACTCTGGGAGAGCCTGACTGTACAGCAGAGGTAAAGCATTGCTTACCCACTATATAAGGAATAGATCTCCAGGCCTGCAATCTCAGCAAGAGGAGGAAGACATACTAATAAAGGACTATAAATACAGAAGTGTTTATAGGACATGTTATATAACACTTCTCCTCGAGCTTTGTGCCTTCCCTGTGCTGACAAACACCACGAAACGTTTTATCTCTCTGCCTCTTTATATTAAAGGGAATCTAATTTTAAGAACAGAAACTGGGCCAGTATCTTATGATTTAAAGCTACAAATTAGCATTCATATGAGCAAAGAGTTTGCATCGTGTTATTTTTCCTACCTCCCCCCCCAAAATATGATGCATTTTTTTTCTGTTTGCAGACTAATGCTGAAAGCAGCAGTAGTTCCACAATTTCAGAATGCATTTCAGAGAGAAAAAAAATATTTTTCAAATGCATTAATTGGAGAAATACACTAAAAGGCTTAAGTAATTTTTATGATGGTTGAGGTAATAGATGGCATCTGCTTTTCTTTGCAAATAAATGTCAAGTAGCAAGCCTACGGTCCTAAAAGATGTGAACAGCTGCTAACCAAAGAGGCCAGAAGTTGCAGTGGAATAAAGTCTTTTCTTAATATGTTGTAAGGAAGACAGTCTGTCTTTGCCTGGTTAACATGAGGAGGTGATATTAGATCCCCATGTAATCCTCAAGTTGAAAGAAAATGCAAATACAAGTGAAATGCAAGTGAAACCTCATCCCAACCCATCCAAAAGAGTGAACACAGTAATGGTGCTGCTGCCTCAAACAAGTCCAACTTCCATGATAAATATAAGACAATAACACGAATGTTTTGATACAACAAAGGTTTTTGTCATTTTCTCCAGAAAGAGGCGTGTTTTGATAAATAGAATTTCTACCTCTGGGCTTTAGGGACAGTTTGTGTAAATAGTTTGATTTATAGTTGCTGGGTCCTGTGCCGGAAGGGAAGAGGGGGCCAGCCACGTAGGAAGTAGCCGACAAAAAGCCCGTGCTGTGGGAGTGCATCCCTGGAGTACATGCATGGGAGGGAGCCAGCTTTGGAGCACTGCGAGAGGTTCAGCTGGCAGCACACCAGGAACATTTTGCTCCCAGCTCAGAGTGAGTATGGGAAGAGGTTGGAAAATAGAGCACCTTCACGATATGTCATTTCTCATTGTAACTAAAAGCTGTCATGGCTTGAGGGAAGAATGTAGGGGAAAAATGGAGCAGGAAAGAAAGCATATGGAAAACACAGGAGGAGGAACAGTGTGACAACATGGAAGAAAAAAGGAGAAAAAGGGGATAGAGTAGGTGGACAAGTTAAAAGAGAATAAAGAGGAGAAAAGAAAAAGGAATAGGAAAGGAGAAAAAGATCAAAGACTTTGGAAGTGGAGCGGATCAAAGACTTTGGAAGTGACCATGTCTGGGGCCCAGCAGGGCATCTTGCAGGAGCAAGTCTTTATTTATCTGGCCAACTCAAAGGCCCGCCTGAGCTCCTTTTCACCCAGCCCAGCCTTATGTTGGGTTTTGCTGCCCACACGTGTCAGGGTCTCCATACAAAGAGCTCCACGAGGGAGAAGGTGTCAGGGCTCGGGCAGGGTCTCAGCCAGGAGGTGACACAGCCATTTGCACCTGAGGAGAGTGTGTTTCACAGGTTATTTCCTCTGTGGACAGCAGTCTTACCCTTTTACAGATAGCAGAACTGATAATTTGCACTGCTACTCCCAATCTACTCTGACTCTGAGTGCCCTGTTTTTCACAGGACTCATCTCTCCGTTTCTTCAGTGGATACCTTTCCTGCACTTTCCTTTCCTTACCATCCCCCTTTCATAGCCTGAAAAACTCAGCTTTAGAGATGAGAGTTGCTCCCCAGTATCTCCTGGAAGCACAAGCTTGTCCCTTCTCCCTAGGGTGTGGGGGGCACTGGTTCCCAGTATCAACCCAGTATGGGAGGACGGGCAGGGAAAGCTGAGCTGGGGGCAGCAGCAACGCCTGGCGTCTGGCTGAAGTGCAGAGCTGGCCAAGGACAAATCCATCTTGTGACTGCATTCAAGGCTTCAAAATCTGCTTTTGTTTCCACAAGGAATTAAAACAAACCCTTTCAAACATTTCTGTGACACAGAATTGTGTTGAAACATCTGTTTTCTAGCCGAAGATATTTTTTATTACTCTCTTAGTTTGGATATGACCAAGGACTCTGTCCTAGATCCTTCCAATGAAATATTTTGTTGTGAAAAACCGTGGCTGTTTTAACTGACCTTTTCCTCAGGTTACTGCTCAGATATGATACATTCAAAATACCCAGGAACTAAATGAAAATTCTTTTTGTCTCTACTATGTATTTGCCTACAAATAAACTACCTTACACTCCCTCATTAATGAAAAATGCAAAGAAAGATGCCGTTTATTAAATTGTTAATTGAAAAATAATTTGGCTGATGCACGATTAAAGGATACTTCACAAGCTCCCATTTCTTTATTAAAGGAATAAAGGAAACCTGAAACATGTTTCAAGCTCCGTTTCACAAGGGTTAACTTAATTCTTAGCAATGAAACTGAAAATTATTTCAGATTCAAAGAAAAGCTGGGCTAGGAGAGAAATGAGACTTGCAGGAAATGCAGCTTTTGGGGTGAGACCTGAGCCTGTTGTCTTCTGAGCTGCTGAAAACGTTCCACATAGGAAAGGAAATACTAGGTATTGGAGTTCCAGCCAGCACCAAAAATAGGAAAAACGGAGGTTCAGTAGGGGTACAAAAATCTGTTTCATGCTAATTATTTTTTTTCCCTTATGTTTCACCTATAGAAGTAATTTAGCTTTGTAAAAACCTTTTTTCGAGGGGTCTGTTTAGGCACTCACTGTTAAAACCAGCAATATGAACCTACTTATTTTTATCACAGTTTTAGTTCAAGCAAAATAAAAAAAATTATTATATTTCAGATTTATAAGCTTTCCAAATGGGCTGCTACATTAGGATGAAAGTTATTTTGAAATATATTAAAAAAATATTGCTAAAGATTAAGAATCTGCAAAGAAGTGAACTGAAGACTTCCTGCTTTTTCTTATTGAGGAGCCCGAACTTTAAGTTTCCATGGCTGTTTTTCTTATCCCCTCAGCTGTGGAAGTCTTTGGAGTCCAGTAGGGATTCTAAGGATAAACACAGTGAACATTTTGTCTTTGCTATTTCCTCAGAAGAAGAACATAACTTTATAGAAAGCATTACTCACTTCTGTGATCTGTCAAGTCATTTGAACATAAGGAATAATATTAAACATTTCCCAGAGGAAAACAGATTTCAAGTCCATTAATTTGGACAAACTGTCATTGTGTCTTCTTGATGTCAAATCTGCTGTAGGAACTTGATTTCAAGAATGGTCTTTTGTGGATCCTGCTCAAGGAGTTGAAATTTGAGCTGGACAGAAAGAAAATGTCTAAAAGCTTTCCCAAAATGTAACTATTATTTTCGCAGCCTATTTCCAAACACCTATCCATACAGCTTTTGTTGATGCTTCACAGCCAAGCTGAGCTCACACAGTGCTGGGCAGTTCCTCCTTGCCCCCAGGTAGAGGCACGGAGCCAATGGAAAAGAGAGAGGAAACCAGCAGGACAATCAAATCCGTGCTTTCTTCTTCCCTTCCCCTCCATGGCCAATCCACACCACACGAGTCCCTCTGAGTGTTACCTCCACACACACGCCATTCCCAGTGCTTCTGCTGGGAAGTGTCACAGCAGCAAACAGCACGAACCAGCATCCCTAAGATATGATCTGTGTTTTTGGAATACTGGAGGACTCAGGAGCACAAGCCCATTCCTGAAGTCTTTGCAGCAAGTGGTTTCAGTGTGAGCTGTGCTGGGCTCACGACGCCCTTGTCAGACTTGCAACGAGATAACCCAAGTGGAGAACAGAGTCTGGGCTTTGTCTTAGAATCAGAGGAGCACAGGGAAGGGTCCCTTCCCCACAGGGGCACAGCAGGCACTCACCCAGATCCATTGCTTTCTTCCAAAAAATGTCCCTGTTGGGACTGCATGACTGCCACAAGCTTCAATCTCTTGTCTGCCTCACACAGTATTGCTGGCAATGTGTTCCTTCTCAGGGCAGGGTGTGATAGGCAGAAGATCATGGATTGATTTGGGCATCCTAGCCTAAGCTGAGTAAATCGGGAAGGTTTTAAAAACCAGCATCATAAAAAGCATTTTAATGAAACAGGCAGCATCTCTACAGGTCAAATTTCTAGCTAGATCTCACTTTCAGAAAAAGATTGTTCAGAACAAAAGGCTGTTGTTTGTCTCTTGTGTGAGCTCCCACTACTGAAAAAGCCCAAGGCAAAATTTCCAGACCGAAGTGCCTAAGCTCATAAATTAGATGCCAGGCCCCTATACCAGATTTCAGGAATGTGCAAGTAACCACAAGCAGGAGGCACTGACCCCACTGAGAGGCAGGCTGCTGCTTCGGGTGCCCGAGGTGGCTGTGCACGAGGCTGGGCCCTGGCACAGACCTGTACCCACTGCCAGTGCACCCCAAGCCCCCCTCTCAGGACAGGACGGTGCCATTTATTTTGGCTGCAAAGGAGGCTGAAAAGAGAGAGCCTAAGAGATGTCAGAAATTAATAACTTCTCAGATCAAGGCTCCAACCAGTTCAAAAAGCTTTTCTGCTGACAGTAGGTTGTTTTCAATGCTGAGAATGAAGTATTTATCTTTATCCTTTGAAGCTGTGCCATTCATACCAATAAAGACACAAGAATCCTGAAAGGGATACTTACTAAAACAAAATGCCTGTTCAAAATTAATATATTTTTCTGTTTGAAACCACATTGTACACAGAGATCCTTTGGAGCATTTTAAAGACAAAAGCAAGAAAAATAAAGAAAAAAATTTAAAACCATTCTGTTCCTATTCACCAAGCAGTAATAAAAAATAGAGAAGTTATGTCAAAGTGAACCACTAAATGGGTCCGCTTTCTGTAAATCAAGCCAATACAAATTTCATAAAACTTTCCTTGTTAGAGGTACAAACCATCCACTAAAAGAATAACATTGTCAGGCCATAATATTATCATTTGCACTGCTCCAGCTGAATGTGAAGTTGCCTTTTGCATTGAAACAACAATATCAGGTATCCCAAGGCCGTGTCCAGACCCATGACAGCACACTCCATGAAGGCAGCCTGACACTGGGAGGTGAAATCTTAATTACGGAGGTACTGCTGAGGTAGTGTTTTCTTCCAAGCATTGGGTTACTGGTGCACTGGAATTATTAAAAGGGCATCTACAAAAGTGAGTATCAGTTTACTATGGTTTCCTAACAAAAATAGTAATTAATCCTTGCACACTGTGCTTATATTTGGAAATTTAACTTGGTCATTCAGGGTTTTACATGGCATTTAGGAATGGGTTAGTCATTGCAATAATTATTTTGGGGTGTCCTCACTTTTTGCTTGGTATCTGCTAAATAGCAGCATATTAAAAATAGTTCAGATTATGGATGTTAAGATCGAGTCAACAAACAAACCAAGACTCATTATTAAATTCCCACAATGCTCTTATCATCAAATTTCAGAGTCAACAGACTCGTGAGCATCTGGCAGCTGCACAAATGACAAATCACGACACAAAGCCTTAGCTGATAGCACATGAAGCTGACACCCCAGGGCATGGTGAAGGTCACAGCGGCAATTTATCAAGAGCGTAACTCTAGTTGTTTTCTGTCATATTTATACATTTGGAATGTTAAGATAAAGGAAGTGAATGCTGAGGTTGTTCCTGAGCATAAACGGTAAAGCATTTACAGGGACCGCTCTCCACCTGCTTTGTGATTTCCAGAGAGGTCACAGAGGTTATCACAGGTCTCTGCCCTGTGCCAAAACCTCCCAACTTGTTATTGCACGTAATCTGTAAGAGTCATTTTTACGAAGTGACCCGTGTTCAGATCGCTCACAGATAGGCAGTGGCAGGTTCTTACCAGAGTGAATGATGCCTGTGTCCACTGGACTGAGTCAGTCTTTCTTCAGAACTGCAGTGACACATTTTGAGAAGATCTCATGCCCAAGAACTTCTGTCGAAGCACCTAAACAAAAGCACTTTGTGTGGTTCATGACAACACAGTTGCTCACTTTTAGAATTAGCTTGAAGAGGGATCCACCTTGAATCCCAGTCCCACTGCTTCGTTAACCAATCATGAAAACAAGGATGCATCCAGAGATTTCCTGCAATTCATCCTGTCTGCTGCTGTCATTCCTCATTTATGCAAGGACAGAAGCTCCCTGCTTCTGTGCCTTAAGGCATTTAGTCATGTATCAAAGCCTTTTTTCCTTTTTCAGCCAAAAGAACTCTTGAAAGATACCACCATGGGAATCAAAGTAGGGCAGCAGATAACTTGAGGTTGGATCATAATGTTCCAAGGCCACTGTTTGTGAGCTTGAAATTAAAAGATACAGGAAAACTTCTCATAAATAGCTGCAGATGATCCATTACCTCACTAGAGCCTAAAACACTTGCACACATTTGAATGCTGAATAATTTCTTTTTCAAACCTTTTCTAATTATTTGAAGAGCTTTTATAAACTCCATAATTTAGATATTATGAACTAATATACTCTTAAAAGGAAAGGAGGAAAAAAAAATTCACTTTCAAATGAGCTTGAAAAGGTGTTAAACTGTAGAAAGGAATACAGTGCAAAGGTAATTTACTGTTAGTCTAAAGATTAATATTTCAAATATGTACATGCAGAGCATCCCACAATGTAAACTATCCACATCCACAGAGCGGTGTTTGTCCTGTAGTAACACATGGAAAGGTTAATTCCTACTGTGTTTGTATGGAACAGATTGAACACAAGCTGTTTCAGGAGAACAACAAGTTTGAAGGGTTTTTCATCTTCAGCTGCTTCTAAAACATGTCAGCTGCTGGGGTTGTTTTGTTTTATTATGACTTTCTGATTTATGCCTTCAGAAGGAACCCATTACTTTTGCAAAAATGCAATGATGTGCCAGCTCCTTTGAGCAAGAGAAGTCTGCCTGAGCAGGAGAGGAAGCCATGAAAAAACCCCCACATCTGAATTCAGCTGGTTTCTTATGCAAGGCCACAGGCCATAGCTATTCTCTATTAAAGAAGAGAAGAGGAAAACTCAGGTCTATAATGGGAATTATTTTAGAGAAACTATTTTTTTCCAGCTATTCCGAGGAAATATAAGTGCTGAGGATAATTAATGTCCTCATGTCCACAGAGATTCACCTGTGCTTGAAGGTAAATACAGTCTCAAAGGCAACTGGAGAGCAGGCCACTAATCCTCCCCTGCCCGTACCTTTTGATCCCAGCAGTGTGGAGAGCTACCAACAGAAATGCCCAGAGTTTGCATTTCTCCACAGGGTGATGAGGTTTTCATCTGCTCTGTGGAAACCTCAGTAATGGAACTCCCTCCTACCCTCTTCATCCATCCTCACAGAGTGGCACAAAGCCTCTACTGTGGCTGTATTGCTGTTGTAGTCTGTCATGAAAGCCCGAGAGCTTCCAGATGTTCCTTTGCACATTTTCTTTGTAGACTAAATTATGTGACAATTTATGATGTAAACTGATGCAGAGAAGCCTCGTTATCTGAGGTGTGTCAGGAGCCAATATAAATATCAAAGCATAGAAGCCGTTGCCATGTTTGTGATATCTTCGTGATATCTTTAAAAAGTCTCCTCAAAAAGCCTGAAAATCAAACCCACACCCCACAACACGAAGGGCTCACAGAAAAGACACGACAGGGGACTTGGACATCAATTAATTTGCATGCTAATTCACAATAAAATTGCTTACTGAAAGCAAGGAGAGGACACATCAGTACAGGTATGTTACAAGCGCTGTGGTGAAATCTGTTGTTCGCCATCATCTGAAGTGACAGGACTAAGACTTTCCAGAGGGGCACAAAAAGTTTAAGACACACAGAACACAGAACAAAGCCAAAGACAGTTCACCCTTCAGAAAGATCTTTCTTAGCCAGAGAGAAGTCTGGTAAAAGGTCATTTTTGAAGCAAACTTCCCAGACCCTCCAAGAGCAGCACACGGCCCCTCCACCACCACCCTGCTGTGATTTCTCTCTAAGTGCCAGTGCCAGCACATGCTCACAGCCGCACACCAAAGTGCCCGGTGCCTGGAATGCTCCCTCAGGATGACCTTCCTTCCCCCAGCCTGTGGCCAAGGCAGGGCAGAGGACAGAGCCCTGGAAAGCGAGACCTGCCCTGTCCTGCTCGCCATCTGTTGGTGGATGAAGCCGTAACTCAATCGGCTTTCAAACAGGGGCCATCTGCAATTCAAGCCTGGCAGCGCCATGAGTGCATCAGCAAAGGTGGCTATTTGCAATTCAAACATCTTTTCAAAGCTTCTTATTTTTCCTAGAGATTGAGTTATTTGCTGTTTCTTTTTTAAATTATTATTTCATTTTATTTAATTTGAAAGTTATCTCTGATCAAAACCTGTGTCACAAGGCAGAACATGGAAGTATGAAAAATTTTGTTGGAGCTAGAGCGGAAAGTAATTTTTTTTTAAAATTCTTTCTTCTACTATATTTGCTTCTGATTAGCTTTTAGTGTTGAAAATTAACTTAGTTTGAACAAATCCATTTCCCTCCTGCTCCAGAGAATTACTCCATGTAAGGTCATACGGATTGTAGAAGTGTTTATCTTTTGGAAGCAGTAAATTCAGATCAAATAGGGCAGCAGAGATCGGTTAACTTCTGATTTGATCTTTGAAAAGCAGGGGTTTTTTTAGTAACCGAGATGGTTTCACAAAACAAGTCTCTAAGTCTGTGTGAAATTTCATACTGAGGACCAAAAAATTCTCTCAGTTCCAAGGACAGAGATGAGAGCAAGTTAATATTAATTTTCCCTGCCATTATCACAGTCCACCTAGAGCAAACAAGAGCAAAATGGAATCGAACGTGGCTCATGAATTCAGTATTTCTACCATGACCTCTCCCACACACCAGGGAGCAGCAGCGGCACAGGGAAAGGAGGCAGGAACACCCCAATCTGCCAGGTGGCAGCTTCCTCAGGGCCAGTTCTCTGCAGCAAAAAACTGACTTCGTAGTGTCTCAGCTCATCAGCTTGCTCAGAAAATACCAGAGGGAGCAACAAAATTCTTCCCTGGTATTTTCTGACAGCATCTCTTTCGAATAATACCTCCTTCACTTCCAGTGGACAAATCCTAGTCAAATATGCCAAAGTATGGCACTTGACTGGGAACATAATCCACTGGCCAAGTCTCTCCTCATGGTTTTACAGATCTGCTGGACAGATTTAGCTCACAGCAGCACCTGATGGCCTCGGGTGAATGATAAGTGCATTATCCCCTCATCCAGTACCTGGTTTGTTGGGCAAAAGTGATTTCGTTTAACGAGTCCTGGCAGAGGATCTGGTTAAGAGCTTAGTTATCTCATGGAAATCTAATTAGAAACTCTTCAAACAAAACCCAATGTGTAATAATCATTGGCATTCATCAGTGACTTCAATGAGAAAATATTTTAAGAAACAGTCAAAATAGCTGTGGGTAGAATAAGTACAGGATTTTGTGACAAAAAAGAAAGGGAGAACCATGCTTGTTTATTGTATATTCCCATGAGAACCTTCTCTCTTGGTAAAGAAACCCATGTTGATGCCTGTTATAGAGGGGTGGAAATGCAGAGCTTCAGAGCTCGTTACACAAACCAAATTCTGAAACAGCCTCAGCCCCGTGTTTTACGTGGACAGTGAATGCTCCAAGTCACCCAAAGTTTGCAGACAATTGAAGACTGAAGAATGGAGGAAACAACAGTGCACTTACACATTTAGCTGGTGGAATGAGTAGAACTGAAAATGAACACTGACAAACTCTTTTTTTAGGCACATGCTTCTTTATCTGGGTCCTGAAGAAACATCAGGGAGGAACTTCTGGTTAGAAAACTAGGCCAGAACTAATGCAGCTTTTCAGTCTGCAGTAGATGCAGGGACAGATTTGATCAAATTGCTCCTTTTGGAATATTACACGGGATATCTCTTACTTTTTTCAGCTGCTTGTATTATAATGAGTTTGCCCAAGGATTATCTTTTACCATGTATAATGTCTCACAAAGTGAAGCTTCCCCCTTCCCCCTAGATGTGATTGCATCTCCCAGAGTTGATATCAAGGCTAGCACTGTCATCTAGATTGAACTGGAAATAAGAAAAGAGCCTTGAAAAGAAGCAAGTCTATCACTCCAAATTATAAACAGTCTCTAATTAAGGGAAACATTCCCCTATGGGTAGATTATTGCATGTGATCCTACAATTGCATTCCCTACACTTTTCAGAGCATTTGTTACTGGTCACCACCATCTACAGTAATGTGGCTGTGGTACAATTCAGCATGACAGTGCACTTATTTCACTGTAAAAATACACTAATCCTCTACATTTTCATTGTGCAAGTGAGTTAAGAACAACTAATTTTTTTTTTCTTTTCCCCAGAAAGGTTCACTGCAGTTCATTTACCTTAAGCAACACATTAATTTTACCATGACAGGGAAGGACTGCAGTCCCTTGGCACCAGGGAGTGCCCGGTGCCAGCCTTGTTCCCACTCTGAAGCCTTGCTGACTGATTAGGTGACTTCAGCAAGTCTCTGAGGTTTTACTAAATTTCAAATATATTCATATTTCCTTGACCAAGGGATTTGTTCTTTCTCTGGAGGTTTCCAATTTTAGATGGCTCTGTAACACTTCTCCAAAATTCTCCAAGAAAAACAGGGCTGTCGCTCAGAGAGGGAAGTTTCTAGGTGCATGGAGCACTGCTGAGCTGAGGAACACTTGTGATTCCATGGAAAAAATGACATGCCATGGCATGATGGGCATTCCATTGGCATAAAATTGAGCTAACTTCATCCTGCTAAAGGAAAGAGTTGCAGTTACCTCAAAGAAAACTTTGAATGCTTTGCTTCCATATAGTATCTTTGTCTATTGTCTTTTCAATAAATCAAGCAGATCTTTATAGGATTCTCTCTGTACACCTGTTATGGACTGGAAGCAACCTCACTCTTAAATCAAGTAATAGAAAATTGTAAAGCGTGAGAGCACCTCAAAGATTTCAGCATTTTCTGTTGCTAACTTAGAGAAGTCTCTTCTGATTAAATAATTTAATTGTAGGGGCAGATTCTTCATCCAGGATCTCTCAATCAATTAACAAACAGGTGTAAGAATTCCACTTTTCACAGGTAATCTCAGGAGGTTATCCAATCGTATTTGTACACACACACATGCACTGGCACACAAAGTTGGAGCATTTGGTGCATGAACTCAGACTTAGAAAGGGAAAGAATGATAAGCAGGTTCACCTTTGGTTAGTTAGACCTGAAACCTTTGGTCCTTCCTCAGCATTAGTCCACAAAAATGTGACTTAAAATTGCGACCAAAACGTGGAATGAAATGGACTCACATGAAAGAGCAACCAGAACTTTTGTCGGTTTATTTTCAACACACACCATGTCTCTGCCTCCCTCCTTCAGGGATCAGAAGCAGAAGTACCAAAATAGAGTGAGAAGCGCTCCTTCCACTATTCCTTTGCTAGCTGAAATCAGGAAACAGTGGAAATCTCAAAGGAAAGACCTTTTCCAACAGCAAACCTTTAGGTATGCTTCAAGTAAGTGGAGAGTTTTGGATAATTGCCTGTCCCTTGGCCAGATTTCCCTAGCCACTCGTTGAACTGTACACTGTTTCTGATCACTGATGAATGCAGCTTATTTTTGCTATCATCTAGGTCAGCATTTCTTCCTTTTCTCTAAATTTCTCAGAAAATGCAATAGTCAGAAGTGCTTGAGAAACCGAGGAGCCCGAGACTCCTAAAAATGGGAACCTAGGTGTTTAATAATTGATTTTTTTTAATGAAAAACCTAAGCACTCAAAGATTAGCTTTCAAAGGTTTTTATCTCTTCCGCATGCAGATTGGTGCTGAGCGTGGTTTTCAGAAAATGGCTAGGTAACTAAACTCCTTCAGAAATGTTTTTCTTGCTGGTTAACTTGTTCTGAAGTCACAAGGAAATCTTCTGGAAAGTTATTTATATCAATAGCTATCACACCACTGAAGTCATCCGACCTAATCATCCCCAGAGAGCTGCAACAATGGGAATTATAAATAGCAAAAATATCCTGGATATCATCTCCACTATTTTAAAAACATTGTTTTCATAGAGAACAGTAACTAAGAAGAAATCTCAGGACATAAATTAGCAGAATACGTGCACATTTGTCACTGCCAAGAGGTCTTTCCAAGGGCCAGGTACTTTTCCCTGAGCTAAAGCCATTTAATGCTGCAAAGGTGTCACAATAGTCTGTACATTCTCTGCCTGGCTCCTGGTTTCTCTCTCATCATATTATACAAGGGGAGAACTGAAACTGTGTTGATAGATTGCCTGGAAATGCAATAGGTTAGACAAGGTAACAAAAAGCACTGCCCTGGCTTCTGGATAAAAGGAAAATTGCACTCAAGTAGTCGTTTATTTCCAGTCCATTTGCAGATGAATTAATTTTTGCCATCTTCTGCATTGCAATTTAAGGGTGTCCAGGACAGGCTGACCTCCACAAGGTCCCTGTGTTTGTTTTATAACCTAGTGCCCCAAAGAGTTCAAATCCAAAGTGCCTTTAGATAATGGAATATGCATTATTTTAATACTGTCAGCATTTCTTTAACTTGGTGGAGTTTCACACTTGCCCTCTCTGATGAGAAAAGCTGGGATCTTAGACCCTTCTCACTGTTTAGGTTTTACAGTACTCAGAAGATCCTCCAAATCCAGATAAAACCAACCAAAGATCTCCCCACATGTAGTTCCTCATATTATTGCATAAAGTTTCTAATGCAGACAAAAATTGGACTGGTTAGTCAGATGACATTGAGAAAGCCCTAACTCCGTAATGTGTGAAAAGTCATAAAGCCAAACTTCAAGCATCCAGGTTGAAATTTCTTCTTCTTGGACTTGGCAATTTTTTAATTTTTTTTTTTTTTAAGTTTGGTAGAAAAAGTTCAGCCATTTCTGGAACAAATTTAGTGAAAGGTGGTTTCGCCAACATTCATATTTTTCATCTGTTTTCTGAAGAGCCATAGTGATTTATAAGAGGAGCTTGAAATCTGGCAGTGAGACAGCCCTCGAGTCAGAATGGTATCTTTGTCCCCAGGAAAATCCATTCCTAATCAGGTATGTGAGGGGTTACAGAAAAATCCCAGTAGGTATTTACAAAGCACAAACACATTTTGATTTTCTGAGTGTTTCAAGAGGAACGTGCAAGCCCTGGAGCCTGCTGAGCCTCTTGTCCTGGGCAGGTACTACACGCCTGAAGGCACAGCTCAGGGCAGGTGTATCTTCAACAGAGTTCTTGTTTTCTTACAGCAAAACTATGACATCAACAACAATGGCATAACAGAGGAGTTGACAGGGAAGGAAAAGCTAATTAGGAATTAGCTGGGTATTAGAGACTCCTAACATTATTAGACAGCATTAGAGCCTTTGAAACTCAGCCTGCACAATAATAATTTCCCCAGAATTTAAGGGCTTATTCTCCAGTTGTTCTAACTCAGCTCTATTAATATCAGTGGAGTTACATTAGTTTGCCCTGACTAATATCCTTTAGCTATGCAGACAAGCAAATAAAATCACTTTAGCTGTTCTTTTAAAGTAATTTCCAAACATCATCTGAAAGGCTCCCTTAGTACAAAAAACAAACCCCAAACACAGGACCCCGATGCAGCCCTGAACTGGCTGCACATTCCAGATTGAGGGTCAATAGGAGTTTCACAAGGATACCCTCGGCCACTGCTTCCTCACAGCGACTTCGGAGGGAGGGGAAGAAAGGGTTTGAAAAACATTCCAGATTTCAGCAGAGTTTTTGTAGCTGTGCAGACACAGAAGTCGCTGAAATGTCCAGAGGGACAGCCTCAGTGAGCCTGTGACCTTCTGTGACAAACTGGACCACGGCATTTCAGAAGGGATTTAGCTAGGATTGTTAAACATGTGCCAAAAAGAGAACTGCTTCTTGGATTTTTTCAATCGTGTAGCTCTATATTTGGACTGGAAACAGCCTGTGGATGAGCAGGAATAACCATTAGAAGGCAAGTGAAAAGTTTCAAGCAGATACTACAGTCAAGGAAGAAACAACTCGAACGTATCTGGGCAAGTTTCCATACTGACTGAAGCAACACTTTTTCCCATGACATCAGACTCAAAACAAACAATATATTATAGTCCATATGTTGCTTAAGGAAAGCCCAAGCCGTGCAGAGCCATGCACCAGCCTTCAGAACAGCGACTGAACAAAAGCTGGATCGCTTGCAAGCCATGGGAGTTAATCAAACAAACAAAAAGCCCCAGGTTTTCAGGATAAGGCGCCTGGGTAAGACTTCTCAGCACGATGAGGTTGTGAATACCGAGGTAAGACTGAAAGCAAACTGCCTGGGTCAAAGTTATGCAGTCTGACTAGATGACAAGGGCAATGAGTAAACAGTGCTTTGAATATGCAGCAGCCAAAAGGCTCAGAAAACTGTAAAGGTGGTTGCAGGTAACGTGCATGGAGAACCCGGAGTTCTCTACCTACCTGAGGTCATACGGCATTTGCATGAGAAATTTGGACTTTGGAGCGGTTCGCAGTCAGAGTTCAGAAGAGCTTTTTTGGCAGGTTAAACATGTTCCCAGTAAGATGATGCTGAGGATAAACATGCAAGAGAAATATATAAATGCTGTTTTCACAAGAATAGTGCTGCTTTCTTAGAACTGTCTGTATTTTGGGGAGGAAGGCTAGAATGCAGTCCTGATGGGATGCCAATACAATCCATCGAGAACAGTCAGTAAATCACACGGCTTAGCAACTGAAAGTGACATGGTACATTTTCAAATTCGAAACAAAAACAGAGCCATGTTCCACAGGAAAGAGGTACTTGCTAAGCAGGTATTGATGCTGTTTACAAAAAGAATTGGGAGTTTAACTCTTCCTCTAAAATGGCCTAATAACATAATAATTAGTGCATACAGCTGAACTCACTGAGCTATTTTATCAAACCTTGAATTATCTGATCCATTGATCCTCCGTAATAAGGAACAGAAGGGCACCTTTGATCTTTCTCACGGAATTTAATAAGTCAAAATTAGAAAAGAGCCCTTTCAAATGAGGACAAATTTGACTAGGAGGATAACTAGGCAAGTTGTTAAATTTTAATTGTGCTTTAACGAAATGATCTAAGCTCATAGGTTTAATAGTCACAACAAATCAGGAAATAAAATGCTGTATTATTGTCACTGGTAGATTAAAGTGGCAGGACCTAGGTTTGTTGAAGTATTAAGGGAAAAGAGCATTTCTTTTGTTTGCACAGTACTGAACATATTCACAAATCCAACAAAAAATACCTTGTTCTTTAGTCAGACATGGGAAAATGCAATTCACTTAATGATTTTTTTTTTCTGTTTTAAATGATGGACATAGTTAAAAGAGTTGTTTTCTAGTTCTGTAAATCCATTTTTATTCCCTTATGCTGTTTCCCGGTGCTTCAGTCCAGGAATGACTTTTTTTAGTGTCAAACCACACAGTGAAAGTCTCAGCTAAAAATCCCATCTATGCAAACAAATTTGGCAACCACCATTCTTCGCCACTCAATTTGGATCTCTGCAGCCATTTCCTTCAAGATAGATCCTTGTCCACAGGGATATTTGGACAACAACAGACTAAATTAATCCCAGGTACTGTCAAGAAAAGAGGCACTGAAATGTGTTGCTTCCAAATAACAGCACCCCTCTGGAGACAGCCACTACAGCAAGCTGTTACCTGTCAGGAAGATCCAGGACCCTCGGTGTTAGTGATTAGCTCCCACAGCTCCGTGGGCTTCGCTGTACATCTGCCACAGTTATTCGGAACACAGAGTCTTTTAAAAATTGAATCTTCCTGCCAACTGAGGTGTGTTAACATCTGCCTGCTGCTGCTGCACTGATCATCAGTGCCTAAATCCTAAGGGAACACTTAGCAGCTTTTTTCACAGATCTCCCCGTTCTGCTTTGCGGGAAGCAATGGTGACATATTGGCCAAATTTGTTGCATAAAGATCACAAGGGTTTTGAAGAGGAGGAATTGCACATCTTTATAAGATTAACTGGATTTTAGTTATTTAATTTGGTCTTTAGGTCCAGTCTGAAACCACTGGTATAGAAATTAAGTACCTGCCATCGTTCCATACTCATTGGCAAGTTACTCAGGGTATAATGCATGTCAATGCTTCTTTACAACTCTAAATAAACAAAAAAAGTAATAACACTTGGTGTTTAGCAGCTTACCTTAAGATACAGTTAACGGCACCTTGGCCTTCACTCATTACATCCATCCTGTAGGTTCATGAAATTCTAGAAGGAAAAAAAAAGAGTAAAATAGGTCAGGTAGCCTTAACTAATCCTTGGGAAGTCATTCATGTGAAGCTGCAGAAAACAAATATGGGTAGTCTGACAATTATCAGCCACAAAAGTTATCTTTTAGCCCTTGCTCCTGATTTTAAGTTGTGGCTGTACATTTTCTGCAGTGTGCAGAAGGAAGAAGGGAGCTCGGCAAGACTCGACTGGGAAGAAACATTCTGAACCTGGTGACAGGCACTTGTGCAAGACTTGTGCAAGACTGAGAGGTCAGTTGTGTTTTCAACAGTGCTACACTTCTGGTCTTTGATGCTTAACTCCTGATGTCCGGGCAAGGGGTGCAAAGGTAGAGACAGACCTGGTGCAGTTTAACCTTGCACTTACTGCACTGCAGTGAGTACCCATTCCATAAGAAAAAACTACCTTTCTAATCTATTATATGATTAAATAGCAAGGATCTGGATTAGGGTCTGTATAAAGCACCGATCACTATTGCAAGCACTTCCTAGGAGTTTTCTCTATGTCCTCCTTATTCCAAACTCAGGCAAGTAACCTCTGCTCATTTAACTGTAAATCAATCAGCACAAACTACCCCAGCACTTGTTTCACTGGATGCACGTAAAACATCTCTGTGACTTTGTTTTGCTTTTAGTAGTTATGCCCCCAGCAACTGAAACCTTTTGGCTACGCAGATCAGAGTTTCCACAATTTACCTAGGGATTCTGTGAAACTTACTTCAGTGTAACGTGCCAGTATGGTTTAATAGAAAAAACAGAGATTTTCACATTTAGTCTCCTTGTATATTTTCGGCACATGACTGCTTTTAAGATAATATTTGTTTTAGTGTATGAAAAGCAACTGAGAGGCATAGTAGATTATCAGGAAGCACTGGGCAAAGAAATGTTCTGCTGGGCTGAAGCAGCTGCTGAACATGTCTTCTCAGAAATTCTGAAAACCGTGTTCGCTGCTACATCTCCGTTTTTGTGCACCTCAGCTGTTCTTCGTCCTGGCTGGAAGCGTAAGCTGTGAAACGACTGTTCACAGCATTCCGAGTTTGGCCACAGCCGCGGAGTCCTGGAATTGTAACAGTGTATTCTTTGGGGTCTATTCAATGCTAAACTAAGTTTCCAAATGTTTCTTGGCTCGACAGGCATTAACTGGACCTTGAACTTCCTATTTGCATTCAGTGGCAGGGGGCTAAACCTGCCATCTGTTTTGACAAATGTTTTCCATTGCCTCTGCATAGCTGAGAACACGAGGCATATTAGGAGAAGTTAAAGCTCTCTTTCTGAACCACCACGAATTCTCTGAGTCCTCAGAAATCCCATCAGAACACAGCTAAGCAGCTAATTGTAATTCTGTTTGCAAAAGATTTTAGTTTGTCATGAGCTGCAGGTCTTAATATCTTCCTAGATCCTTATCTAGGAAGCATGAGGATCTGCCTACTCTTCATTTCTTTGGGGCAAAAATCTTCACTGAGTGGAAAATCATAGCTGCAGGCATGCTGGAAAAAAAAATAAAATAAAAGGACAGCATCACTTCTACTTGTGTCTTCTGCACTTTGCTCCAGCCTGAACAGCCCCAGCTCTTAGCACAACCATGAGAGTCAAGGGAGCTTGATAAGGGTTGCCAGTTCTGATAGGAATAAAACAAAGAAAGTGTCCAGAAAAAAATAGTAATGAAAAGCTACAGTTCCTCTTGACTTTTAGAGTGAGCTTTCCTGGGTTCTGTGGAAAATAATTAATAATCAGACAGAAATGGTCTTGCATAAATTGTCCCACAAGATGTGCATTTAAAATATTTGGGTTTGAATTGGAGCTGAAGAATGAATTGAAGCTACCGCTGCAAGAGAATAAAGGAAAGATAAAGAATAAGACTGCCCTGCTAAATGAGCTCTCCAAGTCGGAGCAGATGAACCATGTCAGCATGGAAAAATACCCCTGTATCATTCATGTCCCATGTAACAAGACAATCCTACCTGTGATTGCTGCCGTGTGCACGCGAACAAATCAGAGGAAAGGCACGCAATTAGGTTCCAAATATCTGGGTTCAGATCGGTTTCAGATGGGAAATTTACCCACACAGATGTAGCTGTCACTTTTTATAGACTGGACTGTCACTAACAGATTGTAACTAAACAAAAAACCTTGAGAGCAATATTCCACATCCTTTGCACATCAGGTTTTATCACATTTGGGAGCATTTTCACATTTAGGAGCATTTAGGTTCCTGGTCATAGGTTCAGCCATTGTATATATGCCAGAAGTCTGTCTGAAGGACCCTGAGAGATTCCCAGCCTTCCCCTGGCAGTCACTCACCCTGCCAGGGCACAACAGAGAGGTTTTGCTCTTTCCAGATGCATCAGTTGTGTCTGTGCCATCCTGTGCTCCAGAGTTAATGGTTTCCAGATGCTGGCTCACAGGGTGCTGACACAACTCTTGCACCATCAGAGTACCACACAACATTATTATGAGAGGGATCAGAAACACGGGAGAATTTTACAGCCTTTGGAATCCGTAGTGACAAGAAGAGCAAAATACGACGCTGTTGTAACACTTTCCTTGCTCGGCATTACTGCCTAGGATCTTGTCCAGATCAGACTTGTGCTGCAGCACCAGAAAGGGAGCAACCTTTGAATTTACTGCTCAGTTTCTAGCACTAGTTATCATTCCTGAAATGCTATGTAATTACTTAAGTAATATCATGAAGAAGTATTAGTAGCTAGGTCTGGTTGAAAATGATACAGTCATTTTATATAAAATAATGAAACTTCATTTTCTCTTTCAATCTACGTAAACACATCAACTTCCTTTCTTAAACACAAAATGCTTCCATATTTGCCTTTCCTATTTGTCTTCACTAACAAAACCACGTTGAGAGAAGAGTAAAATAATAGAGGAAAATTTAAAAACCAGTCATATCACTAATTTTTTAATAATTATCAGATTAAATGATAAAACTTTCTTTAGAAAAATGAAAGACTGGCAAACATAAAGGTATAATCTAGAATTTGAAAATACAACAACTGTAGTATTTAGAGACTTGAGACAGACTTTAAGAGCATTAATTGAATCTTCTCCTAGCATATCTGAAAGATTTTAGACCCTGAGAAACCTGCTATTTTTCAGAGATATCATCTCAAATATAAAGAAGGAGTTCTTCACTCATCCCATTTAGAAACTATTCCTTCATCTATGAAAGCAGAGACAGCTCTGTTGATATAAATGACAATAAAAGCAGCTGCTGATTTGTGGCTGTATTTGTATTTAAGAAGGTGACCATGTAACAGCCAGTAAACACAAAACATGAGAAGAGGAGGGAAGACCAGTGACAGTAACCATAAAACATTTAAAAGGCAAAACTAAGAAGAAATATGATTTGATCCAGTTTAGTCCATCTGACATTTTTATCTCCACATTTAACTAACAGGTCATTAAAATCCACGCAAATGTAAGCAAGGGGATTTTGAGCCGAGATGTCTTGTTCGGAGCAATAAAAGCTTTATTCACACTCTGCTTGTACCTCAAACATTTCATAACTTGGCAGCCCTGAGCAAGTACTCCGAGGGCCGCCAGTCCAATCGCACAGAACGGAATCAGTCAGCATCTGTTCAAAAAATTCTTGCTCTGCTATGGAAAAAAGCAATTATCATTAAAGTTTTTCCCTCAGAAAAATCTGGCTGCACATGAGGGGAAAAATCAGATAGCAAGCTGTGTGCAATAGGGGGGTTTAATTTTCCCTTTTTGCCTTCTAAGTAGAAGAGATTCCTTGCAAGTGAAGTCCTTTTGCAGATTATAACTTCCTAAAGAGCCGCAAGAGGATTCACTCATCCAAGTTCCCTTAAGACAGTCCTGTCCTGTTCTGAGACATTCTTAAATGCTAAGATCAGCAGATAGCAAGAACACATGTCAGAACAGACATGTTCTTTTTCATTCAGGAGAAGATACCAGGGAGCACTTTTTCAAGTTAGCTATTTGCAGTCTGTCAGAGAGTCTCAGCTTCCCACTTCAAACAATGGTTTCTGCAACTGAATTTCTTTGTGCAGACTGTTTATAGAAAGCAGAATATAACAGAAAATAAGGAGGAAGAAAATATTAGAACAGTATTTTTACCAGCATAGTATTTTTAATGAATTTTGCCATTTTCTTGACAGTTTAAAGAGGAAAATTTGTTTCTGAGATGACTGTATTTTTAAAAAGGAAGACAAACAGAATCCCAAACAGAATGACGTCTTCCCAACCCCAAATCAATTTGCCTCATGACTTCAAGTTTTTAAGGAATATTTCTATAAGGTTTGCATTGAGGCATGACTAAAGTTGTGATTCTCACAATACTCATAAGTCTAAAAATGTCAGTGTTCCAAATATATGCAATGATTAAAGCTTCAAGAATGGTTTCACTGACTTTGAGGTCCTCAGCTCTGATTTTAACAGTTTTTTATTCTTTAAAGCAACACTATGGAGCTGGTGCAGTAGTGAGTCTCATCTTGAACAGGGTTTTTTTACATCTTTTCCAGGTTAAGGGGAGGATCCTGTAGTGTCTTAATGTCGTATAACTGAGTGGTCTGTTCGGAGAGTCCCAGTGTTTTCAATGCCAGCTACAATTTTAATGCAGCATTTTTTAAAAAGTAAAGATTATTCCTGAGGGTCTTTAGCAAAATAAGCAAATGTGTATGTTAGTATAAAATACGCTCTATGTACACAGAATGAATACAGAGCTGGATCAGCAGTAATTCGAAGAAAAGGATACACAAGGAAGAAACTGATAGGAGACATAGGCCAGCCTTTGGGAAGCCTGGCTGAATCAACAACATGACTAATGGTGTGAATCTCAGCTGAGAACACATCTCGGGAAGTGCCACCGTAAAGATGACTGGTGAGAGCAGGAAAACTGATGACTTACTTAGTCAAAAATATCTCTGAATGTACATATAAGCAGAGAGCATTTTCAGGATACGTGGAAATCGGATTGTTTGCCTGGGCTGACATTAGTCACTGTCTGTGGATCAGGCTGCGGGTTCTGTGTGCCCTTGGTGAGCTCATCTTTCCACAACTCCAAAACATGTTGTGTGTGATTGTGGCCGTGGCCATTCAGTGCAGCAAATATTATTCAAGGTCAAACACTTCAAAACAATGTGGAGACAGCCACAGCTATCAGAAGAGTCTGTGTTTAATTACAGAATGCTCAAATAATTGACATCCACATTGGATTACTTCGGGGCCATGACTTATCTTAACATTTCTATGTGCTGTGTTTAACAGACTGAGCTCATCATCTGCGATTTCAGTTTTGCTTGGAAGCCCTCTTGAAAGTTTAACTGCTGCTGCCACTTGCACAAGCATTTTCTCTCTGTTAAACGCTGAATTAAACTGATTTGCTTCAGACAATTCCTGAGGCTAAACTTCTGCAAGGCTCTGGGTTTTCTCTGCTTTAAAAATTAATGGCCTCTCCTACTTAAAATCTAAAGTGGCTTTTAGTCACCATGAATTTTTTGGTGTGCCAGTGTTATCCCTTAAATAATCTCTTCTAACTAGCATTTACCTTCAGTTATGTAATAGGTATGACACATCACCTGTCTTCTATTTTGTTAGCCTAAATAGAACAAGCTTTCCCATCTTTTCTAATGTGTCAGATGAGCTGGTAGATTCCATCAGGCTATCCGTAATATTTTATTTTAATGTTTTTCTTCCGTTTTCAGTTTCCTTCCAGATATTCAGAATAAGTTTTGTAGGTAAAGTCTGTGGCAGGACTTTTGTCTGTGGCACGTGGCACGGTCTAAACAGACCACCAGTCCCAGTCAGGAAGAAGCA
Organism: Mohoua ochrocephala; assembly: GCA_013398855.1. NCBI lineage: Eukaryota > Metazoa > Chordata > Aves > Passeriformes > Acanthizidae > Mohoua > Mohoua ochrocephala. The sequence goes on along the minus strand of VZTA01015482.1, from coordinate 323,561 downwards.
AGAGAGCACTCAGACTTCAGGGTCTAAGTGAAACTTTTGAATCCAGAATAATATCAGTAAATCAAAGGTGAAAATAAAGCAATGTCCTTCCTTCACAGAATTTATTGATTCTTATCCTGAAAATTGTTGCCCCTCAGTTCTCTTGCTGTTCTTTGAGACATGTTCCTGCTGAAGAATATTTTGCACCAAGTGATGAGCTCATGTTGAGAGCAGCCTTCAACAAAATTTCCGCGTCCAGATGGCATATGAATTATAACCTTCTATCATGGACTTAACGAGACGTGGGCTGCTGTTAACTGTCACTTCCAGGTTTCAGTGTTGTTTATATGCCACTAATAAAACCTGCTGTTCTTCTTAATAACAAATTAGAAAATTTTCATTTTTAAGAGGTACGCTTGGCACCCTACTTTCCTCCTCCCTCCTGTTAAATTCCTGCCATGACTTTCTCCTGTGCTTTTCAAATGTAATCAGCAATAGGCCAAATCTTAATATTTTATTGAGTTTTTCTTCATACCTCTTTCAGACAAAGTTCTTTAAGGGAAGAACTATATGCCAAAACCCTTCTGCTGTATCTGCTCATTACTGAGAAAAGAATTTTTTCCCTTCATGTTTATTATTGTGAAGCAAATTCAGAGTCCCTGGTGAATAATACGTAAACAGAACGTGCACAATATGAAAATGCATTTAATGTTTTATTATATTTTAGCTGCCTGTTAGATACCTCACCCCAGCCAGCAATTTATAATCATGTGCGAGAGGCAGCTTCCTGAATTTGCATAGTTTAGAAATAGCAAAGCAGAAACAACATGGTGAGGGTAATTACTTTTAAACAATATTAGAGCAGAGCTTAGTAGATCAGTGCAGCATCTGCAAAGTTCTGCCCATTAAGAACTGCAAAGCCTTCAGATGAGGCCCTGAAGAACACGAGCTGCACGAATTCAGCCTGTTAATTGCAGAGCCTTTATTAAATCAGTTGTCAGATAATTGCAAAGCAGACGTCGGAGTTGGGGCTTTCAGAGCTGCTTGAGAAAGTTCAGGGTATGTAAAAGAAGCACTACTTGAATGACCAGAAACAAGGCCCTGGTGTCAGCACAGCGTCAGCCCGGGACTCCCGTGCTTCCACAGAGTTAATGGGAGCACTCAGCACCTCGGCCGGGCAGGGATGTGCTGCTCCCAGTCCCGGGCACGCTCCCTCTGGGCTGGCCAGACCTGTCCGCACGCATCAGGAGGGCTTTGGAATGCAGGGAGTGTGTGCAAAGAGAGGCGAGGCCGCTGAAAGCCGGGCCTGGAAGGTGAGGATGTGCAGATCTCCCATCATCGCATTCCTCCCCCGACAGCAGCATTCGGGACAGCAGGCCAAGGTCATCCTTCGTAACCACAAAAGTGCCTGGCCAGCCCATCTATGGATGGGATCTCCAAGGAAGTCACTTTGACCTCAAGGCCATGTGTACAGCTGTAAAACATCCACATGGCCTGGAGGGAAGGCTCCCTCCTTCAGCCTTCAAGGCACTTCCCAGCACAAAGTGCAGCTGTTTGGGGCTTGTGCTGGGAACAATTTGGAATTACGGCTTTGAAAATCCTTCACTTTTTATAGCTATTTGAAAAGTAAATGCAATTGGAACTCACCGCGGAGAGGTCAGCTAACCCAGCAGTGTGGTTTGCAAGCTTCCTCTCCACACACATCAAAGGCAAACCCAAACAAAAAGGCTTTTCTTTGCACTTATAATTGGCACTGGGCTGAGGCCTGCTCTCTTATGCAGGCCCCTGACAGAAAAGTAACCTGATAATGCAAGCTGGAGACAGACAATTCCATGGAAGTCATGCACCCCAACAGCTACACAGATGTGGGCATTGCCAGTGACCCCTTCAAGTTGATTAAAAAGCAGAGAAGAGTGGCACGTTCAGGGTAAGTTACACCAGCAGAGCTTGGCAGCTCCAGGAGGGACAGCGTGGTTTTGTCACCAAAAGTGTCCCCCAACAACCAGCTCTGCTCAAGCCTCACTCTCCTCACCTAAATGTAGGAAAAGTTATCCTGGCTCCAGGACAGAGTATACACCGTGGAGTTGGATCCCTAAGTTCCAGGTGGCTCTTTTAGGCTCCAACTGCATATTAAACCTTTTTCTCAGAATGTCAGTCACGCTTAGAAGAGAAATATTGCATGAATGCATGTGAGATTCCAACATGCTACAGCCGTGTATGCAAAGTAGAAATAAAATCCCGGTGAAGTTACTTTTTAGACTGTCTCCCTCTCGATTTCTGGGAGGAACTCCTGCTTTGCCTTTAGAAATCTCTTCTCCTCTTACTCCATGCACAAATACAATTGGAACTATATGTATGTTGCATATTAAGATGTATGCACAGTACATTCCTTTAATCACACATGAGCTTCCTGAACTGTATTATTTTTCATCTGGTTTTTGAGTAAATAATTCAGAAAAAAAATGCTGTGTTCTTCCAGTGTTTTGGAATGTGTATTTTGGGGTAAGAAAGTATTATGTTGGATTTACTGTACTTTGGTACTTCTGTCTCAGTTACTCAAGATCAAACCCAAATTCCCCCAGCCAGGGGGAGGGTGGGAATCACAGGAACCCAGGGTTACATGGTACAAATCGTATTTATATTTGGCTATTATCAAACAAATCCTACCATCAGTAAGACAACCAATCACTGAAGGATACTAAGTAAATTCCATATTTTCTGTGAATTAAATCAGCTGTCCTGACTTTGTTTTCCGTACACCAGAAGATGTTCTATACCTATTGAGTTGGTAGTGTTGGCTTTAAGTTGCAGCATTTGGTTCTTCAGGGTATTTTGGAGCAACTGCATGCAGAACAGCATAGTGTAGGTTTTGGAATATTTTTCATAACATTAGTGATGTTAGTCAGATTTTAATTTCTACAGGAATGGTGTTATTTCATTTAAGAGGAACATCCCTGCAGCAGCTCTTCCGGCACAGGCAGCTCCTTCAGGAATCTCTTGTTTCCATACATACTGGGTCAGCTTCTCTCAGGGGTCAGTCCTGCAAACTCTTTTTGGGCCTGGGGGAAGCAGTGATCTCTTTCTTTTGGACAGTCAAATCAGATAACTATAACCCATTTCTTGATGTTTTTTGATAATTTAACTCTTTCCTTTTGCATACTGATTTTTTTTTCAAGTATTTTCTGCTGTGAACAGGCCTTCAATGCACATCACAGGGTAAGACCTGTCCTCAGCAGAAGGAATTTTCAGACTTTCACATCCTATTCGAGCCCCTCAGATTTTCATGCAAGTAGCTTCAGCAACTACTCTGATAACACCAAACTTCCTGAAAAACGTACCAGCCAATAGAGATAGGTTCCCCAAAAGTCTCATCCCTTGACCCAAAAATTATCATTTCCCTCACTCTCTCAGATGTTCGAATCCCTACATAATCCAAATTGCACGGAGCAGAAGTAATCCAGTGCTCAGAGGAAAGCAGAGCTGAAAGGTCAAACAAATCTCAAGCTATGCTGCCTCAAGCCTTTCTGCTTCCAAAGGAGTGGCTAATGACTTGTTCTTTGGGAAGACTGGAAAGAGTTCAAATATGAAGGCGTGATTAAGACAAGAAAAATCTTCCACACCAATTACAGCTTCCATGCTTTTGGCCAGAATCCACAACCCAGCTTCCAGGGGCAGCCCGACGACTTTTTGCAGTTGCCTTATGCTCCACAGGGTCAAAAGGATAGATGCATGCTATCAGCTTGCTATTTTATAAGCTCGAAAAAGAGAAATTGGATGGGCAGGCTGCCTTGGAAATTCTTTTGGAACATAATTGGCACTAAAAGTTTTCCCAGAAGAAAATGATTCAGGTTTCAAAATTTTCTGAGATTGAGGACTGCACGCAAGCTATGTTTCTCTCCAGCTCATCACCACTACTGTCTCCAGTGCCATCACAGCTTCAAAAAAACCTTCAAAACACAGGAAATTAGAATAAAGTAACAAATTCCAGCACTTTTTAAAGCACTATGCTCTGCATGCTCTCATTTGGCAGCCTGCTGCTTTCCAACACTTGTTAGCATGCTCTTCTCTCTGCATTTGTCTGCTGCCTTTTTGGCTGACACAGCCAGAATTGCTCACATCCATCCCAACAGCATCCAAGGAGTTCTCCAAAGTGAGAACTTGTGCATTTACTGATGGCTGCCCAATGATGTGGAGAGTTTCAAATCCTGACAATGCTCCGAGTCTTGCTAGGCGAGTGAGAAACGTGTGAATCTGTGGTGAGGGCATGAGAATTTCAGTCAACAGAGCAAAGATACATGGAAAAGGCACTGTACTGCAATACTCAGAGCTGCAGGGATAAGTGCAGGAATTTGAGAAGGAACCATCATACTTGCAGCTGCATGTAGGAGAACCACGGGTTATGGATCACTGTTACAATTGGGTCCCACCCGTCTTTCAGGGTTTGTCACCAATTCAGTGGATAAAATCCACAGCTCTCATGAGTCTCCTTTGTGGTCCTGCAGGATTTTGGCTTTACCTGCACTCTACTTGAGCACAGGAGCAGTTCAAGGGTGAGGCAGGAGGAAAGGGTGCAGGAAGTATTCCAATGGTCCCAGCTGGAAGAACGGCTCCTCTGATAAAACATCCACGTGGCTGCCGTAATTTGCAAAACTCAGAGAAACCACCCCATTTCATTGATGTGATAACGAGTAATTGCAATCACCCCTGCCTTTTTCTGCACGGATCGTGAACAAAAAGAAGTTGGTCCAGTGTCTGAGGTTTGATGAGCACTTTCTGACTTTTCACTCACTGGCTTTATACAGCTGTGATCAGCAGCACGTTAGGGAAGAGTGGAGTCGATATAGGTATTTCCAGTTCACCAGCAGTAATTAGATCTGTGAGCATGAATATAAATCTGAAGACCTGACACCCAGATGGCTGCTGCTGGGCGTATTTCTATTTACTGTCTCAAGAGCCCTCTTTAATCTCCTGTAAAACTGTGTATCTCATTCAGGTTAAACCCTGGGATAAATTTCTTGTCTTTCCACTTCACGCCCATGGAAATGATTTGGCTGCATTACACAGCAGTTCCAAGGACAGATATCAGAAATGGAAAGAATTGACCTAAGTAGTAAACAGCCAGCACGGCCAAGGTCACACACACCTTTAACTGCGTGGCTTCAGTTTTCCCCTCCAAGCAGACAACCGAATATACAGTTTGCCTTAACAGAATTGAAGAGACTTACAAGTGGTATTTCCTTTTGGATTTCCTTATTTCCTTACAAGAGGACCAATACATTATTTCTCAATTACATTCTGTATTTTGGCACAGTTTAACAGAGTGGAAGGACAACAAACTTGGGTCCTGTGAGGGAGGAATACAGCAGGCAACGATCAGAACGTGGATGTGTCTGCAGCTCTTTGCTTTTTTTTTTCCCAAAGCAAAAGTTTGTCAGAAATAACTGGAAAATGGATAGTGAGAGGATGAACAGCCAGCAGGAATACTCATAACCAGGATAAACAACATAATGCAGTCGATAGCTGGCATGTTCTCCTATTTCTTTATCCATCTTAAGAATCAAGTATCGATTACCTGTAACATACAGCACATTTTACAGAGAGCTCCAGGAGTCATCAAATCACAAACACATCCCTGACATGCTCCTGAATAAAAAAATAGACAGCAACTATTCCTACAAAACAGCATCAGTGGACCAAAACAAAGCTGAAAAAAAAATAAAGCCTTCTATAATATCTTTAAAAAATTGTTTTTGAGACAAGGAATGTTAATACATTAATCATAAGTTAAGCTTCAAGAGACAAGTAAAAATACCATCGAGTAGTATTGGAAGCTCTCACATTTAATATTTTAAGTAAAAGGCAAAAGAAAACTTTCAAGTTCAAGATGAAATACAAATTTGCTTTGTGACTTGGGGCCAAGTCTTGTCTCCTTTGTGCCTCTATGAGCTCAGCTGGAAAGTGTAATAATAAATTAAGAAACACAAAAACAAAAGGCAGGTCTGCAATGAGATCCAGATGCTCCATTAAACTGCCGTTCCCCTTAAACACCTTCCAAACCATAGCTAAGTAGAAATACGCCTGACAGCTGGATTTTAGGCATGCCTGTGAAACCGTGGAACTGTCTCTATCTATTTTCCAACAATGAGAAGCTACCATGCCTCTTCAGGAACAGGAACCACATTAGCCTCTTCTATCCATAACAAGGCAATTAGAACAGAACTGCACTGATGCCACCTCAAGATTAAAGGATCACACGCTTCATGGTTCTCTGTTTGTGCAGGAACTTATTGTGGGGTTTACCTTGGCCAGGCAACGTGCACGCTGAGACTGCTGCGTGTTACATGAAATTCAGTCTTTCCACTGTTACCATGCCTTTTCCTGGCTTTTTCATTCCCTGCCCTCTCTGAACTTCGTATGGGGTTTTCTCATCTTTACCTGTTTAGATCACAGCACTTTAGCAAAGGCAGTATATTGTTATTGTATGTGCTGAATCTGGGCATACAAGAAATTATGCTCAAAGGTGTCATTACCTCAAGGTGTTTTAGTCAGAGCTTTAGCTGGATGTACTTTGGCTGCACAAAAAGAATAAGCAGAAAATGGGAGGAAACTGCAGGACTGCCATGTAACTTAAAGACTGATACAGAAGAAATTAAACTCGCCTGAGTGTCTGCAACACCACTGCTTTGTGTCTGTGGCGTTTGGCTTTGCTACAGCAGCTTCCATTCCAGCATCATTTTTGCAGGAGGCATTTGCAGCACATGCTACCAAACACTAGACCTCCTGCAGAACACATTTATCAATTCTGCTGGCTCAGATTGCCCCGTCAGAATCTCAAAGGGAAGAACATGACATGGGGCTGCTTCAGAAGCAGTTTCTTCTCAGATGTAAGGACATGCCCGAGAAGCCCTGAGTGCTGTTGAAGTAGTATTCCACTGCTAATGAAAGTGCTCAGTTGAAGTGTGACACCTACAGAGGAATGCTTTCCTGCAAACAGAAGAAGGGCTCCCAGAGCATCCCATAAAATGAGGAATTCCTAATGCTGATCTTACTGCAACCTGGGAGAAGTGCTGCTGAGCTCTGCTGGTGTCCTTGAAGGTTATTTTCTTGCCTCGATAGGAAAAAATCCTAGTGAATAACTTTACCACTTTTCTCTGCAAAAGTTACAACCTCAGGATAGGCCAGAAGCAAATATTTCTCTGAGAACTCAAATTATCACCAGCTTTTTGCTAGGTGAGCACAGTGCCTCACATGTTCTTCTGTCTCATTGCTGGTAACAGTATACACTGGCTTGAGGAGATTTCAAGCTCAGCATAACTGCACACGATAATTGCCATTTTCTTTAAAACATCCATCACTACTTCAGTAGATTATCAGGCTCACAGCTGAAATAACAGAACGTGGTTGCTTCCCAAAGGACACGGAGAGTGTTAAAACATGACATTGCTAAGTGGCAAATGACAAAAGACAACCAAGGGAATGGAAACCGACTCATACCAACTGGAAGGAAAAAGCTGCGGTCACTGCCAGGGTGCTGAGATCCATCGGAGGCCCTAAGGCGAGTGCTCCATAGGAATATGGCTTCTCCCATGCCATTCCCAGGCACTGCAGTGGATGGTCCTCCCGTGTCCCCAGCAGCAGTGCCACAGCTCATTGCCACCTGGTGGCTGAGAACGTTTAATACAGCCCACCTTGACTCCTGCGGTGCGCACAGTTCCAGAGGGGTATTTTTTAAGTTTACTCCCTGTTACAGATCAGCCCCTTCCCACGGCATTGCACGGGAATGCATTAAACACCCACACCAGCAACTGCAACTCAGCTAAATTTCTATCTGCTAGAAATGTCTAAGGCAGCATGTTGCTAAAGCAATTCCCTGCTTCTCAAGCAATGTGAAATCACAGCATAAGTTTCCAGCTGAAGAATGACGTGCAGCTGAGCACAGCCACCTGAACTGGGACCTGCACCTCAGCAGTTGCCCGATGCTTACATTTTATCACCATGAAAAGTGTTACAGATTATTCAAAATAAGGTCACAGGCATTTACTTTGAGACTTTCATCTCTGCTCTGTATATGGCTCACTAACTTTAAATTAAAGTGCAAGAAGAAAATTGATACAGACTAAAAACGAGCTCCATTTTTATAATAACCCGAACCTTGATCCCCAGAATCCAATACAGCTTTCTTACAGCATCCTAAAAATTACTACAAACCCCTTTGCATCTGTATTTCTCAAGCTGGCCTACCCCTAACCCACCCCATGCAAAACTGGGCAGCTGCATAGTTGTGGCTAGACAATTGACAGTTCAGATGCCAAAAAAATATGCCCTTTAGAAGACAAAGCCAGATGTGAATACCAAATTGTGCAAGTGCCCAAGTGAAAATAATAAAATCATAGGCTTGACCTTGCTCCACCCATTCATTTTGGGCAGAACTTGCCTAGAAAAGTTAATGGGTTTGACCTCAGTTTCAAGAGATGAAGCTAGATCATGTTGAGCAGGGCCTTTGATGTCAGTAAAGTTACGCCTGATTTACCCCAGCCTAGCCAAAATTAGAACCTAGCCTGAGGGTAAAAACATCTTTTAAATTACCCAGGCTAGCCCTCCCCTGTGCAGGTTTGTAGCTGCACCACAGTGGCCATTCTGCCATCACCTATTCCTGCCACTTGGAGTATTTCATTGTTTCCTCCTGGCCACCGTGCAGGAGAGATTCTCAGGGTCACGGTTATCATGGGACATTCCCCAGTGAAAGGAACTTTTCTTACAGACTTCTCATATGATCCCATTTTCCTGCATTCTCTTCTAATTGTTTACATCTCCAGCTCGGCAAAACCAGAGAAACCCACTGGGTGGGATAACCTACACTTTCCCTGAGTCTGGAAAGTCAGTGAATAGTTCTGAAGGAAAAAAATATGAGAGATGAAGATACAGGTTGTATTTACTTTGGTGTTCTTGAAAATCAGGATTCTCCTGCCAGCCAGAGGGATTGATACAAGCCTAACTATTTAGGGAAGAGACATCGTATTAGTGACAGATCAAGTAGGAGCAGAAAAAAACCTAGATCAAGTGAATAGAAAGCAAGTTCATTATTGGTTTTGACTGCCAAAATATCTTCCTGTATCTGCCCCTCCTGATAATTTAGTGAATTACATCCCACAGTGTTTTTTCTCCCCATGGAACCACACAGAACATTTACTTTCTTTTGCCTTAAAGCACCGGCTCAATGCAGGAAAGCCAAGTGTGCTGAAAAAGGCTTTCAGGCACACACTGGCAGATGCACAATCACTGGTCCCAGCACCTGGGAGCCAGCACTGGTCCCAAAGCCTTTTGAAGGCTGCCTGGGAGCTGAACTGAGTGGCTGCACTGAGCACATTTCCCTGGGGCTCCTACAGAGAGGCACTGGACAGGCTGGGAAACCTCGAGTCAGACACCAGGAATATGACTGCAAAAGGCCACGAGCATCCTGTTCTAATGTCGACATTAGCCCTGCCTGGAGCACAGGAATGGGACTAAATCACTTCCTGAAATCCCTTCCAACATAAATATTCAGAGATATTACCAACATCTTTAAAATTTCACATTTTTTTTTAAACATTAGTTAAACACAAATAGCGGAACGGAACCTCTCCAGAAATAAGCTGTGCACCATTAATAAGCATACTGTAATAAAAACTTGAAGTGAGCCTTAAGTGACCATTAAACACATAATAATGCACTTTCCTACAGACAGCAATGAAATTGAGCACTAAACACTACAGTCGGAACAAAATCATTTAGCATAGATGCCTTGAAAATTCATTATTAAAACAAAAACAAAGGACATTTGTTCTCCCTACGTGGGGTGCCACACGCAGAACTCATTCCCACATTTCTACTGGACACCGGTTTAGCTGAAATGAACTCTGTGCTTAGGAAAGCAGACTTAGACAGAAAGCTTTTTTTAAAAGCTGCTAGGGAGATCTTTGCCTAAGAGAGAATATTGCAGTAGGCTCACATGCTTTGTTTGCAGCTTTTACAATTAGCAACACAAAACACTGCCTAGACAATGAGGAAGTAATACTGCAAAGAATATTGGGTTTTTGGCCAGGTAGACAAAGTCCCTTTTGTGATACCACAACCTTGATTTGTTTGTTTTATCACTGCTCGTGGGCTCTGCAGCTCTCTGTTATCAGGCTTTTCCAATGGCTGTCTCAGTCACTGGTGTGACTTACAGCATTCCTGCTGCAAGCACAGATCCATGGATAAAGCCTGCTATAGGAAGTGAAAAAGTCTATGATAGGTTTTCTGAATTAATGTTGCTTTGCTTGGTGCACAACACAAGCCAGTCAATAAATGACTGCTTCCAAAGATGGGGCAGACACCTGAGGGTGGGAATGGACTAAACTATTTATCTTAATCAGACAGAACTCATCTGTCTCAGCCAGAAAGGCCAGTATTTCTGTGACAGAGATTTAAGACACACACCCCACCCCAAACAACCAAAAGTTCTTGCTGACAAAGAGCTACATAAAATCTAAGAACAAATTCTTCATATTTTCTATTTGATCAGTAGATGCATCAAACTTTTTTCCTCCGTGTGGTGTCTCCCCTATAGGTCTACACAAAAAGTGAGGTCATGTACCTCGCATTTCCAGCTCCTTGGTGTTCTTTCTATAACACAAGTCAAACTAGCCTTAACCCAATAAATAAATATTTCCAGCCTTGCTGCTTTCTCTGTGTCCTGCCCAACTGCAATGACATCACAGCAACAGTTCCCTGCGCTCTGAGATGATGGGAAAGTATAAACAGTGCTCCATCTGCAGTTCATTTGCTCTCGCTATAAAAAAAGGACCAAAACAAGCCCTTGACTGATGGTTGGTTTCCACAGTTTGGTGGCAACAGCTTTGAAAATGAACTATTTCAGGCAGGAACTGGTGGCAGTTATTTGATAAAACACAGCAGTGCTGAAAATACACGAGGGGTTTTTTTTTTTTAACGTGGACTTTGTAAATGATAGGATTCAAGGACAAACTTGTCAGGTCAAATTTGACCCAGGTGCTGAATGTGTAAAAGCTGAGAGGTAGAGATTACTGCAGGAAAGATTAATGACACTATTAACATGACTCTGTGGAGCTACACAGCTCTGCTCAGAGGAAAAGTTTGGGTTGCAGGCATAGTAAATGAAGTCTGGGTATGCTCTAGGCATATTTTTGTTCCCTTTTGTGTACAGACACGTTTTATTTCAGAGTTATTCAAATACACTCAAGTTGTAAAAGTGAACTTTAAAAATTAACACATTTTAAAAATTATTTTAGCTGATGAATCAGTTACAAGGTAAAATCAGCACAGGTTTGCATCAAAATACCTTCTATTTAACATTATCCAGCTAACCCGTACTGAAAGTGCAAAGTACCCTCAGCAGTATGCACAGCTGCTCCCTGTACCAGAGTGTTTTCCGTGCTGCTGCAATGCAATCAGTCTGTGATATTTTTAATTATTATCATTTCAAATGTGTGAAACTGAGCTCTGATTCTCCTCCGGAAAACCATTTTACAGCTCATCAGAGGCGAAGTACTCCTGTATAAAGAACACAGTTCTTGTGTCAAACAGTGAGAAGACTTGAAGCCATTGTGGACAATACTCTTTCCTTGTGAAATCAGCCAAGACCCTTTTAATTTCATTACTTCACTCATTTACATTGGCTGAAGGGATGGCACCCTAGGGAGGCAGGGCCACCCAGAGAGAAGGGCAAAAAGTTCTTTATTCCCCTGACTTCGATTCATCCTTCATTTACAGCTGGTCTGGCTCCTGCCAATACTGTCAAGAAAAATTTTGAGATCTGCTAAGAGGTTTTACCTCATCTTCCTGTCATTCGACAATTTCAGTTTCAGGGACGAGAAGCGGTTTTGGAGGAAACTGGATTGTGAGAACACGACCAAAATGTTCCTGAGTTTAATGGAAAGTTCACTGAATTCAGTCCACTGAGCTATTTTTCAGTCATCCCTGCTTCCAGAGATGGATAAATAATTCAGTCAAACATAAACATAATAAATTTTGAAATCTGTTGAATAAAGGAGCCTTGTTTTTTCTCCTGATCACTGCCTGAGGCTCGTTTTGGGTTAGTGGAAATGCATTGTGATTAAAGCACTGCACATCACCAGAGCAACATCCTGTTCCCAGGTCAGCCCAGGAGGATTGCTCCTTGCTATCAGTTTGCAAAGTTCCTGAATATTCATGGGCCTTATTCTCTTCAGATTAGGCTGAACTCTTGCACTAACTCTGGAGACCAGGCTGTGAATATGCAGTACTCAGATTTCTCATCTGCAAAATGGTGTTTGCATCACAGAGGCATGAGAAGCATGAATTAAAATACTCCCCAGGTAGGGAGGGCTTTTGAAGAAAGGGGTATGTAGGGGCTGTGCAAATTCACCAGGTGTCTGCAGGGGTCCTCGTCCCTTGTGCCCCCACTGGAAGCCCCCGGCATGTGATGTGGCCATACTTGTACACTGTGACTTAACTTTTGATTGCAGCTGCTTCTATTCCAGAATATTATAGGGAGGTAAAGAAGGAGCCTGTTGGTTTTTAAAGTTCAGTGCTGCTTCTCCATTTATCCCTCAAGTACCTTGCAGAGCTCCTAATTGAAAGCTTGAAGTTCTCTACTAATTCATTAAAATATTTATTTTACAGCCTTTCATTCCTTCTTTTTGCAATGAGCAACTGGTATTGCATATTTTGATTTTACTAAACCTTTATTCATGATGGTTACCCGGGTACAATCTCTCCTCTCCAGCTGGGAGCTGCTTGTTGCAATCCCGTTGTGCACACCAGAAATGCAGGAGGATGAATGAAGGCAGTGACAATATTAAGCCATGTGCCATGTTTTGTCTGGGTATGAAATTTCGGGATATCTGCTAAAATCCAAAATGGCTGAGTAACTCCATCCACCTCTCCTTTCCTCATAATTATTTACATGGAACCATCAGGAGACAGGGTGTCATAATAACCATTCATATTTGCAAACCCCAAACAAGGAGAGAGCTGAGCCAGGACTAAGTCAAACAGACAGAGCAAGAGACAAGTGCATCTGGCTGGGAATAAACAGCCAGCTTTTTGCTTCCTCTCCTGGAAACTTTCTTGACTTTTGTTCTATCTCAGTGTATCCTCTCAGAGATGGAATGGCCTGCTTTGGTACTCGTGTAGCAGTTCAAAGCAGCCTCATATTTGGGTGTCATTAAAGACCTAAATGTACAAGATCAAAAGCAGAACTGATTCTCAGAGCTGACAACCCATTGCTGTATAGATGAGCACAGGCTGAAGGAAAGAGTCCTAATTGTATAATCAGTTCTACATCTACAAAGCCAATACCAACAGGGGTGAGAATGATGAGCATTTCTCACTGCTCTTTCAACGTTTGAAGCACCCTGCATCAAAATGAAAGAGAGCTTGGGGAAATACACACGACAAATTGAGTCAAACTGGAAATGCTGTTTGCCTCCAGAACAGACTTGGTGATTTAATGTTAGAAACCTTCATTTATTTTATCTGTCTCCATGCCCTGGTAACTTGCTGTGTATTTTTAAGTACAATAAAAAGTTCAGTTTACTCTTCTCTGAAGTTATTCTAATGGAGTCATTCATCCTCTTTTAACAAAATTGCAACAGAACATCACAAAAACATTTACTGGGGAGGCTGAAGAATGCTAAACAGAAAGAGACTTAGGATTTAACAGTAATATTTGTCATATTTGTCATAGATGAGTAGGTATGTTCAGTTATTTCTACTGACTCCTCTAATCCTAAACCTATGTTCCAGACAGAGTTCTCAAAGATACATTTACTAAAAGGAATGAAATTTCTCAAAATTTAGTCAGTTACGTGTAAAAACCTCATACAGAAAAAACTGTTACAGAAAGGTAAAACCAAATTCTATCTAAATTTTTTAAGAAAAAGGTTTCTCTGATTGTAATTGACTATTCAAAAATTAAACCATATACAGCAGAAACATGAGGGGTATTTACATGGTAAATGCTACCAGAAAGATAAAATCTAAGTATCAGTTGTAACTTTCAGTGGTCTGTATACGGCCTCTATTTATTTCGTTATTTACAATCATTTAGCTTTTACTCATAGAACCTCATTTTGTAATTTTCCCTTTTATACATCTCATCTCTCTCCTAGCTGAGCGAACTGAGCTTTCTTACAGAAAGGATTTCCAAAGGTTTCCATAGCTCACAAATCCTTCAGCAGCAGCTCCGTGTCTGTTCAATTACTCTACAGTGTAAATAAAACAGCATTTCAAGAAAAGGTGAGAGTTTGCTTTTGCAGATATCCTCTGCACATCTGCCCAGACTGAAATCCAGAGTTCTTTTGCTTTCAGCACACAGGCTTGGAAATAAAAAGCTTGATAGTCAAAAGGTCACAAATAGGAGTGTTTTTCTAGAACCAGGCCTGTGTGCATGGGCACTCACATGTACATAACTCTTCCAAATTTGAAAGAGCTCCCAAATGTGTAAAATTAGGAGCCTTTTTTGTCTGGTGGCCTTGAATGAACTGGGCTTGCCCACAGACAGGGACCAAAGATAGAAGTTAACCATATTGGGAGGTTTTATATTTTTTGTGTAAGACAACTTATCTTTCAGCTACATTTACCCACCTCAAACAATGAGATCACCACAAATGTATCTGCCTTGCTTTGGGAGTAAATCAGAGACTATTTATATCCAGAGCTTTGAATTTTTACTGCCTAGTAACACAGGACAAGACTAAGGAGATAAAAAAAGGAGAAAGTAGTTCACAGCTATCTGATAGCTGGTGCCTTTTCCCCATCCTGGAAAGTTTTACGAACAACTGTTGCTTATGGGTTTAAGAGCTCATTCTGAAATCAGTGCTTTGAAATTTGGCTTGGAGACATTTCCCAAATCCGGTACTTAAGCCTTAATGGTGAGAGACTAATGAAAGGGCAGGATAGGCACAGATTATTGTAAATAAATAGTATGATGTGCCAGGAAAAATGAGGAAGGGAAGTAATGAAAGACAAGTGTTCTACCAGGATTTAGAGAGTCCCATCACAGACTGGCACCAGCACAGTGAAGTTCTCCTGTTACGAACTCGAGCAAAGCTGCAAGGAGCGAAGCTGTGAGCTTTTGTTTTGTGCTGAAAATGTTTTGAGAAGGTACTTCTCAGGAATGTATCACAATGAAGAAGAACTACGTTTCCCTACTTGCACTCTCTCATTGTGGTTTTAATAATTTAAGGTAAATTATTCCTGTTAGATATTTTTCTTAGGATTTTTTTTTTCCGTTTAGGGGGAAAGAGATGACTGTTCTGAGAAGGATTTAGTGCAGGCATTCAATCTCTGCTGCTGGAAAGGGTTAGTAGCAAGCGAAACAGATCTCGAATGTCAACTCACTCTCTTTATGTTCCATTGCAGTCAGGCTTGGGTAAACCTGAGCAAACTGAAGTGTGTGCATACACACATCCTTCTGCTTATGGAGAGTGTAAAACTCCAGGAGAGCTGGAGTATTGTGACAGAGAATAAATACAGAATGGTACAAACAGATTTCATTGCACTTGGTAGTCCTCAGCTAAAGCTTTTGTGTATCCACATAGTGCCAGCCCCAATAAAGACAGTGTTTAACAAAATGGAATGTCAAGTCCAAACCTAGGATCCAATTCCATTTTGATATATAAATAAACTCTGAATGCAAATATTTCATTGCTAATCTGGGCACAAAAAGCTCAAGATGTGACCCCCTTGCTCAGTTTTCTGCAGATCAAAGAATGCCCTAAACTTTGTCATTATTATTTTAAAATGCTCTTAATTAAACTCAGAACAAGCTGTAGCTAAAAGGTCATAATTTAAGTGCTTTAGACCACGGAGATGCAGCTCTGAGGAAAAGTGTGTTTTTGTGTTGCTAGGGGAACCCTTAATGTGCTGTGGCACCAGGAACGTTTGGAAAAACAAGAAATGAAGCAGAAGTAAGTATTCGGTAATGAAAAACACAAGAAGATTAAATCAATGTCTAGAACACCAAAAGAAGGAGAGACACAGCATTTTAAAGAGTATTTTAGAAGAGTGGTATAGTGTCTATTTAAAATATTTATTTAGAAAAATTATATTTAGTTACTTCAGGGGAAAAGTTTAGACCTGAACTATTGCCAGAGATTGCTTAAATAAAAGGACTAATGGTACTCTGAAGGGTCTCAGATGTCTGATGTTACATCAGTGGAAAGGTGTGGACTGGGATGTTCCACAACATTTTCTCAGAAATCCAGAAATCAGGTGAAACTTCAGAATTTGTTATAAATCAGATCTCAAGAAATCTGTCAATCTTATATGCATGGTTGTGCCATTTTGTACAGTAATCTTCTCCCAGGGTAATATGAAAATCCTTGTGAAATGAAGCCTTAACAAGGACTGTCTCCATTTTCTGTGGATTGAAACCACTGCTCTAGATCAGAAACAAAACTTATGGGGTCAGGGGCTCAGCTGAGCATGCCCATTTATCCCCACTGAGTAGACAATCCCTAAAGGATGGAGAAATTAATGCCAAGGAAACAAGTTTTTGAATGGCTTGAGTAGAACTGTGTGAATAGTTGAATTTTTGGCCAATTGATCACACCGTATCACTTAGTGACACGGACGTATTAAGTGAATACAGCTAAACCAAATCTCAAGCATAGTTTGAAATTAAAAATTACACTATCTAAATTTTGAAACAAAACATTTTGACTAATCTCAGAGGAATCTACTTGCTTGGGTCAAAATTATTTGAATAAACAGCCTGAGGTTATTTCATCCTTTCATTGTCCTGAAATCATTTTGCTGCATGTATTTGAAAATATTGCCAAAGTAGAGTGGCAGGAAAGCAACTGTGATTCAAATGCATTTTATACCCAAATGGTTGACATAATATATGTTTAATCATACAGGAACTGACCACTGCTTGATAGAAATCTTCCTGTCTCTCACAGCATCCACAGAGCAATGCTAATTTATACCAGATGCACATGTGGCCTGGCCTGTGTAAAGAAGCTGTTGAGGTGGAAATTTAATATTTAAACTAGTACAAACCTACAGAGTTCTGCAATAAAATTAAATTTGGGTAAGGGATTAGTTACTGCTTTGATTATCTACTAAAGGAGGCTTATTTTTACAGACGACAGAAATCACAAATAAGTGGAATCGATATTTTTGCTGCTAATGCAGTGTCAATGTCATTACACCCTAAAGGTATTTAGCTCTGAAGTGGGTGAGTGACACGGCTAAACATGGTGATAAAGTGACCCCAGAAAATCGGGTTCCTTCCCTGATTTTCTACAAAAGCTGCACACAGCCACAGCCACAGCCACACACATGAACTGTTCATAGAGAGATGAACTTCGATACATCACAATGCCCTTAAGAAGTCATAAAGCCTGAAAATCAGGGAAGGTGAGAATAGAAATATTCACCACACCAGGCTTTTTATGAATCAAGGGTTGCTGAAGATACTTTTGGGATCAAGGCTTGAGCTTAGCAAGTTCTTAAAGAGAAACGGCTTTTTCATCAGTCCCTTTTCCCCTCTAACTTGCCCAGTTCTGCTGCTTTTTCTTCCTCCTCCTACTTCCTTCCTTCTTTTATCAGGTTATAAGAAGGGGGGAAGGATAAGATGGGGATCAAATTATGACTTTTCATCTGTATTTGTTTCTGTTTTCAAAAACTGGGACTAGTTCTGAGGGGAGGTGACTGTTGCCCCTCAGGGACTGAAGAGGATGTAGAAGAGCAGCATGGTTGGCTCCCTATTGTCCTGCCCTTCCTAAGCAAACCCTATCCTCCCCACCCTTAGCAGAGTTCCTCAGGCTTTGCTATTGATGGGTGTGAGTGATCACAAGTTTTAAGATAAGACCTGGAAAAGATAAACAGAGTAACAGAATATTAAGCTGCCATGTGGTTTTTCTTAGCTTCTGCCTGATATTCCAGAGATTTTATCGAATTTCTCCAGTTTTGGTCACTGCTGGGAAGTGTGACAGAACAGAGAGGGATCGCTGGAGTTTGTGCAGCCCTTGCCTGACCTGAGGCACAGCAATGTGAGGATGTGCTGGGAAGTCCTTTAGAGAGCCAGAGGATACAAGGAACATGCATCTTCACCCCCACAGCACCAGACACCTACAGTATTCTTCTCACATTATTTTCCTCTGATTAGTCTGACCTTTTTTCCAGTGTGATGCCTGTTGGGTAATGGGGGCATTTAGATAACAGCTCTAATCAGCCTCACAGCTCCTGCTTTTCTCTGTAATGGTCTCTGAATGGCACTGCTCCACATCCACCTTCAGCGTACTCTGAAAAAAAAATACTCTGGGGAAGGATGGTGGTGGGAGAAGCAAAAGGCATTTGCCATTAACAGGAAAGGAATAATTCTTTAGATATTTATTTGTTAATCTATCTCGGTCTCTTTATGTGCTGTGTTACTGCCTGCCCAATGGGTGAACTCTTGTAGAATTAGCAACAGATTTGCCAAAGCTTAGGGATGAGGTAATGGTGCACTGGAAGTGTGACCAGCACGACTCTGAGTGCTGCAGGACACTGCACATGCTACACAACAAATTGTTTATGCACTTTCAGCAACAACAGCAGCTGGAAGTTTTACAGGGATGATGAAACGCTGGAATATGAGCAGTTCGATGCCCTTTCTTAAGAATGGATTTGAGTCAAAGACGTCAAAGCACAGACAAGGACTTCATTCTGTATTAATTCCCCTTTATTACTAGTTCTGAAATATCAGCTGTTTCTATTCTTTTTGGTTTAATAATTTTTCTTTACATTTTAGGCCAGCAACTAACGAATTAGCCCTAGATTTGATTAGGGATCTTCTAGCACATATCCCTATCAGTTTGTCCCCCATGACCAGCTATCAGGGAACATTCAGCACAACCTGACTTCACAATTACAAAAACCTATTTGAGGTATTAAAAAGCAGTCTATGCCCTTATTTCATTAAGACGTATTATTTTCATGGAGGTCTGAAAAAATTATTGAAATATTCACGGAAAAATGTCTTTCCTTTTGGATGTTTTGAGCAGTTATTATTCTTTCGGGAATATCTATTGAGCCTGATCAACATTCAAAGTTCCTTTTTAAACAAATCCAAAATAGTTCACCATAATACTAAAAACTCTATAACCATGACCTCATAACCCTTTGTCAGAAATTATGGAATGATCCTGATTACGGAAGTTTTCTGCAAAACAAATAGAATAGAATACAAAACAGCTACAAAAATTATAAAGCAGAATTGACCTTGTGGACCATTTGGTTAATTTTTCATGGTATTTTCCCATGTTTTCATGCCTCATTAGTCCCCATGACTATGGCATTAAATCTGTGCCCAAGGCCATAAGAGTGAGTATGAAATAATGAATCTAGGTCATGTCAGTGGACAGGACCAGACAGGAAATCTATGGGAAATGCACCCAATTTAGTAGAGTTTTCAGCACCTTCTATTATTGAAAGCTATGAAAAAAGCATTAAGTTACAATTAAGTTATGTTCTGGTAGATTAAATATGCAAACTGGACACTCAGTACTCACACTCTTAGCAGATGGCTACAGCATTGCCAGACAAGCCACCACTTTCTGCATAATATTCTTTTTTATTTGGTATTTCCAGCTACTCTGAAAGAGCTGTCTTTGCTATTCAATAGAAATATGCCCTGTGGAAGATTTTCCCCTAAATGGTTAAAAAAGAAAACCACCTCCTCTAAAAAAACAAGCATTTGCTAGAGGTACTGAGAAAATGGCCCTCCAGTTATCTGAACCTAATTCCAAGATTAATAAATCCAGTACAGAACTCTGGATCGTGGACCTTGTGCATTATCTAACAGCCTGGTTCATTCACCTATTTCAAAGCATATATTCCTTAGAGAAGGCAACATTTTGTCCTAGTTTATTATAATATTGCTAGAAATCACAAGTGGCTACTTTAAAGAAAAAAAGTCACAAACACGAGCGTGGCCTAAGGCCTAAGCAGTATTTTGTCTATATATTCTATATTTACACAGCAGCTATACTATAAACACAAAGTATGCAATTCCACAATCCTCAAAAGAAAAGGCAAGTGATCTGGTTTTAATTTTAGGTTTTCTACATTTGTATCTGGGAACTGTATACTTCCAGGAATTATGGGTTAAGTTGGAGGAGAAACAGGAGCAACTTGCTTTGCCAGTTTAAAATAGAGTTCACTGATTTCAGGAATAGTTTCTTTTCCACATGCTGAGACTTCTCCTGAGGGAATAGCTCACTGATACAGTAAGGACAACAGGAGCAAGATGTCTTCCTACAGTGTAAAGTCAGAACAGTAAGGACTAGAAATGAACATTCGTAATTGAATGCTTTGAAGGGACAAACATTTTGAAAGCACGTTTCCAAAATACATCTGCAAAATAACTTGTCCTTTTCTTTTATTCATTGCTCCATGAGACTCATGGCTTTATGTTTTATGCTTGCTCAATTCCAGACACAAACATTTTACTGCTGAAAGACTGGCAATTTTTTTTTTTTTTTGCAAAAACCATAAGCCAAAGCCGGTGTGGAATGGATCTCCAGCGTGGATCCACCAAAACAGTGCACTGCATCTCTGCAAGTGACAGCAGCAGTAAAATCTCATAAACGTCTTTCCTCCTGATCCAGTGTTGCTCCAAATGAATTGAGACTGTAGATGAGGTACATGATATTCATGGTCAAAGCTCAGAATCGTGATTGTATATTTTTCAAGACCTATTAATAACTTACCAGCTGCTAAATTCATGGCTTCCGCATCTAAACTACGCTCTATACTTCTTTTGGCACAATTAACTGGTGGTTGTGGTAGTTCCAGAGGAATGGAAAAGCTGTGGAACAGCAACTCTGGCAGAAACAGGCACAGCAATAAGGTCACAATGTATGGAGGAAGCAGCCAGCACTGAGCTTTCTGGACAATAAAAAGCAGAATGAGTTTCCATAGGAAATGGAAAAACACCCAAAGAAATGTCTGTTAGCAGAGAGCAAAGAAGGTCAGCCAGGGCCTCTAGGATCCCTATTTATAAGAGCCTGCCCTTGAGTTCTCAGTTGTGTAGGTGGCTATTTTTAATAGGAATGGCAGACAAAAGTCTAGTCACATCACACAAGTAGATGTGTATACACAAAAAGTATCTTCTGCGCTTCCTTTTGTTTTTCCCAGAAAGTTTGGAGCTTTGAGCTATGCAAGATGGATGAATGAGGACGTGGTCTTGTCTTTGGAGTTTACACTGTTCAGATTAAACTGAGGATATTTTCCAAAAGCATGTGTTATGTATTTAAGAAGAGAAGTTCACTCTGGGGTGATAGAGATCAACATTTTTTTTCCTGGAAGAAGCTGTGTTTAGCTTCCATTAAGTAATGAGCTGCTAAAGGATTTGCTGCTACAAGAATCCCAAAAAAAAGACACCTTAAACACACTACAGCAAAGTATTGTCCTGTGGGACAATTCCATAGTACAAATTGGTGCCAGTAGGCATTCCATCACTGAAGTATCAACTAGAAATAGCTAAACACTGAAAATTTGTTCCAGAAACATTCTTGAGAAAATTGTTTTCCTGAAATATATAATCATGCTTATTTTTTTACATTCCAGTGTTTTTACTGGTTTGGTAGCCTTGACAGGAGGCATGAATCACAAACTTACCAGCAGACAGCATTCTGCATTCCTTTTTGTGGAAAAGTTGGCCCCTAATGGTTTTTGCAAGATAGACCAAGGGAACATGCAACATGAAGAGTGCTTATTTGAGTTTCATTTACATAAAAATGAGAAAAATGGATACTTCTCTAGTTAGAGCTATAACGAAAGTAGTGTCAAACAAATGTTCTCTATTCTTTACTTAGCCATGTAGCCACTTATTTCATGGAAACAATTATTTTGACTGGAATACTCTGTGAAGTGTGCATGACTGAGAACAGAAGGGCAGTGGAGACAGCTGAATTTCATACTGAGGAATTGTTGGTCAATACACTACCCAGCCTTTATACTTCAGAAAGTTCCTATTTGTTTCAAAAAGATAACCAATGTCAGCCCAAATGAAATTTTTCTGAGTGCTCAATATTCACCATTCAGTATCTGAGTTGTTTGCTCAACTTAGTTCCTTGATATGGTTTCCTCTTCCTGACCGGATAGCCTTCCGGACTAAATTTGTTTCATATAAACTCTATCTCATCATTAAATTAATCTCAATTTCAAGTCCAACAGTCACTTTCTGCAAACATATTGTCACAACAAGCAAATAAAAATGAGTGCAAGCATTTGCTGGGAAAAGGGTGACTATTTTCCTGTAATGCTGCTGCATTGCTCCGATCATCCGGTCTCCTGTAAAATATACCAGCAGTAAAAAAGTGATAAACAATTGGCCAACACTTATCTACTTATTTAGAAACAGTTTCTTGGTGAAGATTTGCAATTAACACTGTGCATGTGTGCTCAGCTGTAAGGCAGGATATGCATTTTATCCAGCCACACAAGAAGATCTCATCTTTAGTTCCTACTTGTGGAAGTAAATTGGGTGTGATCCCAAGCCATAGCTCCTTACACACACACTGTGCTCTGAAACCAGATCCATGTGGCCCTCACAGCACTGGGTTTGGGCTTATGGGAATCTTGTAGGGCCATAACAGCAAGCACTAGAACCAACCCCAAACACCAAAACTCCACACGTGCTTGCCTAGGACTCTCTTTGCTCCAGCCTGACTGGAAGCCCACAGATTTCAGCTCAAACAAACTGCAGTGAGCTGTAGGCTGACAAAAATAAATCTGGCTGGCTTCAGGTTTGCGTTTCACCGGAACAGCTTGGCCCTCAACACACTCATAGGGAAGACATCAGGTATCAGGGCTCCATGCTGACAGCATTCCACACTGGAATAGTTTTCAAGTGGTTTGAACAAATCACTTTGAAAAAAAATCCAGATTAAAAGAGCGCTTCCTTGCAAGGGCATCAAAAGAAGGATGGTAACACATCCAGTTCACTTGTGATGGAAGTGCAGAGCTCACCAGCTGAGCTTGTGACACCTGTCTAATGGGAACAGTGCTGTTAAACTAACACATTTGCACCTGGATTTTCCTGGGTGAACACCAGGAAAACATGTTGTGAAAACAGTAGATCAAGTTCTACACAAATTTTATTTAGGTCACTCAACATCACTCCAAAATCTCTCTGTAGGGCAGAAACACAAGCATTATTTGTAAAAGGGCTACAAGTATTTGTACAAAGTCTGGGACTCCTTCACTTCTTGGCTGTTCTAAGCGTTTGCCAACTTGTAGGATTAAACCTGATATTCATATAGGAGATAACATGGAGCTGAGAGCTCTGTTTCTGCTTTGAACTGGAGTAAGCAACTTCGTCCTCCAGAGACAAAGTTTCAACATCTGTCAAAAAAAGGTCTGAAAGTACTATTTTTCCCTAAAGGGAACATTATAAAGTGAATTAGTTAACACTTAGAAAGGGTTTAGGGTTTCAGGAAACTAAGTACCATGGAAATGCAGGGTCCTGTGATCCCTTGATAATGGAATATTTTATCATCCAAAAGTGGCAATTTCCTTACAAGACAAACTTTGTTCCACTGGTTTTCCATGATATCCTTAAAAACGGACACCATAGGTTTTTCCTTGCATTTCTTACTTCAGCCAGACAATCCTCCACTCCCTCTGCTTCAAAAAGAATTGAGTACAGCAATGGTTCTGCTTCCACCCTACAGAACACTTGGCGTTTTACACTTCACACTTGGGCTCCCCTTGCATAGGAAACACTAATGGTGACAGCAATGAAAGGAAACAGCCTTTCCTACTTGTGAGCTCCTCTAGGTGAGCTGCCTTTGTTTTCGGGAGCCAAAGCATGGTGTGAATGTTCTAAATTAAGAATCAAAGCATTCCATATCTCTGAGTACATGTATAAATTAAAGGTAGGAATTTATAAAATACTTCAAGCCCTTGAACAACAGCAGGACACCACAGCCCATTCCACAATCAGTTTTGGATGGGTCCATTACCATTTTATATACAGTTGGGCATATATCTGATAAATACCCCTACATAACTGCACTTCTTTCTTTAAAAAAAAGCACTTTACATGTTAAAACAAAGATGTAAGTAACGGGGGGCAAACCAAAACACCAAGTGCAAACACTTGTAAATTTTCAGAACTTTGAGATCTTAAAAAAACTTGCATTCTGGATCCAAGCATTCTCATACAGATTTTCAATTTACTGGATGGCTGGAGACTTCAGAGTGGATGAAATTCAGTCAGAAAATGATCCAAGTTTCTAAAACTCAAATACTTACCTGAATTTGAAGTATATAATGAGTTTCTTTTCATACGGTAGAGACAATTTAAGTTGCATTTGGTACCCATCCATTAAATTATGCGGACTTTTAAAATGCACAAGCTTATAGTAAGTACCTCCAGAGCATTCAGAACAAAAGAACATTTCTTGCTATTTTAATTCTATATGTTGAAGAAGAAACAAATCAATATAAAATATGTTATTCTTAATGTGTGCTTTCAAAGGTTCCCCTACTTACTGCATGTTAAGCAATTCTTTTCAGAATTGTATTATTGAGAAATAAAGAGGAAAGTAAAACTATGAACCTTAGATATTTAGCATTCATTAGTGTTATGTCTGTAATACTGTCTTATGTCACAGCAAGTCAGGGGAAAAGGATCTCCAGTGTGAGTGCAAAGCTGAACAGTTATGTCCCTTATCAAATGGAAGGATTGTATCAAATGGATGCTCCACTGGGGTCTGTCTCAGTGTCATTCAGTGCTTCCACTCCTTACCCAAATGGCAGATCACAGAAGAGGCTTGTTTGACTTAGAGGCAAATGAAGTCTGGTACATTGCCAGTACCTTGGAGGTCAAGAATAGGATTCCACACAGTTGTGACAAACTGGAGATACA
Organism: Mohoua ochrocephala; assembly: GCA_013398855.1. Taxonomy (NCBI): domain Eukaryota; kingdom Metazoa; phylum Chordata; class Aves; order Passeriformes; family Acanthizidae; genus Mohoua; species Mohoua ochrocephala. Next base: position 298,675 of record VZTA01015482.1, on the reverse strand, counting down.
AACGGAAAACTTTTTTCTCTTTTTCAACGTCTACAAGTGTAAGCACCACGCTCAGAAATAATAACCTGCACAGAGAGAAAATGTGGAACATCTGAGGAGGGAGAAATTCAGATAGAAAAGAGCAGACAGGACGTGAGTTAACAACATCATGCTGCTGCCAGCACAGAGTGTCACTCCGGAATGTGGATAGCAGACGAGTTTGCAGAGTAACCCTTTTGCTAGAGCAGCACTGATAAGGCTTTAGCTGGATTGCTGTGGCCATGTCAGGGACCACACTTCAAGAAATCTATGGACTGGTCAGAGATAGTCCCAAACATAGCAATAAAGATGATGAAGTGATCTGTAAAATATGAGTTATGATAAAATATTGGAAAAGTGGGATACTTAGCCACACAGACCGAGGGAAGCCTTGATAACAGTCTTTCAGACATGTAGAAGGCTATTTTATGTGTCTGCAGAAATAACAGGATAAAATTCAAGAAAGATTCAGGTTACATCATCAGAAACATTTTGTAACGAAAGAGCCATGAACAGCAGGAAAATTTGACTGAGGTTTTGTGCATCCCTACTGAAGATTTCAAGGCAGGCTGACGAGTGTCTGCCAGGAAGCACCCAAAGGTTGCTGCTTTTGCCTTGTATCAGATGACTTCGTATTCCTTCCAGCCCTATGATCCCATGGTTCCTGTTTGCTCTTTGTCCTGTTTAATTCAATGCACTAAAGGTCCCGACACACACCACACTGTGAAATACATTTGATTTCAATGAGCCCACAATATGTTTCTGATTATCCACCTTCTACTTTTACTTTCTGCTGAAGGCAAAAGACAAATTATTATTGTTCTCATTCACCCAACTGTTTTAGTGAAACGTCAGCCTCTCGGGGATGATCTAGAAACTGAAAGGCTCAAGCCTGTGAGATGTGAACGTTGTGGTCCTAACTCAGATGTAAAATGAAGGTTAAGGAGAACCAAACACATCCTTGCTGTTTCAGGAAGTGTGTCAGTGTCTGGCAGCTCGTTCAGAAGGCTTGTTATCTTGTATGGAGAGACTGAGCTGGACGTATTTCATTCAGGCAGAAAGACAACAGAAAATTAAATCTCGAACACTGGCATAAATATCTCCAAAACATTGTTTGTTGTTTAATTTACAATTTCAGATGGCTGGTACAGCTCAGACTGAAAAGACAGAAACGATGCAAGTAACCACAGGAACTAAGAAATGCCAACAACGGCATTAATCTTTCTAAGGAGATTTTCTGGAAGCTTCATAGAAAAGTTGGATTGTAGGGAAATATGTACTAATTTTTTTTTAAAACCAGCCCGAGTTTTATATCAAATGTCCATCCACAGCTCATTTGGAGCTATTATAGGGATTAGGTGAAAGGCATAAGCTGTAATTACAAGTCAAACCATGCCAAGCCAACATGGGCATTATTCAGGAAGTCATGCCAAATGACATCCCAAGCACATAATGTGGAGAGAGGATCTGCCAACAATTTTAATTTGTGAGAAATTGTCTCAGTATTTTGTTTCACTTCGATAGTAACACGTTTTAAAAAAATGTCAGCCAGTTACACAGGGGCTGGCTGCAGTCCAGGTGTGAAACTGTGATGAAGAGGGCGATTAGTGAAAAATGCCAAGCTCTGAGTTTCATGCCATTAATATTTATGACAGTGTGAAGAATCTTATTTAAATGCCACTCTCTGTGTGGGTTGGGGCGAAGGAAAAGAGGGATGCTAGGGAAGGAGAGTTACAGTATTTATGCTAAAGTGTGCAGGCATCTTGACAGGGAGCAAAGCCCTGGACAGACACTGGGTAGCAATAATTAGTCTAACGTTCGGATAGTTACACTTTATCTGACCTCTGGTTTTATTAGCATAAAATTCTAAAAACGACTGTTCTGTCAAGCTGCAAAGTGGAATGCATTTGGATGGGTATTTGGAAACCAAATATCATTATTAACCATCATCTATTATTTTGGGCAAATCACCTGAAGTGGACTGAACCTCAAACATTTATTTCATGCCAGCCTGCTCGTCCTGAAATTCTGTTGTGATTTCAGGCAGACAATGTGTTTTGTTCAGTACGATGCCATAACTCCTACCAGTGCCTGCTGAAGTCCTGGAGTAACTGAATTCCTCCCTTTGCAGAGAGTGGGAAAGAAACTGTGCTGCCAGGGAGTGCTGCCCTAGATCCTTCCTGGGTCACAGGAGGTGGTGAGGCATTTTCACATCTAGGATTTCCATAAGCAATGGGGTTTGTGCACTTACTAGATTCAGAATTTGGGTTTCTCCACGGTGAAATTCTGTATTGTTCGTGTGACCTGTCCTGGGGGGACAATGCTCTGCACTTTGCCACATGGCTGCAGTGAGTCCTTCTCATATTTTTACAAAGTTCACATAAGATTTGCATGAACTATGCAGCGAGTCGTCGTCTCCCTGTTTTTAATGCAAATTGTCTCCCTCTCTTGACATAAATAGTCTGTTTTATGCCATAACTTAATTCCTACAAACTGCTGTGTTTTTTCAACTTATGTTGTTATGTCAAGAAATAAATGAAGTGCACTATACACATCGTATTTTTCATGCAAGTGTCTGGCATGCGTATTGCTTACATAAAAACACAGCATTGTTTAAGAAAGAGAGGAATTTAGAGGGAGATGGTACAAGGTATCCATTTTTTAAAGCAGCAATTCCTTGGAAATTAATTTTTTTTTCAAATGATGGCCTTTCATAGGCTAAAAAGAACAATCTGCTGTTCAAAACACAGAAAACCATCAAGTGAAATCAAAGTTACAACTTTACACAAAGGAATCCTGCTATTTGTAGCACTAACATATAAAACGAAACACTATAGGAATTAACTGCTGAAAATTTATTTTAATATGTGATAACAGAAACTTGGTCGTGCACTCTGTTACCCAGGAAATGTATCAACTTTGAAGTCACTATCTCCTGTTTCTATTCAGAGAAGGTCAAAGCTAAGGTTCAGCAGGAATCCAGGAACTTTTAAGGCAGGGATGATTTAACTCACGTGGCATGTTGTCCTAAATTACTGCTTTGTAACTACATCCATCTACAGTATGCAGTAACATCCAGAAGTTAAGAATAGATGATTGTACTTTGCACTACACAATTAGCCCTGAAATAAGAAAGAGCTTGGTTTCCTGCTGCCTGTAAACTGATAAATAAGGACTGTGGAGAAATTCCTCCTAATGAATTTTAATAGAATTCTCATTCGTGGGATATCCCCTTTTGTACTCCTATGGTGGCTCTTTAAATCTGACTGACTTTCATCCACATGCCAGCCTCATCTCAGGCTCCATATGGATAAATTTAAAAATGCTTCTTGCCATTTCAAAGGAAGAAGGAGCCCTGTTTGATAACCCCGGGAGGGCCATGTTCAAGGGGCAGTGAGGATCAGGGCTGGCTGGAGGGCTCACCCAGTGCTGCTACACTGCAGCAGTGTTAAGTTAAAGGGGAGGCTGCCCGGCATCTGGAACTGTTTAGAGTATTTTCTACTGAGCACTGAGATTATCTTATCTCCCTTCTACCTCTGTGCAATGTGTAGACGTGTATTTCAACATGGTTATTGTTAGTGGGATAGCTACATCCACACAACTGCATCAACCGAGTGACCACTTTAGACACAGTTCCTGGGCATTTGATCCATTTCCTGCAAAGAGGGGAAGGTCTTTGACTTCAGGTCTAAGGAGAGTGACTGGACACTGATCCCAAAGACGCTGAACGCTGATGATCAGGACATCTCCAAAGCAAGAGCTTAGGTGAAGAGTTCAGCTAAGAAGGTCCCTGGCTCCCAAGAGCTGTGCACCTCCTGGGAGGCACCAGGCCCCTCCAGCTGCCCCAGCCATTAATGCGAGCTGAGGGTGCTCAGCATTTTGCATAACCCAGCAATGTAATAAATGCGTTACATTTAACTGCATAATCTCAGGGATAAGGGAACATCTGTCATCCAATAGCAGCAAACACCATCTGCTTTTGTATCACCATATTCCTACTTACTTGAACAAATGGAGCTCAAGGGACACTGGACACTGCTTAAGAAAAAACAAAATGTATTTAGACTTGTTATTTTGCCCTTTTGCACATTTGGAACAGCCGTAATAAAAGGCTTTGCTCACAAAAGCTTTCATTACAGTAATTTGCCATTTGTGCTTTCTCTGCTGTAGTTTCAGAATTATATCATTTTTCTCCAACCAGTTCATGGAAACTATCCAAACTCGTTATGAAATAACTCACCTCCCATTACTCCTGACCTTAGCCAGTAGCTGACATCCTTTTTCAAGATAATATCAGGAGTCTTTCTTGATCTTTTCAGCTCCTGCCCAGAAGAATGGCTGGTCCAGCCTTCTGCTTCTCTTTACTGGTACTAAAACAAAAGAACTGCAAAGGCAGCACAGTATCAGGTAAAAAATCTTCTCTGGAAGATTAAAGTAGACCTCTGGAATTTTGCCAAAAGAAATTTACAGCTGAGTTAGTTTGAACACTTTGTACTGTTTGTAATTTATAGTGACTTCTTATTAATAATTTTAATGTCTGGAGGAAAACAAAATTATACTCTACTGCATTGTGGAGTCAAATTTTTAAGATGTTCGAATTATCCGACTAGATAATTGTTCCTCTTCTGGCTTTTGACTATGACCGTTCCTTCTGTTACTTGATTAAACAGACAGCAGAGCATGTGTCCTGGTCTGGAGTAGGAAATGGTTCTTTAGGAAGCTTTGGGAAATCTATCACTTCTCTCACTACTCCAATGTACTCTAAAGGCAGTTAATGATAACAATTGATGCTGTGCTTTCCAAATTTAGCCCTCGAGGGATTGACGTGCTGAGTGTCCCCAGAAGAGTACTTGACTGGAAAATCAAACTTAGGTACAGCGTAGAAAAGGATGTTCAAGTAGGCCAAATGAACCAAGTATAAACACAGTTCCAAGAACTAAGAGGAAATTAGTGGAGAACTAGAACAGCTCATATAAATCTAGAGAGATAAAAATATGTTTATCTGGAATCCTGGAATTCAAAGTCAATTTGTATCTAGTGCTTGGTTGAACTTTTCAGACAACATTTTACAGTGTTTGTCATTTGCTATACAATTTGTACATTTTTATTATAATTTATGGAAACAGTCTCTCTGCTCCCCTAAATATGTACAGGGGCAAGGCCTGTAGACAGGTTTTGTACATATTTGACCGATTACATCCATGCACAAACCCCCTGAAAGAATAAAGCATTTCATTTGAAATGCCTTTAAGCTCGCGGATGAAGCTCCAGCTTTAAAGCGACCAGCATTTCTAAAACCCCAACGTCTTCATCAGAGTTCCACACCTGCATCTCTGTTCTCACCATAAAAATGAAAAGTGACCTCTCAAGGTAATGTTTAATATTATTTGTGTCTCACAATCGCACTTGAGAACCTGAATGGCTGTTCCCACTGTACTTAGAACTGTGCAAGATCTGTAATACGAGGCTGCCTTGTAGGTTTAGGTTATTAGCTCCTAACAGACTGGGGGTAGGAGGAGAAATAAGCTCTGAGGGATGAAATGGTGCAGCTCTATTGAATTTCAATCCAGCAAATGGCACGACAGAACACGTTAACTCCTAAACTATCACGGCAACGGGAGCAGCCTCTGAAGCGAGACTCACGTACTTGTGTGCCATTGTTTAAAACTAATTTCTAAGTCTGAAGACTCAAAGAAAGTTTTGCACCTCCTTGCAAGTTGAGAGAAAATAAGGATTTGTTAAAATTCCCAATGAGCACATCTGGAATAGCCTCCAGTAGTTTGCTGCCAACCTTCAGAGCCAGACACTGTGAGGTTTGTCTGGTTTTATCTGCACCACGAGCCGTGGTACAGCACGGACATAATTGAGCTGTTCCTGACCACTCTGCCTCAGCTGCTGAAAACAGGATCCTTATTAGTGCTGACATTAGTGCAAGCTTATTTATCTCACTCTCCCTTGGCTGGATTACTACCATGCTTCTCAGAATGTCTTCTCAGCCTCAAATTAAATTGCAAATTATAAGGTAAATTAAATTGTTCTTTTTTCCTGGCTATCTTTGGTTTCAAGAAGGCCGTACTTCCCAAACAAACAGTACCATAAGGCCTTGGAAAAAAAGACATGGGGAGAAGCCGCTGGTCTTCTTTTGGCTGAAAATCAACTAAGGATAAAAAGGTTTCTGTCATAATCACACTTCTAGATTACCATCACCATATATTTTTTTAAATAAGTCAGAGGTAGTTAAACCCTTAGAACAGGTACTTCAAAATAATCCAGGTCACTTTAAATATTAGTAAAAGTATTTTGATTTGTTGTTTTGGGGTTTTTTTTCCCTAAATGAATGCTCTTTAGCACAAATTTCATGAATACCTTTGTCATCAGATTTTAGGGATCAGTAACCTCTGCTGAAGAAAGGGCAAGTCTTGATGAGAAACTTTAATGAATCTGCACTGGGGGGCATTAACCTCATTGCTGTGGTTTGCTGGAGCCTCAGCAGGGCCCAGCCCAGCAGTCTCACTAAAGACTGGCTGACAAAAACAAGTCCTGCAGATGGGATGTGAAACAAGTCAGGAAAACATCCTTCTTTACAAGGCTGCACGGAATACAGGCTATTCCCCTGGATAACTTCCAACCATTAACCATTTCATTAGCATTGAACCCTTCAGTGCCTGTGAGTGCCCACCAGCACTCTGCACTCCTGCACAGCCACCACTACACGTTCTATGCGTAATGTGTGCTGAGGCTGTGCCACGTGGGGCTGTTAAGATATCCCCTAAATAGAAAATGTTCTCTGAAACTTTTTTTGGTTAAGTTCCTGGAAAGAATTATGGGGTGTTTTTTTTTTTTTTTCCCTTTTCATAGAAGACAAGTTCCAAAGTGACAATTTCATTCCTGCAGTGGTAAAAGGAATTTGAACTTGCCCTAATATCTGAGTACTTTAGGGCAGTGCACAAAAACTTTTGAGATAAACATATAGATGCAGATAATATAGATAGGAGCTTTTCCAGACTTTTTAAAAGATTTAATGAATCTTTCAAAGATCACATGCAGTAGATATCTACTCACTGGTGCTGAAATAACAGCCTCTTTTCTCCTGCTGTTTGCAACTGATACAGACTAAACCCCTTTCCCTCTTTCTCTGATGGCCCTTATATTCTTTTACATGTAAATTACAAAAGGAAACAAAATCCTTTCCAGTACAAGCCACAGGTGGATGACACACTTCCAATTGTCCTTGCTGGGAATATCAAAGCAGGCAGTGCAATCCCTTTTACTTCAGCAATAGGAATAAACCCTTGTTTGATAGTTTGCTGATTCCTAGACGATCTCTCAGAAAGGATAAATTGCCAACACTCTCCACTTCCAGCCACTGACATATTTGCATATATCAAATGAAAATACATGGCAAAATAATGATTCAAAATCAGAGATCAGTGTTCTAGCGTAGAAGGCAAGCAAAATATAACCTATGACAAAGTAGATTCCACATATTTATAGTGCAACTTCTGGCCAAATTCCACTGGATGACACTGGCAGGCTGTTGTTTCAAATCCATGTTCAGTACATGTGTGATTCATTTAATTCCTCCATATGGGATTCTGAATATTTATTCTGAATTAACAACATCTTTTTCAGTAATAAATTAATAACTAGTTATAACAAAAATAATCCTAATTCGTGACGGGGTAGAAATGGAGGTAAGGAATTCTGACTCTTTGTATATGAAGTCAGTAAAATTAGCCAATTAGACAAAAATGGCAGGAAATCAGAAGGAGCTAAACCCCTACTTGTATCCAGGAAGAAATTGCAGTGCTGGAAGCTCTGCTCATGAAACTGAGAGCTTCAGCCACTACAGTGCTCAGTGTCTTTCTCTGGTTCACAGCTCCAGCTTTCCACCCCTCTTTCCACAGGTGTTTTATTTCTCGTCTGTGCACTGCAGCCATGTTAACTAACTGGAGAGATGGAACTCTCCTTTTCCGTGAAGAAGCCAATTCAAACACCAGAGCAGGCTGGGTGAGACCGGAGCTCTGGCCCATGCTAAGCCCCTCACCCCGCATCCCTCTGCTAAGACTGGGTATCCCTCCTGCTATCCCAGCAGCACAAGTGTCGGGACAGAGCTGATGGCCAGATCCCACCACAGCCTGCCCGTGCCCCTTGAACTCTCCCCCCTCCCAAAAGTACCCGGCAGAGCACTCTCTGACTGAGAGCAGCACTGGCAGCTGTGGAGATGGAGGGAGAAGCGCTTGCTTGGGGCGGCCCAGCTGCCCCTCTGCCTGTGCACGCCTCTATCAGAAGGTGACAGCCACAAAATATCAAAGACTGTTTTTCCTCTCCAAACTCCCTGCCTGTTGTTTTTTCTCCAAACATGAGTCCATCTGCGTCTTCCCAAGCTCTGGATGTGCAGTGACATCTGCGTCACTTTGAAAAAAGCATTTGTGTGTTTGCTTCTCACGGGAAGTGGGAATTGCCAAGAAATAATTGTCAAGACCCTTTGTTGTTTTTCCCTTTTTGTGCCTGTTATTTCTGAGCAACCTCACCAATGCAAATCTGATTTAAGATCACAGAGTTAAGGAGAAGAAGGTTCTTGAGGCATCAGAACAAATATTCTTGATTGCAGAGGATATCTATTTACTTCATTAGATCACACAGATAACCCATATCTACACTGAGCTCTCACTGACATCACTGCACTTCCTGTGTGGTAGCAAAGTTCTTAGGGCTGCTCTTAGGGCTCATACCCTGTATTAGTCACTCAGAGACAGTCAGACTGATGGACAGCTCTAAGTATTCCCAAGACAGCACTGGAGACAGAGACAAGACCCTTCCTGTAAATTGTTGTGGGACAGAAGCAGTAAATATGTTATTTTAGAAAAAGCTGAATCTGGTGGTTTAAGGAAAAATAGTTACAGCTTTTAAAGCAAAATTGCCAAAGTGAAATAACACCTCACCATCATTCAGATTTGGTGCTTCCTTACAGCTGTGATAGAAATACCACTTCAGGTGCAAATCTCCCAAAGAGGGCAAAATGTCATCATCATCCAGCTTCTCCTTTATACCACTACATTTGCACAAATACAGATAAATCCTGGTGAAATGAGTCACTCTAAACATACAGTAGAGGGGAGAGAGGAGAATTTGACCCACTGCGTAGTGACTGGGCTTCTCAGATTTAATTAGTTTTGCAGCAGTGAAGAGATGATGATGGTGAAGCAGACGGCAAAGAAGTATCCAGGTACCACTGCAGCCATTTCTGCTCCTGAGCCTGGGATGCTTCCACTGCATTCTGCACTCAGTGAGGTCACTGACAGGCACGAATCTGTGCATCATATCCTGTCCTTATCTCAGAAAGATGAAACAATGAGCCACTCCTTGCCATTAAATACCTGTCTTTCACAGTTCTGCCTCTTTTTCATCATCATGATTAATTTATTTCAAGGCAGCTAATAAGTGCGAAACATTTTGTTTCAACTCTGCAAAAGATGTGGGATTTTCCTGAGGAAAACCAAGCCACACAATGACAACACTGTTGATTAAAAACACAACATCTACCATCCCATGCAGTTTATGACTTATCCCTTCTGTGGCAGGAGGGACATTATTGTGCGAGTGGGGATGATAAATTATGGAAAGAAATTAAAATCTTTGATCCAAACCTTTCAGATGTATCTCTAAAAAAACCCCATCAGTTCTTCACTAATTTTCCTTTTTCTTTGGAGATAGCATTTGTGAGTTGCAGCTCACCCTTAACTAATAAAAGTTTACTTACACACAAGTGAACCAGAGCATGAAACATTCAAAATGATGAGATGAGAATAAAAAGTAAACAAAATTTAAATATTTTGGCTTCTCAAGACCAAATTATCTTTTCAATCGCATTTAAAATCTCCTTTACATTCCCCAAAGTAAGAACTTCTGGCTCAGTAGCCAAAAATACAGACTTATGGGAATGGAGCACAATTTCATAAATATTGGTATTTATCTGCAGAAGCTCCCAGATTAGTAAGCAAAGTCACAGGTTTATCCATCAAATGAAAATCTATCAAATCTTAGCTAGTAGTGGCATTATGTAGCAAGTTGGTATTAATCTGAGGCAGCTATCTGGTGGAGAGAAATCATCTTTCTACAGGAGTATTCTTGGTGTTCACAAGACCTCTGTTTTAAATCACAGTCCCAAAGTACTAGAAAGTTAGGGGAGGAGACAGATCTCCTCTGAAGCAGTCCTATCTCTAGGCACCAGTAGCTTTTTCTTCCAGACAGGATTACCCCGTGGGAGTTGCATGAACTTTCTTTGAAGGACACAGTTTTTGTTTCAGAATAGCTCAGACTGTTCTGAGCTGCAGGTATTTTGAAAATAAAATTAAGTTTCCATACAAGGTTAAAAATATTCCCTGAGCCCTCTCCCACATCAGACTGCAAGAGCTGGACACTACTGTGCTATCAATACAGTCAGTGTATTTTTCAGGAGCAAAATACAAACATTGAGTTAGAACACTTAATATAAGTTTGCTAAGTACTTTTGCTTCCTTTCTTGGTCATGGTTCTGAGAGTGTTTGTTTAAATGAGGAGGAAAATGAATAGATTCCCCAGACTTCCCTCCACTGCCAGCAAACACAGCGCTCACCGTCGTCCTTTGCATAACATGTGGTGAAAAGGGAAAAATTAGACTCTCCTGTTAGAATACTTGTTGTCTGTCACTACTTTGCTTTTCACTTTTCCTATAAATGTATACTTAGGGCCACTTCAGTTTCTACTGCCTTCTGGAGAGACTTAGAGAAACATCTTCGGTGTAAATCCTGCTCTCTCATGAGCTGGCATTAATCCCGAGCTTTCCTGCCACCCTGACAGCAATGCTGAGGAGGAACGGGGATAGGGCAGTGTGCTGTGGGACTGTCCCGAGGGTGACAGCTTTTATTGGGGACGTTTAGTCAACCACAGCAAAAGTGAGGGTGTTGAGAAGAGAAGGATGCCACTCCAGGCTCCCCTTTCTGCCGGGCTGCGGAGCTGCCTGGATGTGGCACATTAAAAGGCTCTTCGAAGAGCGAGCTGTGCCCCGTGCTCTGTGGATAAGGATCACATCTCGGCCCCAGCACTGACAGATCAATCCCTTTCAAAGGACATTAAAACTCTTACATGCAAATAAAAAAGCTTCTTTCTTTAACTTCTAGGATATATAACTTCCAAGAAGGAATTTTAATGCAATGTGCACGCATCATTTCCTACCAGATTGCGGAGATAGACTTTACAGAGATAAAGACAACAGTACTATGTGTTAATTTCATATCCTTTTTCAATGAATCTCCATGTGTCAAACATCAGTGAACAATTCTGCCAAAGCTCTGGAAGCTGCCTAGGAACTACCAGGCGCCAGGGAAAGCATCTGTGCTCTGGATAGCAGGGTGTATGAATGGTAGTGCTCGTCTGCCTGTGGACCCCAGGCCATGCCAGCTGTTTGACGGGATGAATTGGAAGGCAGATCGATGAGGGGCCCTCTGAGAGAGGCCATGGCACACCCCAAAACCAGCTTTTCCCCTTTCACTCCCCTGCTTTTATGCACTGCTCATATTGCTTCAGTTATTTAACTTCTTTAATCTGATAAACATTAATAAAGCAGCAAGTTCTCCTCCCAGCAGTGAATTTTTTAATCATTTCTTTAGGCAGTGAGCTTACGGTCTGCTCCTTTGCCAGGGTCAGACAGCTCGGATTACACAGCCACCTTCCTGCATTAGCACCCAGGGATTTATGGAGAAAGTTTCTATTCTGCTTTGTAGTCAGTGAAAATCAACAAGACCAGCAGCACAACCAGCTTTGTTGTAATGCCCTGTTCTGAAGGGAACATTGTTTTTGATTACTCAAATGTTTTTACCTTTAATGGTTTTCTTTAAATTGCTTCACTTCATTGTGTTGTCCTTAGCTCACTGACTAATCTGCTCCACCGAGGAAAGAAGTATCGGTTGTATTTTTCTCACTTTTGAAATAAAACCAGGTTAAGTTGAATTCGAATTACCCATTTTTCCAACAAGGAAGAACATGAATATTAAGAAAGCTTTCCGCATCAGTTTGAAGGCCTTTTCTTCTCTGTTTACAGCTCTTTTTATTTGAGCTCCGTGAACATTTGTGCGGGCAAAGCTGTGTTGGCATGAACCATACACAGAGAGAATTTTGGGCCTGTAACAGAGTTGCTATCTCCGAATTAGATTCTTGATTAAATAAACCACGTTTTGACAACCTTAGAGTTGCCTTTTAAAGGTCAAGACATTCAGCCAGAGAACAAAAACACTCTGTACAAAACACAAAGGCCTGGTCCGTGTCCCAAGGACCTTCGCTGAGCAGCACAGATCTGTGAGCAGAACACAGCAAGATCAAAAGGGGAGCAACAAACCAGAAGCAGCAGTGTGCATGGTCAGATAATGATGGCTCTCTGTTGCTACTGACTCGAGTCCCTAAGTGCTGCCAAAGAAGAGTTTCCTGAGGGAGGTGTGAATAGGAGAGGGTATTTTGCTCTTGCATTGGAATGTAATGTATTTTCAAGTGCAGATGATGATACAAGCAAGAAGGAAATGGAATATGGCGAAATGTGGTGAGAACACCAGAGATACCAAAAAAGAGCTTTACCCTTGAGCTGGAAGCTGGAAGGTTGATGTGCAGAGGGACATTTCTCCAATTCCTTCCGAAAGAAACTAAAACCAGGAGGGCAAAGTTAGGCAAGGTATGAAAGTTAGGCTGTCTCCACACTGCTATTGCAGTAGTGGGTAAGACATGTGTGAGCTCGATGTTAGCAGAGGGAAAGGAGCAAGAGAGCAGAGTCCAGCCTGCAGCAGGAGAGCTGTTTGCTCTGGGAGCATCAGTATAAACCCAGCTGCATTTTTTCTATTTGTCTCTTGCGGCTGCCAGGTTTTTAAGTGAATCATTTTAACACCTTCCTGGGACTGTGCAGAGCTACAGCTGAAGCTCCAGCACCAGCACGATGCTGGTTCTCTGCTGCCCTGGTGCTCTCCCCTCCTGAGATGGTCATTGACACCCTGACTCTCGATGAAGGCATGAAAACTGTGTCTCTTTTCAACAGGACTCCTAATTTTTTTTGAGATATTCACAGTATTTTGTTATATTTATCTTTTCACTGGATGTACCTGATGCTGGCTAGTGAATTTGAAGGGTCCTGGAGTTGCAGGAACTGACAGATATTCAAAGACACAGATAAACACACAAACTGAAAGGTATTTCAGATGTTTCACACACCCCCCCCTTTTTTTTTATTAACTTGTAGTAAGAGCTTCTGAAATTATTTTGTATTACTATTCAAGAGCATAACCCTTCAAAAACTGCAAGAATCCTGGGGGAAATTTAAAAAAAAAAAAAAAANNAAAAAAAAAAAAAGAAAAAGAAGAAGAAAGCAGCTCTGTTTTTGAATGAGGGAGGCTGTTTCAATCTGAAGCTTTCCTACTGAGATGTGAAGTGACCAAACTGTCCTAGTGCTTTGAGCCACTTGGAATGGAAAACAGCCGGAACATGCAGGGACCCCTAAAGCAAGCAAGGCCTGTTAGCAAACGGAAACAATAGTGCTGTGCATGCCTCAGCTCGATGCTCAGCTGGGCTGTAGCTGTGGTAAAATCTACTTTCTGCGAGTTTTTATGGCTGGAAAGCACTGGGGAGAACTTGCAGCATCCACTTTCAATTCTACCAGCTTGTTTAAGAACAACTTGTATTTATTTCCTTTCCTTATTAGTAACTATAAACATTATAGAATTCCAATTCCTGCTCCTTTTGTTTCTATAGATATATTCATATCCTTTTTTTGTTCTACACTTTCCATTCTAAATAATTCATACTCTAGCAAGCAATAGAATGACAAGGTTACATGAATGCCAAAACTTGTTTTACCTGGTTGTAAAATTAAACTCCATGCATAAGTAAAAATGAATATTAGTCCATGCAAAATCAACATCTTCCAACCTCACTAAAAATCCAAAACCACCAAGAAGACTGATTTGGTTTGTGCTGGTTTTTCCCTTTTGCTGGTTTTCATTCTGTATTCTCTTACCTCCCCTGAGTACTTTTAAGTAGCAAAACATGGTCAGACTTTTATTCACACACAGAGATCAAGAAATTAAGAGTCAGCCACTAAGTATTTAGAGGGAAGAGCTGTGATTTGTCTCCCACAAACTAACAAAAATATTTTGCTTGCCTAAGACAGAAATGCTGGAAGGATAAATCAATCCACATCTGAAAGACAAACAGCAGATGAAAAGAAGACATGAATTTATCAAAAGAGCTACTCTGGTCAATTAGCAATGACATGTTTGGTTTCCCTTACACTGAAAGCATCTGTGGTGGCAAATGTTTCCTGATTTACCCTGGATTTTCAGGGCCTTACAGTAAGAGCAGAGGAAAAGACACGATTTAGGGGGCCTGAAGTAGCTGTTTTCCTGTTAATACAGAATGCAATCCTGTCAATACAAATTTAATCAGCTGTGAGGTTTTCCTCACAAAATCCATAATTCAGCTGTCACAGAAAACATAAATTTTGGCAGTTCTAATCAAAAGGCACACTCTGCAAATTCAGATAACACTGTGTAAATGGATCTGAAGTCTGTATAAATGTACTGAAGTCCAGCACTGCAATACTTCTCTGTCTATGCTTTTACCTGTTACTGTCACTGTACTGGCAGTGTGTAGGTGGCATAAAATTCTCATAAAACACAGAAACTCTTCTATATCACCAACAAAGGAAAACAAAACGGCAGAGAAAGACTATGTCCCACACACACAAAATCCTGCTTTTCAGTCCATTTTGCACCTCTGTCACCCAGTCTCAGATGGAAAGGAGAAAAACAGCAGGGAATATGTACACGCTCAGTGTAGGATGAACTGAGAAGCCAGGCTGCAGCCTGCAAGCACTCAGCTGTCCTCGCAGGCTGGCCCATGCTGTGTCACTCTTCATTTCCTCAGGGGTGCTCGTATTACTATTTGAGCCATGAGAACACCACACAAACTTGTTTCCACATAAACATTTTACTCTGGAAATAAATAAAATTAAAATAAATTCAATAAACTCAAATAAAAACTGGGGGTTTTTTAAAGGTTCTAAAAAGAGAAGCCAGAAGAGAACCAGACTTAGAAGCCAGAAAGCAGAAATGTCAGGCACAGCCGGTAGCTCACAAGCAGCTGGAAGGAGTTTTAGGCTCATCAAGAGACTCCTTAATATTGTTCCGTATTGGAACAGTTTAGCAAAATTATGTGCTTATTTCCATCCTGCTGTCCCCACATTCCTCACTCTTTCTGGCAGCTTTCGTCTCACAGAGTTTGATTCTCCCCTGGTCTAAAATCAACACCGAAGGCCTCAAAAGTGGGGTGCCACAGCAGAGTGAACAGGCAGGGATGAGCCAGCTGCCTGTTTTCGGGGCTGAGGGGCCGAGGTTCTCCTTCAGGCCAGCAGATCAAGCAGCCACCAGTGAGGTTCGTGCTGTTTTCAGATGCTCACGTGTTCCATTCGGGAGCAAAGGTGCCAAATGAGGTCTGCCACATTGTGGACACCACTCCTTCTGTCTCTCCTAGGACCTGGTGTAAGCTGCCAGAAGTGAGTGTGGAACCCCTGTGGCTGTAGGAAGATTAAAAATCAGCTCCCTGGTGATTTAGAAGACTAAATGTAATACTAAACCCAAGAGACTCATTTGATGTAGTTTTAGCTATGACAGAAACTTTTCCTATAACCTAAGTCAAATCCCATAAACTTTCCATTTTGCTATAGACACCTCTAGTATAAGACTAGTGACAACTACTGCTGTCCTCACTGATCTAATGGAGGGACAATGATTAATAAAAAAGCCCATAAGCGATGCAAATGATATTGGATTCCAACAAAAATGGATTTAATTTGTCCCTTGTGTTGGTTTTACAGCAGCACGTGAAGTACCAACTATGCTAAAGGCTGCAGAAACACATGGCCATGGACAGCCCCTGCCTCAGAAACCTAACGGTGTGCAACCTGCCAGTGATGAAATGTAAGTAGCAGTTTCAGAAACGTAGCACCAAATGTGAAAAGATAGGTAGTTATCACAGTTTGGACCCAGCAGCTCTTGTAATACTCACTAATTTCCTGAGAAACACAGCTTCAGTTTTTCAGGAAGGCAGGGGGATGCTGACCCCAAGCTATTTGATGGGGGAATCTAAAGATCCATTTCACTGATTTGCTCTAATAGTTTTCTTCTTTTATTTACCAGAGAGAAACTAGTTACCAAGTATCAAAACGTTTTGAAAGCTCCAAGTGCTCACATCAGCCAAAGCTTTAAAAAAAAGAGATGAGGAGGCATGAACAGGCATTGTGGGGAAAACCTCTCCATGAGATTGCTGCTGATTTGGGATCAGCAATGATACATTGTGAATAGTCTCATTCACACTCCCTTGGCCAAACAAATGTCTACCCCACAGAGGACTTTAGGGATAGGTATGAAAACTGAAGGAGAACATGACAGGATCCTGAGTACACCATACCCCTCCAAAAAAAAAAAACCCAAAACAAATGAGATAGATAGAAATAATCACACACTCCTGTTTAACAACCTCTTTTCAGTCTGACTGTTCTCATACAGTTTCTTCTTGAGTATAATTAAAATGCCATGCAAACCCATTACATTCATTTAGCAGTGCTGCAGTGAGCCTTAGTCACAAACTAATCTCTTACACATTTTCCATTCATATTGTTCACAACAATGAAAATTTTGTGGCTATACCTTTAGGTTATAATATCAATGTTAGACATAAATAATCTCTTTATTCACTGTATTTACTGTTCAATTTTTTGTTGCGCTTTCACAATCAAAGATTAACGTTTTCCTTTAATACCAGAATATGTCTGTGCATTCCTAAAATGCTCTGAAAACAATTTTTATGCCCACTGCATAACACTTCACCAGCTCTGTGCCACTAAAATATTCCTCATGTAATCTATTAAAGCAGAAATTCATATGTTCACTACTAAGATTTCAAAATATCAAGAAGTAAAATAATCGCAGTTTAACAGGTATGAACCCTAAACCTCAGTAAGATAAAATTGAAAAGAACCAAACTAAGCAAAACATGTCTTGAAATTCCACATAAGATCCCCAAGACAGAGAAGAAGCAAGCATTGTTCCATTATTTAATAAGGAAATTGCAGATCATTTTGCCTGACATCAACGTCAGGGAAACTGATGGAAAGGCTGGTACAGGAAGAAATCAGTGTACAATTAAAGGATGATAGTACAATTAACGCCAGTCAACACAGAAAATTAGTTTTGTCAGGAATAAAAAAACCTTCCTATTTTCCCATGAGACCATGAATTAGTTTGATAAAGTAAACTCCTGTAAGCTTTCATTAGGGCTTTGGCTCACAGCTTTACAGGATTTTGGATAAAAGCCCCAGCAATGTATAGTGTCAGTCTGGTCCATACTAAATGGACTCAAATCATACTGAATGATCTGAACAAAAATACAAAATTATTGATGGAAAAAGCTGCAAATTACAAAAAGTTATAAAGATATAAATAACATGATGGGCAAGCCCTTAATATAGACCAACTAAGAACACTTAGTGAGGTCTGGCCTATATTTTAACACAGAGAAATCTAAGTTTTTCA
Organism: Mohoua ochrocephala; assembly: GCA_013398855.1. Lineage (NCBI taxonomy): Eukaryota > Metazoa > Chordata > Aves > Passeriformes > Acanthizidae > Mohoua > Mohoua ochrocephala. The sequence goes on along the minus strand of VZTA01015482.1, from coordinate 281,048 downwards.
TTAAAGGAACAAAAAAAAAAATCAGTCTCATTTAAAAGATAAAAATTTATTTTGGGAAAAGTTACTGTGAAAAGAAAGTAACAGAACCGGCAGGCCGAAGCAGACATACATTCTCAGAGCAAAGTGTAGGCAAAAGTTATTCTTATTGCCCAAGGTGGATTAAACCATGACGCAGGAGCTGGTGCTACTACACCTCTCCGTGGTTTCAAAAAGATCATTACTGGGAGAATGTGCTGAACAAAACAGCTCCAGAAAACCAAGGGTTTTACTGAGAGAAATAATACTAATTTGTGATGATAGGGGTCCTTCAGAAACTCCAGTCGTTAGGTTAACGTGTGAGAAGTTTAACAGAGAAGTGTGGTATATGAGTACATAGAAATGAAGTAGTGGATGCCCAAATTGCAGTGGTATGTTCTTGAAAAAAAATCTGACTAATTTCTCATTTATATCGTTTGCCACTGAGTCTCCATCTCCAAACAACCACAACTAGGAAAACGAGCCCCTTATAATTTGACTCAATAATTATCTGTAAGACTAAGTATAAACCAAATACTTCAATTCAAAATCACAATTACCAGAAAATGTACTAATAAGAGCAACCGCTAATTCAAAATTACTAAGTAATTGCTAAGAAGCTCTTTAAAAATAAGCGAAGTGTCATGTAAATAAAGAAAGGGTTTGGTATGCCATTGAGAAGGGCCTGGAATGAAATCTGCCCTACACATTTCCTACCTACCCACTACCTCCTAAGGAAAATCCACCAAACCCTGTGCATACATTATCCACCTACAGTTTCACCTACCTGCATCAAACCCCATCACTGCCCTGACCTGTGCCCTTCAGCAAGTCTGCTCTAAGCTTGGTGAGAGCACACATTGGAGGACAGGCACAGAATTCGGCATGAGCTTGATAAATTGGAGAGACGTGTTGCAAGCACAGGATGAAATTAAAAATGTTCAAGAGCAAGAAAATGCAGTTAGGCAGAGGTAAACATACACACAGGCCGCACCTGACTGCATGGCAACTATATAAAAAAAGGGAGCAGAGAGTACAGAAGTCAACAATATCAGGCTGTTGCCAAGAAGGTATGAGCAAGGATGACTGTATTAGCAGGAACAGAGCTTGCAAGGAACCCAAAATATTCCTTCCACTTCACTGAGATTTGATCTGTGTTCAGCTGGATTACTTGATCCTAGCTTGGTGAGACACTGCAGGAACGGTAGAGACAACCTAGGGAATGCCCAAAGTGAAAATGAATGATCAGAGGGCTGGAGAACATAATGCTCAAGGAAGAACTGAAAGATCTGGCACTACTCAGCTTAAAGGAGAGAAGGCTGAGAAAAAGAGAGAGGCTTGCTAACAGCTTCCCAACTTAACCTGAGACCTCCAACAGAAACCAGAAAAGGTTAAAATTTGAGCATGCTGGCCAGTTTACATATCAATGCTAATATGTTAAACTCAAATCCTAACTTACATTTTTCCAGACAAACGTCCACGTATTGCAAACAGCTTTGAGAACCTGCTGCTTTCCTGAGGCGAACAATAATTTCGCCTGGTACTTTGATTGACGCAAATGCTCAATCACATTCAAATCAAAATAGGAGGAAGCCACTATTTTCCATGGCTTCCTGTAGGACATATGCACTGTTATCCCAGAGGAGAGGGCAGGTTATGCAATTGCTGAGCAGCTCTGGGGAAACATTTCCAGCAATTATTTGGAAAGGACTAAGAGAATAAACTTATAAGACATTCTCATCCTTTAGTGTTTTCATCACTAAATAATGATTAGATTTTCAATGAATTGGATTTTGGTTGCTATTTCACTCTCCTTATGCAACGGAATGGAAGGGAAATGGAAACTCGCCTCACTAGCATTAGGATTCTTCCACTGCGTGTGTGTGAAAGTGCTGGCTAATAAAGAAGTGGAATAGTTTCCTCTGCCTTATCATATTCTAGCCCCACTGGCCATAAAGTACAGTCCTAAATTTGATTTAGGAGCCAAAATGGACCAACTGTTTTCCAGATTTAAGAGATGGTAGAAAGACAGCCAATTCCGACTTTGTAGCAAAGCTAAATGTTGCTCCAGCTCATCTAATGAATAAGTCAGACAAGTTAACAATGTTGACATCTGAAACCTTATATTTTTCTCTTTTAAAGGGAAATGAAAAGGAATTATATTACTTTCAAATAAATTTAAATAAATATAGAGTTCTTTAAGCATAAATTATCACATAAATACTTCTCCTCTGCTTATATACTTCCGTATTTATTCTTACTAATTATCCTGAGTTAGCAGCATTTCAAATTCATGTGCCTTGAGTATACAAAGAAAAAAAAAATCCCCACTTTTTTATCTCCTTACATGACAATATTTGCAAAACATCAGATGAAAGATTTCACCTCAATAATTTTTCCATCCACCAGTCCTGCAATAGCATGGCCTACTAATGGAAAAGCTTCCTGGCTTCAACACTGAGCTCTCAAGCAGCTTCTAAACTTGAACTGGACATTTTTATTTGTATGTCTTTACGACAAGCTCTTCTCAGGTTCAGAGCTACCCCACATCAATTCTATCCTCTGAGCTCTGGAAACAAACTGGAAAGCTGGGCGAGAGCTAAGATACACGGAGCTTTTTCAGAGCACTTTGGAAGCCAAAATTATGGAAGACTTTTTCCACTTTGAGCATTCATTCTTTGTTATGCTTGGCCTTCATCCCCTCCTGTCACCTTAAAAATGAAAACAACATGTTCATTATTATTCATGGAAATTCATCGGACACGGAGAAGGTATCCCTTTTTCCCCCCAACTGTTCCATTTTTATTTCTTTTGGGAAAGACTGTGCTATTCTTTGCTTGGGTAGCAATCCTTTGAACTGTTGCTTTGCCACTGAATTCACAGGAAGATAACCATTTGCATTGGCTTCTCTGGTTCTTATCTGTAGGCTAAACAAGGGCCCCAGCAGCAGCAGTTGCACCCATGGGTCCCAGTTCCTTGGGACACGGAGTACAGGGATGCTGGATGCTCCTCAGCTGGCCTGGCATTTAATGTCACATGTTTACATGTGCAACCTCTGCTCTTGACTGGGGCGTACTGGATGTTACCACAGGATAAATGCTTATTTCTATTAGTGCTACTCCTAATTACATGAAATGAGACGCTATCTATTGCAGCTGACATAATTGCATTGACCATTACCTTGTTATTCTCCTATGAGACAGAGAGAAAATACTATCTTACTTTTTAAATACCAGTAATTAAATTATATATTTGTATTTCTCCTTTTGTAAACAAACTCTTTCTGCCTCTTTACAGAAAAGATATTTCCACGAGTTTGGTCCTTCTTGTTTTTCCTGTCTAGATCACCCCTGATGATTCTGCAATTGCTTTTTGAGATTGGATGAGCAGTACTATGACCAGTATTTCACATGAGGCCATTCAGGGAATGGCATTTCAGTTACCTATAAAATCTGCATTCTGTAATTGTATGTTTTACGTTGCTATTATACTTCAGCATTTTAATACAGCGTCATTTTCCAAAACCTCTGCCTAGCTTAGGAGCTTTAACTGCCTTGTGTACTGGAGCCTCAGAACTCTTTTTCTGGAATGAAATGGTTAATGCAGAAATCTGTGATTTACACAACGGGTTTATTTTATTTTTTTCTAACATACCACTCTTTCCAGGTTTTGGCACTAAACATCTGCTTCATTTATTGCCATGCTGTCTGTTAATGCAGTTTGCTCGGTAATTCTGTATTTCCCTGCTGAAAGATTTGTCTTTGCCTTGAACAGCAGCTTGACTCATGCAGCATGTAACTCAGGCTTTATCTTCACATTTGCTCTCTGGTCACCATGCACAACATTTCCCCTGAGATTTCCCCTTATAACAGAACAACGTTCATGTAAAACCTCCCTTTCTGCGTGCCTCATATTACACACGAACCCCCACAGCCAAAAGACACACGTGTCCAAGTGAGTGCTACACACAGATGTGACACAAAGACACAGGAGATAAAACTTTTCCCTCGGGTTCGTGGACAGGCTCTTAATGCCTTTGCTGTGAAGTTCCTGCTGCAGCCCCTTCTCGAGCTGCAGAATCCCACTGCATCTCTGTATCTCTGTATCAGGAGTCTACATACACCTGAAAGGGGGTTAGGAGCAGCAGAAAACATTTCATACGACAGCTCTCAATTAACTACACAGGAGAATAACTTTCAAGACTCTGTATATTCCCTTCCCCTGAAACGTTCTGCTATTTGTTATCTTACCTTCAAAGACACTGCACGTGTGGTAACACAGGAAGCCATTGATATGCATCAGACTTTGTGAAAGGTGTATTGTGAATGCAGAGTATAAATTATTATAAATGAGTGCACGTGCACATCACAGAATGGAACTACAATACATGAAAGTGATGCTCAGTGTTAACCAAAATTTCAGTCCCAGCTGCCTAATTTTGAGAAAGTAGGAAATGTGTGTTGAGCATCTTCAAAGCTAAACTGCGCTTATTCAGTGTCTACATTCTAGCAGGCGCATTGTAGGCATGAAGGACTGTAAAGCCAGGGCTTTAGTACTCATACCCAGGTTGAGGTCTGACAGAGATCACTCACTGACACCCGACAGCGGAACCCTCCGAACTGACACTCGATTTACCACTTTTTCGAAGCAGGCGGGGCCGCGGCGGAGGTGGAGCCGGCTCTGCCCGCTGCGGGACCGGCGGCCGGGCCGGAGATGCGCTGAGGTGCCGCGGCCCGGGTTTCCTGCTGCCCGCACACCTGGGAGCGGGGCGTAGGCGGGGGGTGGGAGCTCAGGGCACCGGCAGCTGGAAGCGGGCCGGGCCGGGGGAAGGCAGCGCCGGTAGCCACGGCAGGAGGCGGCAGAGCGGCGGCGGGAGCATGGAGCGCTGCTCTCCCCCCCCGCCGGAGCAGGAAGCGGTAGAAGCGTGGCTGGACGATCACGGCGACTTCACCCGCTCTTACTTTGTTAGAAAAGCTACAAGGTAAGACCGGAGCGGCGGCGGATAGAGGCAGTTCCTTTCTTTCCAGCAAAATCTCGTTCTTTTCCATTTCACTTTGCTGCCTCCAAAGAAAATAAAAAAAAAAAGCGACTCCCACCCCC
>VZTA01015482.1:216455-275157 GCA_013398855.1 Mohoua ochrocephala | reverse complement strand
CCGCCGCTGCTCGGGGGCGGCCGCTCCGCGCTCGCCCCTTCTCGGTGCCGGTTCTTGCGAAGAACCCAATATTGAGGACCTGAAGAGCTCGTCTGGGCATTTTCCCCCCTTGGCTTGACATGCTGCCTTTTGGAGATAAGACGAGGTATTTGCTCACTGTTGTCACACACTTCAACAGCGGGACTTCAAGTTGAATTGGAGTAAATTCGGCTATTTTTAGAAGTGGAGTCAGGTTTCCATTTTGAATATTTTCCGATAAACAAAGCAGTGGGGATGCAGAGCGCGGGCGATCTGCAGCTCCCACGGTATATCTTAGCGGGAGCTCGGGTTAGTAAGTCTTGCGGCTGCCTCCTCGGACACGCCGTCTCTGCGGGCTCGCTCGCTCCTCTCCGCTGGGCTCCCACACCCGAGCCGCTCGCACCATCTGCTCACCGCTGCTGGTTTGCTTCTTCCCCGAGTCACTTAGTAGGGATGGACGCACTCTGAATGAGGTTTTGCTGCTGCTGCTCCTCTCTGCATGGGATGGGGCGGTAAGAAGAGAAATCCCCATTAATAATTGACTCGTAGAGAGCTAGAAAGCTTCGGGGGTCACCTGCTCGCTTGTGACCATCTGTCAGGCAGTCCCTTTCCTTCTGCTGCTGCTTCCTTAGGTTCATTTAACAGAAAAAAATAATAATAAAAATGCCTTTTAAAATGTCTTTTAAATGTTGATTTTATTTTTTTTTTTTTTTTAAGGCTGTGCCTAGGTGCAGGATGCATAGATGGAAGTAGTTAAAACCTTGATGCTCTCCAGAACATTAGTGCATGGTGTGGCACTGAAGGGCAGCTTGTTAGCCCAGGAAATAGGGTGTTAGCAGCTTTGAGAAGTAGCATTTTCCTAGTTCAGCCTGTCACACTTCCTTTGGAAACTGGATGTAGTATTGAACAAATAGGAATGCTAATTAATAGTAACCGCTGTGTCAGATTTGTTTTCCCCATGGGCAGGTTTGGTTAGACTTTTTTTTTTTCATGCTGAGGCACAGTTTTGTGTTTGTGCCGTTCCGAAAGAGGCAGTAGTTCAGAAAATACAATTCGGTTGAGTCTCTGTGATGGCGATGCCTCTGCAGTTAGAGAGGGGTTTGCAGGAAAACTGTTGACTTTTGAGTCCTTGCTTGGCAACAATTCTGTGATGTTTTTGAAATGATGGAAACATTGCAATTGTCTCAGAACTCTCTTCTCTGCTGTCTTGCATGGAGTGTTTTTTTGTCCTTATTGTATAAGCAGAAAACTATATATAATAAGGAATACCTCTTTTATATGTAAGTTGGTATTTGAAAAGACAAATGACAAATTACTTGACTGTATGCTGAGTGGTTTGAAAGAACTGCTGTACTTTGTAAAGAGGTTTAATGTTCCACTTGTCATTTAGTGTCACTTAGAGCTTGAAAAGAGAAAACTGTAACATGTAATACCACGCTTTGCTTGAGCTGAATCTTTGCAGAGCAGCAAACATTGAACAAAGACTATGCTGTTAATGTTTTCCTACTTGGCATTATATTTACTCTCTCAAGTAAAGCGGTGTTCCTTGAGCTAGTTTCAACTCTTTTCTAATCATAATTTACTGCTTCTCTTTTTTTGTTTGTTTTTTTGTTTTGTTTCATAATATACCAAAGTTCTCACAGGTCCTGAAAGCAACAGACCAAGAAGTCAGTTAATTCGATATCTTGCAGAGCACAGAGGCATATTCAGCTGCACCTTGTGAGGCACAATTGCTAATGGATAAAGATAGTTTCTGTATCTGTTTCTCAAATATTTCTACAGAGGAATAGGAAAAAATCACCAGCTCTATCATTTATGACTGCGTAATACAACCCGTTTCCACTCCTATTAATGAGTTTTGAATTAGAACCTAATTTAACAATTTTATAATGAGTGTTGAATCGTTCATTTATTTTTTTTCTGCAATTAATTAATTCCCTCAGTGTTTTATACAGTAGTTCTGTTGGTAATTTCCACACACAAAGAAGTTTTAATTAGGTGTCTAAATAATACTTATAAGATGTATGCTTTGTGTGGTGTTATTCCTGCAGATTTTTTAAAGTATGGGGTTAGGGTTATCACCTCATATCATTGAATAGTTGCCTCCCGATCCAGTTTGCACAGGGCAGTTTGATATTAGTATCTGTTGTTGTGGTTTTGATAAAAATTGTATTTTCTGGCAAGATGGCACTTTAAAGATGTATGTTTCTATTCACAATTTGTTCTCAAAGTGACAACTGTTGGAGTCGCTGTGCTCCCCAGTCCGTGTTCTGGACTCTTGGGGAGAAGGGCTGCAGGTTGTCTGCTAAACAAGTGTGCACCTGCATTCCTCTGTGCCCTACAATGTGTTGGACAAGACAAGCACATTCCAAGGGCTTCCACCTTGTATTTTGATCTGCAGTGCCTCAAGGTTGGTAGTGCCTGCAGGAAGGCCACGTCCCGGCCTTCTTCCAGGCCGGGCTGGCTTTATGGATATTCCCTGATAAAACTGCCTTGATTGAATTCCACCTGTGCAGTGCGAGGCTATAATTCTACTTTAAATCCTTCCTCCTGTAAGTAGGTGAATAAACTGGGATCCCCTGAATAGGAAGGCATGGAATCAGTTATTTATTGCTTTATTTCATACCAGGGAGACGAGTGCTATGCAGAGGCAATATAAATAGCTGTTATCCATGAGGTGCTGTTCCAGGATGATCAAAGTGCAGCACAACAAAGGGGAAGTGTGTCACCAGCACACTCGGGGACGAGATGAATTTGGTTCACTCAGTGAGACTGTGCCGGCTCACAAAACTTCTGGCTGGAGAGTTTGGTACTGCACACCTAAGGGTCAAGAGTTTCTAAATGCCTAGCTCCGACAAAATCTAAGCTTTTTTTTTCCCCCAGCTCTTCTTGTTGTTGTTCCTCTTCCAAAGTTTTCGAATTGCCTATCGTATTCTGGCTTCCCAGAAGCAGAAACATTTTCAAGTAAGGCGATGCTTCTTTGTTTCTACAACTATAGTTGTTCTAACTAGATGCTATAAAGGTGTAATCTGCAGGTTTTTGGGAGTTTTTTGGGTCACATTTATGGCTAGATTCATTACCCTTTTTGTCTTCCTGAAGTTTTATCTTTTTACATTCCTTTAAAAAAAACAATCCATGCGTTGCCACGCTCAAAGATCACACTTATTTCAACCCACCATGGAATATTTCTGTGTTTCTGACTTCCTGTTTGTCCCTACTTTTAAAAATACAGGAGTGATTCTCTCTTAGTGCTCTTTGCACTCAGAAGACTGCCAAAACAGCCAAAGTAAAATTTCTCCTCTTGATTAGAGGTAACTGCATTGTTACAGGCAGTTTTTGTCTGATTCCCCAAATGTATGGTGTGACAAAAACAAATTATGGACCCAAATCTTGTATGCCTTTCAGTGGAAATAAGATTATTTTTTTACAAATACATCCTGGCTTATTAGCAGCTTTGAGAAATATTTACAAATGGATTAAAGTGGGGTTGTATTTGGAAAAATAAATGTCCTTAACAGCATGGTACTTCACAGTGCTTCACTGAGGATTCCAGAGCTGGTGTTTACTGGGAAACTCTGCTAAAATTCCGATATTGCATTAGTTGAACATATCAATTTCATTTACTACTTTGAAAAAACTCAAGCACAGTTGTTTGGGGTTTTTTTGCTTCTTGATGGCTGGTGGACAATCAGTCTGTAATGTGCTGCCTGCTGTACTACATTACTCAGGACATTTGCCTTCTAGTCTCTGTCTAGAGGGCTTTTAAAAATGTTGTTCAGTTGGAGCTAGCTATCCGAAGTTGAATCTCATAAATATTATGTGTCATACGCATTCTGCGCATTGGAAATGTGTGTGTGCTTAATTTTTTGTAATTGAACGAAAATTCTGATTTTCAAAGATAGATCTATTGGAGGTTTTCTGCATTGAAATGTGCTGTGGCCTGTGCTTTTCTTGAAAAGGTGTTGCATACAAAAAAAAAGTAATAATCCTAAAAAGGCACAGGCATGAGCCATGTGCCCTCCTAACATGACCTTGGTCAGTAGACAGTGAGCTTTGAACTTCCATGATTGATTCAATAGCTTTCCATGGCAGGCATGGAATCCTGTGCAGATGGTTGGCATATGCTAAAGGGTGCTTGCTTTTCTGAGTTACCCAATGTGAAGCATTTACAAGAGGGCTGCAGACCCACTGATTCTTGAGACCATGGCTTGAAAACCACAGGACGTAGTGGTGTTAATGCAGAGGATCAGAATATTTTCTCCCACTTACTTGGTTTCATTGGATGTTTACCGAGCTTTTCTGAGAACTGAATACAGGGAAAAAAAAATCAATTTCTGTGAAATCTTGGAAAGTTTTCTTGTTGGTGTAATGGTGTTCATAGTTATGCCACTTATAAATAATGTATCCATATCCTTCCTTAAGCCTTTCTCGATAACAGCAAAGTTTTAAGATCATCCCAAAATATTTCTAACTACTGATTCAAAAAGCATTCAGGAAGGTAAGAAATGTTACCCCTGTTCATCAAGTTGTAAATGTGATTTGAGTACTTCTGGCATTTGTTGTTGGAAATAAAGTGAGGTGTGCTGGAGTATTTTGGAAACAATCCCTAAAACAGCAATTACTGTAGACTCAAGAAGCTGTCGTTTGAGAAACGATAAGAAACCACTTACTAGCAATTTACGTCTTAAATTCCCCCAAAGCTCTAAACTGAACTCCTACACAGAATCTTTGGTGTGGAGATGGACTAGTTAGCAGAAACTGTGAGTAGCTACAAGGAGAATGTGCTTTTACTCAGTTCTGCTTGCCCTAGGTGATAAAGAAACAAACGGGTGTGCACAGTACATTAATTAAAATACACTGGTAAACCTTAGAGGACGGGTAGAAAGTAAGATGGGGTGAACTACTCTGACAGTTAACATCCCTTTTTGCCTCCTTCTGTTTAGGGGTAACTATTATCACATTACAGTATAGTTTTGATAATGCCAATAGGCATTGAAATCTCATTTCCATTGTTGGGTGGTTTTTTGGCTGTAGCTGGGGAGACTTTAGAGAACAGGGTCAAATTCCTGGCAGTTGGGGAGTAAAGTGGAGCCGAGGCAGACATTGCCGCTGCAGGAGACTCAAGAAAGTTCGACACCTTTCTTTGATTTCTAAATTGTAGAGGTTCATGCAAGTTCTGTGTTGGGTATCTGCTGCAGAATCCTCAGGTGAGGAGGATTTAGGCAATACAGTCTTGACTTGAACTAATATTATGCTACCACCTATTATCATCTTCTCCATTAAAGCATTTTGGTTTCGTCGTGGAAAAAATACTATTAATAAAACCACAGTATAGAAGTATTTCTCTTCCTTACTGGCAAAGAAACATAGATAAATTTACATGGAATACTTTCTCATTTATACGAGTTACTTGAAGAAAACTATATTTTAAAAAGGGCATTAAATACAAAAGGAGATATTTGCCCTGCCCAAATAGCCGTCGTGGATAACACAATGGTTTTAAGTTCACATTGGGTCTGGCACTGAAAATATAGCCACACAATATATTTGCTTAATAAAAGATATATCTTTTCCCACTTATTTGTGCATTATGGAGAACTCACCCCAGCAGACAGAGCCATCTCAGAGCCTCTGCACCACTTAAGTCATGCTTAACCCCTGGTTTAGGAATTTATGGGGAACTGAAGTTGTGCTGAAAGCTTAGGTGAGGTCTCCGAGCAGGTGTGAACTTAACTCTTCATCTGTCTTTGACTAAAAGTACTGGTGGTGTCCTGTTGCTTTCCACAACAAAATCATTCGGTGCCTAGTTATTTTTAATATTTTATTTTTTTGAGCTTGGAGCAAGAAGCAAACATATGGAGGAGGAATAAAGGTCATGTTTTAGAATTTGAACTTTAATCCCTGAGGATTTATTCGGTCTTTCTTTATAGTGCAAATAGAAAGTCTCTTTTGTGGAGGAAAGTTTTCTTGTAAAAAGTGAAGCTTGCATTCAGGTTGTTAAAGAAAACTTGAAAATAGCCAAGAATAGCCTGTCAGTGTTAGTTTTCCAATTTGAATACTTTTGCTACAAATAATAAAGCAACCTCTGCCTTCTATTTTTAAAAAAAGAGCATTCAGATAAGATTAAAATTTCATCGTTCTAAAAAGTTATTTCGGTCTCTCATGAGCATGGTTTGAATCAAGAATTAACGTTCTAAATTAAGAACTGTATTCAAACAGAAGTCATTTGTGCCACTTGAAATGTTTAAAGCTAAATGTATGCTAATATATTTGACCGAGTTGTGCTAAAAAACTGGCACTGTCATACTTCTTATTCCAGAACTGCTTGCCTACCACTGTGAGAAACGGCATCTCCACTGACTATAACTGGGAAGGGTTTAAGAAAAACCAACTATTGTTTTTGTCAGTCTACTCTTTTAGTCAGTTTGAAAACACTTCTTTTACAGTCAGTTTACTGTTTCCATCTAATGAGGCCTTATACAATTTATTTAACTCTTTCCACTGCTAGGAAAGAGACAAAACCACTTAGAATGTGATAGTGAAATAGGAAGTACTAGGAAGAAAATGGGAAGGCAAGTATAATACCCAAGTGGCTTTGCATTTCAAACTCATTTGCTAAAACCGAATAGTTTTGGAGTTTTTTGTTAATGCTTTAAATGAATTCCATGTCTAAATTATGTTAAGATGCTGGAGAGAAATTTGAAGACATCTAGTGGTTATTTTACGGAAGGCAATTGAGAAAATCGCTATGAAGTTTAGCTTGAAATATTGTTGATTTCAACACTGGCAGGATTAGGCCACAGGAATTCAGAAACTTGAAAGCTGGCATTTTCCAGCTGGCAAGTTTGTAATCCCTCTCCTGAAGTGTGTTATCAGTAACTGCTGGTTTGAATGAAAAATTAGCAGAACAGTCCATGCGACTACTAAAACATTACACAGTGTACATATGAATGGATTGTGAGCAACAGAGCAAACGGAGAATTTTTTGCTCTTTCAGTGAAAACTACTTCTCACTGTGTTCTGTCATAGAACTGCAAGTGTTAGGCATTCTTTGTGCAAGATAAGAAACGTACAGTTTTTACTGTCATTGTTGCATCTCAGCGTCACCTTTGCATTCTGTTTTTTGCACATTTTCTCCAAAGGTGCCAAGCAGTTGTTCCAAAGGTGCCAAGCAGTTGTGCTGAATGGTCACACTGGTGTGTTCTTACACAGGCATCGTGGTCATATATGTGTAAGCAAGACAATCACAATCTGGCTGTTAATATTTAAACATCTTCACTGGGTTGGGGTTGTTTTTTTTTTTTTGAGAAGTCTGCTGTGTACTTTGAAGATAATCACAATGAAGCAAAGATGGGTACAATAAATTATTTAATATTCCCAGTGTATGAGTAGAATAGTGATTAGTGTTGAGTCAGTGTGGTTTGATGCATATGGCACAGGAAATGCAGCAAGGTTCTCTTCAGCTCTACTTGTGCCCTCCTGCATGACCTGGCTCAAGACACGTTGCTTCCTTGTGCCTGTGTTTTCTCAACCATCAATTTTCTGGTTTTATTGCCTATTAATACTGAAAACTTCTTGCTCTAGGGACAGGTCTACCTTCCGTGCAGCATTTAACAAATTGGGGCCAAACAGTCTTTCTTAATTCCCCCGAAGCTCGCGGGGTCTCATGAACTGCAGACTGTGTGCTTGTACATAAGCAGTGATAGAGGGGACGATCACACCATCTTTTTTCTTTTTTTCTTCAATGTTTTGCCTGCCATTGCATTTTTATCCCCTTCTTAGCACTATCGCTTCAAGATTCCTCTCCAATTTTGTCATCTGCTGATGAAGTCACCAGCCAAATTCAGCAGTCACTACTGTCATGTTTTATAGAGGAAAGACTGGATTTGGCTGATAGAAGGGACTAAAAAATGGTTACTTCATATTCTACTATTCCTGTTGATGAACTCTGGGATAAATTACAGCTTTCTCGAGTGAAGGCTCATATTAAAGGATCACAGAGCAGTAAAGGAGGCATGCAGGTCATGAGGAATGGATGCTGCAACTCCTCAACACGCAGTGATTGCCACGGTGGGATAGAGACACTGCGTCGAGTTTAACTGTCTGCACGGATCGCTCTGGATCCATATCTGCTCCTGCAGCTTCTAAACTACAGCCAGGGTCTTGTCCTTGCAATCAGCTCTTGACAATGCCAATGCTTACTGAAGACTGTTCATAGGAACAGTCACAAGAGTTTGTTTCTTCCTGCAGTCCTTTCAAAATGACATCTTAATTGTACATGGCACTCATTGCTAATTTCCAGGAACCTCACTTGTGGCTCAGGACGCGTCTGGTGTCGGATATCTGCTGAGCTAATTCTGTGCTGTGAGAGTACTTGTGTTAGTCATAATACCCTTCTTGTCATGCATTGTTAAATAGGACTGAGTGTCAACAAGCAAATTAATGTCAAGACACTGAGAGATTATTTAAATAGAGTTAGAATACGTCAGCTCATGCGAAATGCTGGTTCTTCCACCCGTGTGTGTAACTGGGTGAGTAAAAGGAGCTAAATAGTTTCCTTGTTAGAAGAGGCATTTGGTAAAGGTCACTGAACACTGTTCTTTTTCCAGTTGAATCTGAATGGCTTTCCTGTTGCCCAAAGTAAAATGCTTAAATGGTTTGAAGTTGAAAACGATGCTTTAACCAGTTTAGTTAAGGGGTTGTTGTTGTTGTTAATCTAAAGAGCTTTCTGAGAATCACGCACCATGTTGGCAAGTTACTGAACCATCATCCAAGAGATATTAAAGGACAGGAATATGTTACTCCTAATTATGCAGCTCCACATATAGTTCTGTTCAATGTTAAAGTGCTTCATAGAGTGCAGATACCCAACGAGTAGTCAGTTCTTGTTAAACATAATTCCTTTCATGTGAAAGGTTTTACAGCTGTGTTCCACATCCCTCAGTAACCTCCATAAGAAATGGATGCTTATTTTACACGGTAAAAAGGCAAGAGGGTAAAAAATTAATAATCTCATGGCCACAGTTTGAGAACAGGTATTAGAATTCAGAGTACATTGTTCTTACTGATTGCTATTCCTACACCATTAAGGCCTAGGGAAATCATCACACAACACTGCAGAATAAATAAAATGACAGGTTTCAACTGATGAATCAAATTTCTGCTCTAGCTTTTGCTTTATGCATGAAGGGTACTGGATTCTTTCTCTGCCTTGCGTCAACACACCCATGTATGTAAATTCAGTGTAAATCAGGAGAAGGGAAAATGATAGCTTTTTATATTCTCCTTTCCTCAGGAATAAGTAAGCAGTGAACCAGATTGCTCTGCAAATTGCTGTCGTCCAACAACAGTACAGGCTCATGCCTGTGCATTTTCAAACATGCCTTCAAACACGTGCATTTTCAATTACACGGCTTCTGGGCCTCATCACTCGTTGGAGAACACCCTCCATCTGGTACTATGTTATTCCTGTGACTTTTCCATCTTACCTTCCATTAATGCCACTCCTCAGTGCTCAGAAACCAAGTCAGCACGCACATGAATCTGGGTCAAGTCACCGATCTTCTCTAAAACTATCATTTATTCTATACCTACCTTCTTGTGTCTGAGGTTTAAACGCATCCAGCTGGCATTTGCAGGTTCTTTTCCGCAGCCTTCGTTCGAGGTGGTAGTTTTGTTTTGGAGAAGCTAAAATTTCCAGGTAATTTTTTATTTTGAGGAGATCAGAGTAAAACAAAAAGGACCCACATATAACACATGTGCTGACAAGAGTTACCAGCACTGATTTTAGAGGTTGTACTGTATTTACATACAGATTTTTGTATCTTTAGCTTTTTCTTAAGGATGTTTTTGGTCACTTTCATCAAAACTTTTTATTCTTTCTCATTCAGTTAAATAAATGAAAATTCCAAGTGTTACCAAATGCTAGCTGCTTATTTTGACTCTCACTGGAACAGCTTTTGCAAATGTGACTCTGTCCTATGCAAATCATATTATGCATTGCCGTAATAAATGGTCACAGCTCCCACATTTAATGTTTATCCTGTTTAAGTACTGTAAAGTAATATTGTTAAAGTCAAATTTCTAATAATATATTGATTTTTCTTTACTCTGCCTCACTGCAAGAAACACTTGGATGAGGTAACTCCACAAAAAATAGGTATCACTGCTTTAATAAAGAAGGATCATTGGTTTTTTATAATTCAATTTTTTATAGCATGTTTGCCTAGAGTTGAAGTCCCCAAATGATATGTCATTGAAAAAACTCTTTCAAACCTTCCTAACAGAAGTCAAATAAGTTTCCTTTGGTGGATGGCTTGCTATTAAAAATAATATTGTTGGACTTCAGATTTTAATTGATTGCTTTGCTTTGAATTAATGCCTAATCGTGCTTGCAGTATTGCATCCTACAACAAAGATGAAGGTGTGCTGTAAGGAAAATAAGATTATTGTGCAGTGCTTTTCATATGTAACGTACACCGATGCATGTAACTGATCGGTGGCTGACTAACCTGACTCAGTTCCATGGTTTCATTCAGCTTCACTCTCAGAATTCCTGTGGTCTGCTGAGCAAATAAAAAATATCCCAAATTTAAAACATGACCGCCATGAAAGGTTTCCAAAAGATCAGACTTGTTAATAGGATTTTTGCTGTTCCTAGGCTAGTATGTTATGTAATACAGCAAAAACCCATTTCTTCTGAGAGTAGGGCATTTGCTGTGAGGAGTCCTCAACATTGAATAAATGAAATAAAAAGCCCTGTGTTTAAAAAAACCCCAACCAAACAAAAGACAAAAAGAAACCCGAACAAAAACCTCTCAGATTTTGGACAAGAAAATATTACAGTGATGAAAAAAGTATATTAATGTTATGACGATAAGCTGTATTTAGTGAGGGCATTATTAGGGTCGGCTTTCTAACACTAGTTAATTTGAGAAACACAATTAAATACTAGAGATGCATGGCAGTTTTTAATTGGTGATGAGCTCTTAAAAATACAATTTTAGGGTTATTCAGTATTTGAGGTTCCGTTAGACAATGAGTGTCATCTGCAAGGAAAGGAAATGGGAGAGATGCATGAAAACAGTCTGTCCTTTCACTGTTTTGAAGGGGGTTGAATTGGAAATATTCATGTTTCTTTGACGGTTTTTAAGCAAAACTTTTATGCTTTGAGTCCAACCAGCATTTTTTATTAACTTAGAGGGCAGGGGAAGTTAACTTAAAAACAGTACATTGGCAACAGAAAAATAAGAAGGGCTACAGGTGATTGACAGAGAGAATTAAAGTTCAAAATTATCTTTTTAGAGGTCAGAAAGTTTTGTCTTCATATGAATATATATATGTCTTATACAGAAATGGAGCGGGAAGGACTGGAACTTTTCGGTCACAAAATGACGGTGTAAACTTCTGATCTGTATTCTGAAAGCCACAGTGTAAGTGGTCCTCCTCTGCTCTCTTCAGGTATATCCTCTGGGCAAAAACAGCTTCTTTTTTTATGGGGCAGAAAATGTTAGTGCTTAATCTGGGCTAAGTGCTGCGTAAAATTGGAGAGTATTGATACAGAGGAGCCTAAAGGTGCGTCAGTGTCCTCTGTGTGAGAAGGTTTAGTTATCCCCTTCACAGTATCAGCTTCCAATGTGTGTTAGAGGATTTTCAGTTCACATCATTCACTGTATTTTTGCTTTTGTTTTACAGAGAAATGGTTAATGCATGGTTTGCTGAGAGAGTTCATACCATCCCAGTCTGCAAGGAGGGAACCAAGTCCCAGAGTGAAGCCTGTGCCTGTCACCAGCCTGCCTGTGCCGAGACCACCAACTCTGGGACACCAGCGAGGAAAATCTCTGCTTCTGAATTTGACAGGCCCTTAAGGCCTATTTTTGTCAAGGACTCAGTAGGAGCAGTGAGCTTCCTCTCTGGCTCTGACAAGAAGGAACAGATGCCTCTGCAATCTCCAAGGATTGAGACCAGTGCAGGGGATCAGTGCTCAAGACTATTAGAACTTGTCAAAGATATTTCTAGTCACTTAGATGTCACAGCGCTTTGCCATAAGATCTTCCTACACATCCACGAGCTGATCGCAGCCGATCGCTATTCCCTGTTCCTGGTGTGCGAGGACAGCTCGAACGAGAAGTTCCTCGTGAGCAGGCTATTTGATGTGGCGGAAGGATCCACCCTGGAAGAAGCTTCCAATAACTGCATTCGCCTGGAGTGGAACAAGGGCATTGTGGGTCACGTGGCAGCCATAGGGCAGCCTCTCAACATCAAGAATGCCTATGAGGTAAGCCAAGGAAATTTATCTTCAGCAATTCTTGAAAAAAGAAGCAGCCACATGATCGGCTGCTGGAATATTGCTATTTTAGTGCCTGTATTTGATGTTATATTGACTTAAAGTGATCAAGATACAAACCCGACACCATGGTTTTGGTTATAATACATGTGTTATAGACACATGTGCATACAGAAACATGAAGCTAGGACTGAAAAAAAAATCAGAGTTCTATTGAGGTGATTTTTCAGAGTTCAATATCGAGGTGAATAAATGAAACACGCAATCTCTGATAAAAGCAAAACCACTAACCACATTCATGAAACCATTTTCCTCTCTGGGCATATCTCTTTCAGTTTATTTCTGTACGTTCTTCTTGACAATAAAAGCTAAACTGGGGATGATTAACCCATGAGCATATTTATTATAATGATGGTCTAAGCTCAAAAAACCAGGCTTCTCTTAGGGTTTGGGGTTTTTGTTCTTTATAGCAGTTGTCTTCTACTGGCACTCGTGTTCCACACAAATGCTTTTTTGCTGTTAACACATTGATGGCAACAACTTTATATAATTATTGGCTAGTAATGGAACCTTTGTTATCCTGGGTTAACAGTCAAATCAAATATTAAACTTTTCTTAATCTATAAACCAAGGAAGAAAAAGAACTGGTCTTTAGGCTAGGAGTCTAATAATTGTATTTTTTCTTGTATCAGGATCCAAGATTCAATGCAGAGGTTGACCAGATCACAGGGTATAAGACTCAGAGCATTCTCTGTATGCCAATAAAGAATCACAGGGAAGAGGTAAGTTGCAATCTTGGGATCACTTCATGTAATGCTATTTCCAGTCATGCCGATGCTTTAAACTTTCGTTAGCTGGAAGTCGTCATCTTCCACTATAAAACCATCTTTTTAAAAAAAAAAAAAGACTGCTTATGTTTGTTTAGACTGTAATTTTATCTTATCTAGTTCAGTAATGTAAGCCAAAGGGAACTGTCAGGAAGAGTTTAATCCCAGATGCAGCAGTAGAATATATGTATTTAACTCTAGAAGTGCTGTTTCTGCTTCCTGTGCTCTGTATCTGTCAGCATTAAAGTTCTCTGCACACTTACTGGTCTATCTCAAATTGTGATTAAGTTACTGTACTTCAGCTTAGCTGGTATCTATATTGCTTAATTCAGAGGGCACAAACTGGGTTTTATCATTGTCGAAAAACCCGATTATTTTTACACTCTCTTAACTCAACATGGTTCCTAATTTATTACATATGAGCTAAGTGCTTGACATCAGGCATTGAAAAACACATGGTGTCGATGTGATTCAGAAAAGTCATCCTCAAGTCATAACTTAAATCACTCCTAATTTGAAACAACGTGAATCTGCTCACTGAACTCTTGTCCATATTTCTAGTCCATGCTGCTTCTCATGGGAGCTCTCTCATCCTGTCTCATGCTATTGCAGTAGGAAGAATTCTTATTATGGGCTAAGAACGTCTTCTTGCCCTGAGTATTTGAAGAGTGAATCCAGTAAAGCCCATGAAAGCCAGAGAATGGGGAAAAGATGAGATGCACTCTCTGACTTGGGGAGTAAGGAAAGTATAGTTGGATTTTCTTTGATCCCGATGGCCTTCAGCCACATCACCAATTCTTAGAGTACTCACGAAATGTAAGGCTCTCCACACAGTGTGTCAGAGCTTTGAAATGGAGATTTCTCTCTCCTGGAATTCATTTATTTTTCAGAGCATTTATAGTTTGCTTCCAGAAAGCTCAAACTCCCAAAAAGGAATGTTGCCAAGATTGATTTGAAGACATCGTACCTTCTTTTTTCAGCTCTTCCATCTTTCACTCCTCTTGTGGAGTGTCACCTTGACTTTTACTGCACTGAACCTTTTTTTAAAATTATGTGAGTTGATTGCACTCCTGCTTTAACTTGTTTGCTGAATCTTACTCTAGCTGACCCAGATGATCAGCCAGTATTTCCTTTCTTTACATACTGAAAATTTTAGCTTCAATTATTTTGTTCCATTCTTCCAAGGACAGCACTTGATCCTTTCCTACTCCCACTCCTGCTTAAAAGTCTTCCCCTTTCTACCTGGCAGCAGCCACTGCTGGCCCTGGGCCAGCGGATGAGCAAAGCAGATGCCGTGTGAAGAGCTGTCAGGGACCAGTGGTCCATGTCAGGCTGATGCAAGGCTTCCAATTCCACCCAAGCCATGCCATTTTCTTTTTGTCAAACGGAAAAAGATGATATGCTCCATGGAACTGGGAACAGAAATGAGCTACAAAGCCCTGCTGCCTGGGGAGTGTGGAAGTGCTCACTTCTCACCAGGTCCTGGTGGTGGGCGGGGGAAGGAATGAGAGCTGCAGTCTGTTTGTCCAGCCTGCCATGACTTAAGGGCTGAATAAACCTGCAATGGGCCGTGTCTTCAGCCAGCTTCCTCCTCCTGAGTGCATCGGCAGGCGGAAATGAAGCAGGAGTGCGTTTATTTTGACAAGTTCAGCCAACCTGAAGTTTGAGGAGTGCTACACTCACAGGCAATAATTTGAAGGTGCTAAACTGTAAGATTTCTTACAGGAAAGGATGGCAGTTCCTAATTTTTTTTCAGAGTTTTACAGTCTCTACCAGAAGGTATTTCTCATTCTTGCTGTAACAAATGACTGACATGTTTTTGGAGAGATGGTGGAGTCAGTGAATCAGTCCTTAACTTTCCATTTGCATTCTGCTCCTTTTTCTGTTTAAAAATCCCCCAAACAACAAAGCCAGAACACCGGCTCCTCCCTGTTAAAATAATAAATAGATAAAATTTAAAAATCCCCAAAGCCCCTCTAGAAATACTGAGGCTCGTGAATGCTGCCTTAGCCCAGGATGTCAGCAATCACAGTCAAAAGATGATTCTGGAAGTCATCCAAAAATAAACACTGAGAAAGAGGAGCAACTGGGGCTTTCTGTTTGTTTGTTCAGTATTAGTGCTATTTTTTTTTAAACAAAAGAGTCAGTAATTGAGAGGAGGAAAATCTCATGCTGATTACTAAATCCTCTGGGCCTGCTGAAGTATGGAGATTTTTCCAGTAGATGTTTTTCACATTTGCCTATATTTCCACGAGGCATGTGAGAAACCAAAGTCTTATTTAAAAATAACAGCTAGTAAGAAATTCCATAAATGAAAAGAAAACAATTTGATTCACAGAAGAGCTCACAGGACCCAGGAATTAGTAACAATGAGACACATTGCAGTGCAGCAAGAGAACTTTACCTTTGCACAGATGCACACAAAGAATGGAATTACATCAACTTAATACTAAAACAACTGTTGTTAATCCCCTGCTCATCCTATTCTTGCTGACAGAAATGCCACAGATATGTTGCATTTCAGATGCAGAAAATTCCACTGATCATGTCCTGTAAGATCAGATTTTCCCTTCTGGTGATTCTTCTGTAAGAGCAGAGAACTGTACACATTTATCTAAACATCGGTAGGTAAGAGGTGCTGCTGGGATTATTGATGTGCATCAGAGAACACAGCAAAACCTTCATAACTCACAGAATTTTTATCCTCAGTAGTACAGAAGTGATGAGAAGTTACTATTGCCCATTTTGTACCACAGAGTTACCCTGGTTATTTCTTGTGCAGGAGGGAACTGGCACTGCTGGCACCAGGCTTTAGCTGTAGCTGTTCACCTGAACCATTCCAGTGCTACGGGGCTTTTCAGGGCCTTACCGCTGCTGGCAGGAGACCCAAGGGTGGGGCAGTTCAGCACTGCGTATCTCAAAAAGCAGCTTCTCATTCCTGGTGTGTCCTCAAGCCTCTAATTCCTCAGAAGCTCGGAATGGTACTGATTTGCTTCCTAGAGTTCCCATAAAGTCAGTAAATGCAGTGGCACATTCCTCTGGTGTTGTTTGGTCTTGGATTCAGAGAGCCAGAAAAAGCATTACAGAATTTGTTGCAAATGATTATCACCTCAAATGTCTCCATATGGTTTTGTAGACACTTGTAAACAAACAGTCATTTTGACTGGATAAGGAATAGAAGTCCTTACTCCATTCCTTAGCTTAAAACCAACTTGTGGAGCTCTCCAGGGCTGATGGAAGACTCTACAGCTCTCCAACAGGTCTGGAATACCTGGAGAATGGATGGTCTCTGAAGCACAGAGGCACCACAGCTACCATACAACATCTCCAGGAATGACACCATTTTCTGTTATTGTTGCATTTTTTTCTGTTTGGGCTGTGCATAATAATTTGCATAAAAGTCAATCTCAGTTTAATTTCTACTAAAATCTGTAGGATTTTCTCATATGGAGCTTTTAGCTGAATTACTGAGACCTCTCTCCCGGGCTATGAGTATGCAAGATTGAATTTCCTAGTAATTGGCTATGGAAATGTTGGGGATTTTTTTCTGGCTGTGCTCACTCAGTTTGGTTTGTTGTTTGCTGGGCCCTATCTCCTGTCACTGGGAAGCTCTTCCCAACAAATCAGGGGTGCTACTATTTACACCAGCCTTTGAAAATACCCTGTTGAATTTTATTGTGTAAAATGGGACTGGGCCACATCACAGTTAGCCAGCTAAGTAATTTTCTCCCCCAGTGAACCCTTCAGATATCACACATCCCAATCATTGCAGCATAGAGCGGGTCTAGCCAAGCTGTCTTTGAACAAACTCCCTCAGTTCCAGCAGCAGTCTTGCTGCAGGATTATGGAGATCAGCAATTTGCTTCTTGGATGGATTTTCAGCTTATGCTGAGACACACATTATAGTAGCTAGACCGCTGCAAACTGTGGAGGCTACTGCTGGCATCAATGATAGAGGAAGAGGTGAAATTATTGTTGATAAAAAATGAAAGTCTGTAAACACAGTCCTGTCCCTGCAGCATAATTTTATAAGCTTGAATCAAACCTCTACAAGACTAGGAGAGCAAAGTAAGGTTAACACCACTTTGTCTTCTGAAGTGGGTATGCTCTCTTATCAAAAATGTCAAGTTTTCCATTTTCTGTTACCATTCTTTGGCTTTAATGTAGTATTCCTTCAGGTGCCAGCAAAGTAAATAAAAAATATATCACCTTAAGAAGCAAAATTAATTACATTTTTAAGTCAGCTAAAGTAAGAACCTAGTAAAAAAGGCACCAGCTGCCTGTAGAGCTGGAACAGCTTTCACAGAGTTAGGCCTGTAATTTTAATGTGCAAAAAATTGCAGCATGAAACAATCCAGATAAAATCCAGAGCGCAGTCATCAGCATTGAAATCATCAGTCATCACCTACTGGGTACTCAAGGTATAGCCTGCTACTTTTAGAGGCAGGACTCAGCTATTGCAATAAAATAGTAAAAACAAAGTTGTCTGATAATTAGAAGAAATCTCTCCTTGTACTGTGGATCAGGATTTATTAAATTGGAAAAGTAGCACAGACAGAAAAGAAAGGTTAGAGAACAAGCACTGGAAGATCACCCGTGTTACCAGCAAGAATACAATCAGGAAAGCTGTGTTGAGATATGGTAAAACACGTGTGGGTATTGAATCAGGAACTGATGGAAGGTTTGTTCCTCTTTGGGACTTAGGGGAAGTAAGGGAACAATTCCACCATCATGCTTTTTGTCTTTATGGTCTATGTCTGCATTACGTGATCTGAATGGAAAATAGCAAAGTACTTGGTTTCTGATCCAAGGGGAATTTCCTTTTGCTCACCCCTTATGCTCTTTCAATGCAGCAAACCTGGATGCAGGCTCTTGTTGGGAGCTGCAGGACTCCTCTAGATATGCTATGTTGTGTAATCCCATCTGCCTAGTCCAACGGGGGGAAAGCTCAGGAACATGAGCGTGTAGCACTCCACAGTACACTGCTTACTTCAGTGATTAGGCCGTAAACTCACAGGTGTCAAAGCATAAGCAGATCCTAATTACTTCAGTCCTTCCCTTAGCCTTGGTTTTCTTCAGTCCAGAGTAATATCTTAAGCTTTTTTAGTTCCCTGTGTAGCTGAGCCCAGAGCAGCTGGTCACCTTTGATTCAGTTTTTCTGCTGGTGCAAACATAACTCCTAGCTGGAGATCATAGCTCAGGCCTGTTGTTACGTCTGATTTGTTTAGAATAAGCTTTAAAAATGGGGATTTGGGTTTCATACTGTGCTCGGTATTCTCTAAAATGCAGGCCTATGTTCTCCATGGCCCCAAATGCTACCACGTGATTGACTTTTGTCCTAATTACATAATTACTTTAGTAACAGGAGCTGATCCTCTCGAGTTTCCTACATCTTCTCCTAATTACCTGGTTGTAGGCAAGACTCCAAGACTCCAATGCCTAAAAAATGCCCATCTGAAGTTTTTCTCCTTACTGTCTCTGCACCATATTCTATGGAATTCAGAGAAGTGCACTGAAATTTGTGCTGATATAAATGAAGCCAGAATTTGGACCAGTTTAATTTTTTCAACCGTTCATTTTGTATGAAAAAGAAATGGGCTCAATACAAAGTTGTCTGGAAGTTTAGAATGCCACTGAAACGGCGACAAAAAAGAGGACGGTTTGCATATGCACAGAATTTTTATCCTAATCAATTCGACATGAATTTTTAGCAGGTTTATGCTCCTCATTACTTCCTCCCCCTTCAGTTGAAACCCTTTATTGAAAGACCTTATCAAAGATCTAAAACTGACCATTGCTCTTGGAACACCTGCCTTTGTGTCTTGAGCACTGGATGAAAAGACCTGGAGTGCTGATGAAAAGAGCCTAACTAGTCTTTTTTTTTCTGTATTAATACGGTCCTTTTATTATTTTCTTATAGCTTTTTTTTAAGCACTGCAGACTTTCCTTTCATGGAGGGGATGTATTTAAACAACCAAGATGAAAGTACTCACCTTTTGGGTGAAAAGCCTCTGGCCTTGTTAAAGTTGTCCTAGTTCATGCTGGATCAAAACTGAAAAAAAAACCAAACCAAAACCCAAAATCAATACCCAGAGAAGACAGTGGCATGAGAAGAGGTCTAAGCATTAACCTCTGCACATGTAGGCTAACATAAAAGCATAGTAACTGGTTAAGGGATTTGCTTTCATTCAAAGTCTGCCAGAGAAGTATACAGGCTAGTGGTGCGTTGTTATTACAGAAAGGAAGTTCACTGGATGAGAAATATTCCTCACTGAAGTAAATAAGAGGTTGACTGTGGGAAAAATTGGGTTGTATGGAATGGAGCTGACAGTGAAGCTTTATTTCAGACAGACATTTTTGAGCCCACAGTTGGCAGTGATTCATGTTAAAGAACAATGGCCTTACTTACAGCATCAGTATTTTGGGAATGCTAGGCTGAGAGATAGTAAATTGTCTTCTTTTCCATTACGAAAATAAAACCACATGTCTTCCATCAGTTTAGCAGTTGCAACTTTAACCATTAATAGTTAAATACGACTTTTTAAACATGCACACCACAGAGTTTTCCTCTGATACCGTTTATCCTAAAAAAGCAAGATGAAAAAATATCATTAGCACCTTGCACTGGTTTTACACTACTCGGATCTCAAACAAAGGAAGTTCTTTGCAGCTTTTTCTATCACTTGCTGTAATCATGCTAAAAAATCTGAAAAGATCTAAAAGCTCTGCATATACTTTGTCAGATTAATAATATTTTTCTCAAAAGGAATGGAAACACAGAATTATATTAGGGAAAGGCTAAGGTCTTGAAATCCTGTAATCTAGGAAATCTTTATGCCTGAGAGAGAAACATTTATTGTACTAACAATTTCATTTAATAGTCAACCAAGCAAATACCTGCGATGATCATTTATTATCTTATATACATATGCCTAGAGATGGAATCCAATGGCAGACTCCTAAAAATTAGCTAATTTCTCCATTTTGAATACACTAGGTTGTCGGCGTGGCTCAAGCAATCAACAAGAAATCTGGAATTGGTGGCACTTTCACTGAACAAGATGAAAAGGTATAAAAGCTGGATGTTTATGTTTCTTTTGCTTTCATAGGGGAAAGGGGGATGGATATGTATTTAATTTTCCTGCTGCTCAGCAATTTTTTAAGTTATTAAAAATTAAACATCTCGGAGAAAGTAAACATTCCTGGCAGTACTGCACATTTTTTTCTTTATGAGTCCATGAGAAATGTGGATGTGAAATAATTTAATTTCTGGATCACCATGTTGTCTGTCATATATCTCTGAAACACAGGCTTACTCTACTGAAATGCATTGTAAAACACTTTCATAACTTTCAATGGACATAATTTTTAATTAAGTGGTTCTAACTCTCCCGGCAAGCCCAGCAAACACAAGTTGAATATTAAAATTTGTGGAGTGATTCTCTTTTAAATACCATGTCACTTCTCAGTATAGCATTTGCAGGAAAAGAAAAAGCTTTAGATAAATTATGACCAATATATGAGAGAATCGGGAGAGCAGACAGTAGAATTGATTCTCAATTCTCACACTGCAGTTACTTCCCAAAAATTTCCAGACTTCACGTTCAGATTGGTGGGGCAAAAACCAGGCTGTGCTCTGGCTGAAGAAGTTGACTTAACAATCAGCAACAAAAGAATCAGAATTCACTCTTTATCTTTGAAAACTTCCCCTTTAAAACAAAATGCACACTGAGTATCTTCAGGCTATCAGAATTAATCCCATCCTGAATGAAGAAAAAATTGTGGGCTTGCTGTGTTAGCAAACTTTTATTTTCACTTCCCAAGAGACTGAATTCCCTCAGAGAGGCTGGTTGTCTGTTCTCAGTTTTTCTAGATAAAATATGCATTGCTGCAAAATTATTTTTTTCCTTTTAGCTGCTTTTTATAGGAACCCTACTTGTACCAAGATAACGATCTTCAGAGTTTATCTTAAAAAAAAAGGAGAAGGGGTTCTTGAGGAAATAAGAAATTATGAGTGGATGAAAAAAAACCCCAGACCTTGAATGTGCGATTGCCAAAAATAACAAAAATATCAGTTAATACTTCAGAGTATTAATTTTGTAAAACAAAACATTGCGGTAGCTTATCTTGGAATAGAGTTAAGATGCTGTGGGACATTATCTCTGTGAGATGCCGATGTTCATCATTCCAGGATTTTGCTGCGTATTTGGCATTTTGTGGAATCGTTCTTCACAACGCTCAGCTGTACGAGACGTCTCTGCTCGAGAACAGGCGCAATCAGGTACGGCCAACAGGTCTGTCCCAGGCATGCAGAAATTAGGAAGGTTTGCAAGCAATCAGTGCCTCCTCTTCCTGTTTCTGATGTGGGAGTTATTCCTTGGCTGCTTTTAATCCCTGTGACTGAATGCTGCGTGTCTGTGATAAAGCTCTCACGAGCTGCACTGGGAAGAGGCTGGGCACATTCCAGCCTGGGCTGTGAGAAATGGCCTGTCTAAGGGAAGCAGGTAAAGCCATATCTCAGAAAATTCATTCCATATTAATATACTTGATATTGCCTGAAGTTATCCTGTGGTTCACCATATGTATTAAACAACCAGAGGCGTCACACTCCAGAAATTACAGGCAGGGTTATCCCTATGGAATAGCAGAGGTCATACAGACTGTTCTTTTCAGCTCCTACCACTGTAACAGTCACTAACCATATTTTCAGTAATGATCAGATGGAAAACTGAATTTCCTTTTGATTGCTATGGCTCTACTTTGGAGCCGACTCTGTAACTGATGGGTTATTAATGCCATGGCCTTTATGGGTGAATATGCCTGCCCTGTATGATGTGATAATGTTTCAGAGAATAGACTAGACAGCAGTTGTTTTAGAATTTTCCTGGTCTGAGTTTCCAACTGACTATCAGTGTTTGTAAATTGGTACAAATTTGGATGATTTATTAAATTGCCTTCATGTTTCTTGTGAGGAAAAAAAAAAAGAGCATATCTGAGCAGCTAAGTCCTTCAACAGCAGCTTCAAAATACAGCAGACTGTGTATCTAAATGATGGTTTCACCAAACGAGTTAATTAGATCTGTTAGAATTACAACAGAGAATAATTGTGTTCAGAAGTCTTAAAAAATGTAAATATCACTAGTTTGAGAATGCACACACGAGCCATAGGAAAATAGGTTTCCTAAGGAGAGGTAACCGTGTTGTCTGGATTTCTAAGGTTTCATTTGACCTATTAATGCCTAAATCTATTCTGCCTCTCTGACTGAAAACATCAGACAGCTAACTGTGCTATTTAAGTCTTCCCTAAAAAGTGTCAAACTGGCTAATATTGACTGTTACCTTGCAGTCTGTGAGAGCCAAAACTTACTTTTGGTCACAGACATAAACATTGGTGTCCCCGATTCAGGGCAGAGGAGAAGACTCAATGACATTAGTAATGATAATTACTGCATCAATCACAATTAGTCAAAGCCTCACAAATGACCTTTTCTTCAGGTGCTTCTTGACCTTGCCAGCCTGATTTTTGAAGAGCAGCAGTCTTTGGAAGTAATCCTGAAGAAGATAGCAGCCACTATAATATCCTTCATGCAGGTGCAGAGGTGTACCATCTTCATAGTGGATGAAGATTGTCCTGTGAGTATATTTATTTTGTCTGAAGGCAGAAGTGTTTATTCCCTGGGAGTGGGGTGGGCTTCCCTCCATTCTCATATGTTGTGTTGTCTTTTCATTCTCTGTCTTTTCTTTCATAGCATCTGCTCAGGTTGGGTGTTGACATGAGAGGTTTTGGCCTTTGAGTAATTAAAGGATTTCTGTGCCGACATATAAGTTTGGCACCGCTCGGAAATACCGGCATTTCTTCTCTGGGTCATCAGTAGGGATTCAAGGCACTTCAGTGATATTTAAAGTTGTATCAAAAGATTACCTTTATGGTAGGATCCAGTATGCTGGATGATGGATGTGAAATGAAGCTAAATAATTTTACACCTGTCTTTAGTACAGAAAATGTCTTGATAACTGCAGCAAGGGTTTAATGAGTAATACTGTGACAATGACAACCTTACACACCTGTGTATTCAAACATCCTCTTGGTATTCCAGGATACATTTTCTAGTGTCTTCCACATGGAATCTGAGGAATTAGAAGATTCAGCTGAAAATCTGAAGAGGTAAACCGATTAATTCAGACTATTGTTCATCCCAGGAGAATGCTGAAGAAACCATGCTTTTAATATTCTTTTCATAATAACAGACTTATTTCTACTGGGTCCCATGTATTACTGCTGTTTTTATAGGGCAGCTTTTCCCCTGAAGTGGGCATAGACCAACTCTCTTGCCTTAAAAAGGTCCCACTGAGCAGAACAGGAGTAGGGCTTGATCTCTTTGGTTTGCCAGTCTAAGAACATACTTGTATTTCAAGGCTAAGCTATGGGAATGTACAGAAGAGCTGCTCTAAAATGGATCTCAAAGAAATCTGCGTGGATGACTACGTTGTAGAGGGGACACATGCAAATTAGTAGATAATAACCAAAATAATGCTTTTAATCAATTATTTTAATCATTATCCTCATCTCACAGACAAGGAAGATGACTCAAAAAATATGTCTGGTTAAAGCAAGACTAGAGTCCTAAAGTTCTGACTCTCACTCATCTTTGGGAAATCATTAAGGAGTTCAAGTGGGAGGAAGAGAAAGAGAGAAACAGCTGAATTAAAATACACAGATAAAACAGTTCCCAAAGTTAGCCTGAACCTCTGCATTGAAGTTTGAAAATTATTGTCTTTGTCATAAAAAACAGTTCTTTCAAATACTGTCAGAAAGAGACACAGTTGTATGTAAAATGCTCTACTTACGGATATTTTGTGCAAGGAGGAAACAGATTTTTTGACCCCCTTTGATGTTGTTTTGCAGTAAATATTTATTATATTAAGTTTAATTCCATATATTAGAAAATGATGTCCAAAGTGTGTGACTCGAGCAACTAAAAGCTGTTGAGCTGTGCTACAGTTTTAGGCACTGTTCAACCAGAAAGGACAGCGGTACAACAGCCTCACAGGATCACAGGATGAAAAAGAAAATTCCTCTTTAGTCCTCTTCTACTCTATAAGAATAGACCCTTCCTCCTCATTATCCCTTTTATGGTTACTAGTTAATGGACTCAAAATGTTATTTACTGCTTGCGTGGGCCACCAGGAACTTATTTCTCATACCTGATAGGGGAGAGGAATCTTGGAGGCTTAGTTGCCTGTCAGACTCTTGTTCATAAGACAGCACAATTATATGCCAAGGACTGCACTGTGAGTCAACCACTGGAGTTACAACTTCTGCTATGCTTGAAGGGCACAGTTGCAGGCAAGAGCAGAAATATAATGACATGGATTAGATGGGAAGTATTGCTTTACATAATATAAAATTTCAGGCTTGTTATGCAATCAAGGACACTGAATCAAACCCCAAATCTGTTTTTCAGAATTGTGGGGCATTGTCTTGTATGTGTGAAATAACAAAAGAATAATTCCTCTCCTCCAGCCCTGGAACATCCTTACACTAGCAGGATAACAAAAGTAAATGTTGGAGGGAAACTACAGGACTTTGATGGGAATAGGTTTATAATTAGGACGTATGTCCTCCTCCAAGGCAGGCAAAGGGTGTAAGAGAATTAAAATACCTTAAATAAATTGTGGCTAAAAAAGTGGAGATGATTGATTCTGTAAAGATACTTTATGTCCTGATTTGGTATAGACAGTTCTATTTCAGAACTTCCATGTGACTGATTGTCCCTTTACTTTTAGAACAAATTTGAAATGAACTTAGAAGCAGAAAATTCACAAGTGATACCTGCTGCACTCTCTTGAACTAATATGTGGATTTCACCCAGTATTGGTTTTTCAAGAGTATCAGATTTGTGAATGCAGTTTGTTTTCAAATAGTTCAGTTTATTTCAATATAAACCCAGCTGTTCATTCTTCATCTGTGTAAACTGTAGGGAATTGTTTATTTCTTCAGTTTGATGTTCAGCGTTAATGTTGTTGAACATTAAAGAAATGCTGGAAAACATGTGCCAATCCATGCTGCAGTTTTGTGACAGCTGGATTTGGATACAGGATTTGAACTCAACTCCATTATGTATCTATTGGTTGTATCTATATATCCTTTTCTGATATGGGGAGATACTGCTATTACCTGCCTGGCATAATGAAATGACTCACTTCTATGCTAAGCACATAATAATAATGTTGTATCCTTCAGGGACTATGATACAAACAAAATCAATTACATGTATGCTCAGTATGTCAAGAATACGATGGAGCCACTCAACATCCCAGATGTCTGCAAAGACAGAAGATTTCCATGGACAGTAAGTCAAATAAGCTTAGGCTTGAAATTCAGAAATGGAAAATGTTTTCCTGTTTACCTTTCAAACCTTTTTTTGCTTTCCCCTTATTATTTCTGTCAAGGTGGTGGCCCCAGTTAAAATGGTGCAAACACACAGTGAGTGTTAGGAGGCTCTCAGAAGTTCCTTCCCTTTTATTCTTTCCTTTCCCTTCCAATTCTGGCAAAGATTAACGTTATAGATGCAAGTTCTTTGCTGGGGTGGAGATGGATCAACTTCACTTTTCTTTGGGAGCTTTTGCTTCACACTTCCTCAAGTGTGAGCTGGTGGTGTGGTAGATGACTGAGCACAGGGATACTGGAGAGTGAGGAGGGAAGGTCACTTGGCAAGGCTCAGGTTCCAGTCAGGTTGCCTTCATGGTCATCTTCAACAAAAAGCAAACTTTTAATTAAGTATTTTCAATGCAGAAATTAGAAAGATATCTGTTCTTTCTATTATGTTTAAGCATGTTGACGAGAGGGTAATGAGAGGGAGAGGAGCTACTGAGCTTTGGTCAGCAAATGGCTTTTTACCAGAATTTGTTCTGTGATACACAGCAAAAGGCTCAGAAAAGACAGTGCTCAGTTGATTGCTCTAGTAAGTGGAAAGAAGGGGCAGGCTCATGGTGGAGAGCTGTGTTGTTTCCCTTTTTTTTTTCCTGTGCAAGGTTTCTTGGATGTTCTGGAGTGGGTTTCTGAGAACTGAGTTCTCAGACGAACCCTGTCTTAACTGCAGGACTGGAAGTACAGACAGAATCCAGTGGATATACTGTATAGATTAATAAAGAAAGAGGTGATGATTTTGAAGACATTTAAAAATAAAATTAATACATTGAGAATCATCCAAACAACTGTTTGGTGGAAACAGGCTGTTCAGTAGGGTTAGAGTTATTTTGATTTTCTTTTTTTCCTGGAATACACCTTATGCATGTAAAAGAAACCCACAAAAAGAAAGTAATAGTGCTTTTAGAAGTAATTCTGGATAATGTTTTTCAGCAACACAGAGACTGCACTTGCATTACTGCATAGGAGAAGGGCAAGGCGGGACTGTAGGATACATGTTTTGAAAGCTGATGCACCCTGACATGAGGGAAATCCCAGGTGTTGCCAGTGCCCTAGAAACCTTGGCTTGCCTCTTTCTTTGGAGGACATTCAACAGCATGATTACTCACCTCATGAAAATCCTGCCAAGATACTCTCTACAGTCCTTGCATAGCACCAGAGCACAAAGCAACAATATTAAAAAAAAAAAAAAAAAAGATAGTCTTTTGATCAGAAATATTAGCATGTGCCCATTTTTTTTGGTGTCACATACAATTAGAGATTGGACCAAATGTACTTCTCAACAGCTGCCACACTATTCCTGGAGCAGTCAGAGCAGAGCTATGGCCTTTTCTCCCCAGGTGTTTGAAAAGGAGGCATTATCTTTTTGTTCTATCCTTCCGCTCCCCAAATAAATCCAATCTCCTTCTGTTGGAGCACGAGACATGCTGCAAAGTCTTGGGAATGCTGACCTAGCTGTAGTTGTTTTCCTGCCTGTTGTTTGTGTGCAAACTCATTGATCATGTGGTTGCTTTTTGAAGGAAGATGTAAGCCAAGAGTAGTTGTGGAACCCAGCTCTACAGGTTTTTCACTGCAGCCACCTGAACAACAGCCTTTAAAATTGGTAACTCTATTTTTCTGTTTGTTTAACAGAATGACAATGCAGAAAATGTAAGTCAGAACATAAAGAGTTTGCTGTGTACACCAATAAAAAATGGGAAAAAGAATAAAGTGATAGGTAGGTATCTTTACAAAAATAATGTTATGCATTTCATAGATAAATTTATGTGCTCCACAGTAAAATCACAGCAACATGCAATCTCGAGCCAGGAGAGAAGATCCTTAATTATCATGTTTTCAACTAATAAGTCTACTGCAACCTTGAATATAAATTGCTCACCTAATAAGCTGCCAAAGAGTAGAAGGAGTGTCAGCCTTCGTTCCTGGCATGAGTAAGTCCCACAAGCAAACAGAAAATAAAATATACTGATTCTTAGATAGGAGCATGAATCCAATTTCATCAGCTTTACAAAATCTGGCAAGTAAATATTAAGAGTTCCAAGAATGCCTTTTTAATGGTCTGCAAATAATTTTTTTTGAGAATGATGGCAAAAGAGCATGGCCCAATTTATAGTGTAAATATGAGGTCCCCCTTTCGTGAAGACAGATTTATTTTTTTTAACATCTGAAGCAGAAAGAGAAACCTCATCTTTATCTCATGGAGTTCTCTGAAATTTCTTTTGCTATTAGCTTCTGTCATGAGCTCTTTTATTACTTTATTTAAATACTCCAACAAACCCTAGAAGACCAAGATGAGGACTGAACTGTGGAGCTTTAATTAGAGATATTTCACCATGCTGTGAGCTATTGATAAAACAGTTGCATCTGATCTTTTTTTCTTTTTCTTTTTTTTTTTGCTATTGAGATTTTCTATTGAAGTTCAAACTGAAACTTTCAGTCAGGCCACCCATTTAGGTGGGCTTTTCAAATCTGAGTCATTCTCATTGGGAAATGTTCTTTGAAGTCTTTTATGGTCTCACAGCTGCCTCATGTTCAGTTATTTAATAGGGCAAGGTTAAGAAGTTGTCTTTGGGACAGTACCCAGAAGCTCCTTTACAATACTACATAGCATGTATGACCATTATTATAAGTCTGGTTTCTTTTTTAAATTATTTTTAAGATTAGGATACCCCAAACCAGAATTTGGGAAGTGGTATGGGGGTGGGAAAAACTGTCCACATCAAACCCAAGCAAATCTTACTTGCAAGAGAGATGAAGAGAACTTTATTCTCCTGACTTGTGCATTTCTCAGGTATGTGGTAAAAGCTTTACAGAATCTTGCTGTGATTTTATAACCAATGAAAGACTTTGGAGTTCCTTTATTTGTAATCAATGGACCTCTCAGTGCTTTGGGGAAGTTTCTGAAAGATGTTAAAGAGTCTTAAGAAACACACAGTATATTCACTGCAGTTCTCTATTTTTTTAAGAGACATTTATGTGCAAATACTGTGCCTTTTAAAAATTCATTTACTTTTGTGGCACATTCACTGTTGGGTCTTAATCTTGTGTTCACTACATCACAGTTGCTATGGAAATAATTATAATGCCATAAACTGTACTAAACAGAAATCTGAAAGTCAGTTTCATGGGATTTTCCTAAAGCGTTTTGTAAGTCAGCTTCTTTTTTCCCAGGGAAAGTTAATCTTGTTCCTTATTTGAGTGAATCCTTTTTTGATGGGACTGTATTTTTTTACTGTGATCCAATGTTCCATTCCTTTCCATCTCATTCCATAAAGGTTCAGAATCCTGTTTGCAATATTCAGATACCCCAATTCCTTCCACAACACTTCACAGCTACAGCTATAATGATCTTACTGATCCCTTTAGAGGAGACTCTTGATACTAAGTTCCCCAAACAGAATATAATTTGGAAACAGGACAGTGTTACATTGTCTCCAGACATTAAAACTTCTACTTGTGAGGCCAACATTATTGTAAAACCACAATTGCATATGTGGCTGAT
This sequence comes from Mohoua ochrocephala, assembly GCA_013398855.1. Lineage (NCBI taxonomy): Eukaryota > Metazoa > Chordata > Aves > Passeriformes > Acanthizidae > Mohoua > Mohoua ochrocephala. Next base: position 246,094 of record VZTA01015482.1, on the reverse strand, counting down.
GCATTCTTTTCCTCAGTTTTATCATCTACTGTAACAGGGAAGATGCACATGTAGTAATTTTTTTCAGAATTTGTAATTTGCAGCTGGGATATCTTGGCACTTGGCCAGGAAAATGCAGATTTTATGCTCATGGGAGTGAGAAAACATTTGGACTCCCCTAAGGAAGTACTTACCCCCAAAGCAGTTTTGGCCAAAGACAACATATTCTTATAATTCAGCTGCTTTAATTAATACTCTGATTTCTTAGCAGGTAAAACTAAGGGCAGGTGTATGTCTGAATTCCCTCCTGCTCCCAATGGTGTCAGGGATTTAAACTGCAGCAAGGTGTGGTAGAAGTTACCTGTCAGACTTCTCCAATGGCATGTGCACAGAAAAGTCCAGAAATCCTTAACAGAAGATGAACAAATGTAAATACCAGCAAGTTTGATCCTAACAAGCTGAATTCAGTCAGATGCTTCTCAAGGAGTTCAGCAGTGTTTGGAAGGGGCTGTAATTCAACCACATCCTGATAGAATGGGCGAGTGTGCTTCAGCTTTGAACCTCAACTTGAGTATTCCCTGTTTAGTTCATTTACTTGAAAAAAGTCCTAGCACTGGCTCAAATAAGGAAGCGAAAACTCTGTGTACCACTGTTCTGACTTTCATAAATGTTCTTTTGGCATGGTTGCAAAAATTTAATTAGCCTCCAAAGGACAAATTGTCTTTAGGGATTAAATCAATCTAGAATACTATTAATAATAAAAGTTAGGATGAAAACGACCCTAGAATTTCACAGGATAATCAAGTCTCTAAAGCCCTACATTTTTGGTTTACAAATCCTAATAAGTGCTTTTGAATTTACTACATATATATAATATTTTAACATTTATTTTATGATACATTGAAATTACACTTGGGGGGAAAAAAAGGAATGCTGTAGGATTTTCTATGTGTCACTTATGTTGGTGGTTTATACTGTAGGCTAATCTGTCCTAAACTTAATTCCTGATGATATAATAGGTGATATGTTGGCAGTTCTCTGTATTACTTCCTCTCATTTCTGTGTCCTGACATAGGGGTTTGCCAGCTTGTGAACAAGATGGAAGAAAACTCAGGAAAAATCAAGGCTTTCAACAGAAATGATGAGGAGTTCCTGGAAGCATTCGTCATCTTTTGTGGCCTGGGGATCCAGAACACACAGATGTACGAAGCTGTAGAAAGAGCCATGGCCAAACAGATGGTGACATTAGAGGTGAGCCCAAAATCTTGGTGGTCCTTAATTAGCCCCAAACAGACCCTAATATTCCCCAGACCCTGTCTGTTCTGCACATTAATGCAGCTACTCACAGGGACACTGAACAGAGATTGGTGTCCCTCAGGAGAGCAGCATTTGGGCTGTTGAGCTGCTCGGGAATTTTCTGCTTGTTTCTGACTCTGCCAGCAGACTCTTTAATTTGGTATTGTGTCCTAACTTCACTCCTGAGATTGACTGGGGAGCTGCAGGCATCTTTTCCTCTCCACGAGGTTGCACGGTGGCAGCACAGTGGGTGCGCTCTGTTGCATAGGAAGAGGAAATGGTTTGGCAGATTAAGGGGCTTCCTTTTCTTGTCTGAGGGTTTTTGTGATGATTTTGGCTCAGTCCTTTAGACAAACCAGTGTGAGGAGTAACAGCAGCATTACTGTAGGTTTTCAGCAATTTCCTCAGACTCCATCAAACCATGTCAAGATGAACATCATCTGGTCCCAGCCTTTGCATTGGTTCCTGTTAAGTTTCACAGCTGAAGAGGGCTTTAGTCTGAGAAGCTGAATTACTCAGAGGTGATAACTTGAAGCTGAAAGTGAAAAATGTGTAGACTTTGGATCTCCTAACGTTCATTATGTAAACAGAGTGTTTGCAGAGCTCCTAAAATGGGATTATGTGCCCTGCAGTCTCTAAAAGAAACATTACAGTTCTCAAATAAACCTGTATTAGGTCATGTTAAATAAAAGCTGGTAAAACTATTGTCAAAATCATTTGCTTATATGGCAAATTATTAATTCTCTCTCCTAGTACAGCACTTTGCAGATAATATAGGAAGTTCCAGCCAGATTATAGGTTAGCATGTAAGATGGGTTCTTTACAGAAAAATAAAACTCCATAACATTTTCATGTCATATGTCCTCAACAGCTAAAAAATAAGCTCATATAAAAAAATAAGCCAAGTTTCAGTTAGGGCAAAACTTTCTTTTATGACTGAATAAAGTCCTGAAAGAATTACAATGGCAATAACATCAGGCTCACAATAAGAGCTGTTTCATGTATTATTTGTCGTTGAAAGTGGGCCATGAAAACTTTCCAAAGAGGAAATCAGAGTTCATTGCTCTTCTATAGAAACTATTTACATTTTCTTGGCCTAATTATCTCTAGAAGACTCTGTGCTGTGGGAGATTTGTAAAAGATGCAGATATCTCCCCATATGCATTCAGAGAGCTCCCCTAAAACTGGCTTGAGCCCTGTATGGACAGAAGATTTCATCAGCAAATGCAGTGGAATGCTGAAAAATCTGCTCTAGGAAAAGTAGCTTGTTATCACATTGCTCTTTTGTTTGTACTAAGGGCTGCTTTTTCCTTCCCGTAGGTTCTCTCATACCATGCTTCTGCTGCTGAGGAGGAAACGAGGGAGCTGCAGGTAACAGTGGTAATTGAATTTTTTACTATTACTTTGGAAATACTGCTTCAATAGAACAACCAAGAGCAGCCCTGTACGCAGATGTGATCCCTAAAGGGGCAGAAGCACATGTTCCAGAAAGAAAAATGGCAGTGAAGCTTATACTGATGGGTTCCTGAGCTGAATCACATAAAAGGGAACTATTACAATGCCTACAGTAAGGGATACAAGCTGGCCAGAGCACTGTGAGAACCAGACCTGTGCTGAGTGATTTTTTCTCAGGAGTCTGAGACAGTCACAGCTGGAACAATGTCAGTATCAAACTCATAATGATTAAGTATTCCAGACGTAAAATGTTGAGAACTCTCCCTTGTGCAGCTAAGTCTGAATGCTGTATTACAGCTTTGGTATCTTTTAAACATCCCATGTATGGGTGCAGCTTTCAATTCTGTATTGAATTTTTTAATGCAATGATTTTTAAATTTTTTTTATCGTTGCTTTTCTGTGCAGTGTCCTGTTCTGCTCACGTTTAATTCTGTGTTTAGAAGCCACTGCCTAAGGAGTAACTACAGCTAGGATTTCAAGTGCATTTCAAAGCACAGCATGTGCTTAGTTTCTCCAGGTCGTCAGCAGGTATTCCAGAGAAACAGCATCACCCCTGCTGCATGAAAACAAATGGGAGGAGGGGGAGGAAGGAAGGCATAGGGGAGCATGAGCAGGGTAGCATGGGACTGGTCTGGCCAAGCAACATAAGAAGATGTAAGACTAAGGGTATTTCTGGAACAGTGCCACACAGATTTTTGAACCTCAGCCTTACCACACCGCTGCTCATCAATAAAGAGCCATGACAAGACCACAGTGCAACACCTCTCCTAAGGTTTCTCTTTAGGGCTTGCGATGAAATAGTTTAAATTTTTTACTGGATATACCTTTTTGCTCTGTTTTGCTTCTAAATAATCTGAAAATAGATACTTATCAGGCAGTTGGACTAGAAGATGGTTTGTAGGGCTCTTCCAACTGGCACTATTCTATTCTATTCATTATCTGCATTATGGAATAGCCTGCGGTCAAATTTTTTACTTTAATCATCATTTCCAAATACTACAGAACTGTCCTATTGCATAAGTCACCTCCTTTGAGCCTGGAAACTGTCTGCAACCTGTGTTTTATCATCCAAAGCAGATGAAACAAAGCAAAACTCTTTGTAATTGCCACACAGTGGTCCCACGTTTTCCATAGACTTCTTTTTGCTGCCAATGTATTTACAGAAACCATAGCTCAGTAACTTGAAATTAAAATAGCTGATGAACTTTCATACTGTAAAACAGGAGGCAGAAGGCTCTAGTGGCTTCACTAAGTGAAAAAGGAAGTATCTAATCTGGTTAAACAACACTATAAACTGCTATAGAGTGCAGGTTTTTCATATCTCACCTGAAATGAAACTTACTGTTGTGGCTGTCAAAGGCAGGAGATCAAGGAAGGGAAAGACAAATTATGAATGAAGTGAAGCATGAGGTGTTCTTTTGAGCTCCTTCTGTGTCCTGCCAGCCCCTTTCCTTGTGAAGTATCAGCCTGCAGTTGCAGTTTTTCAAAACTATGTCAGTAGCTTTGCTGAACAGTTGCATTATTTACCACTGAACACGCCGGCCTTTCATGTGCTCACAGCTGAAATACCACATGAATCCAAACCGAGGGGCCCACAATTACTGGCACAAGAAATGTGTAAGAATGGTGCATTTTTTTTCCTCTGTAAACGCTCTTTTTTCATAATCTTCCGTGACTTCCTGATTCTGGCACGCAAGACGGAGGAGGACAGCAGACTTACATGGAACAGAAGCTGGCAGCCATAGTTCAGTGGATTTGCATGTTGCATGTACCAATGCTGTAGATTATGACAAATGCTTCCTTTCAGTTCCTCAGCCTTCTGGGACACAGCTGCCCGCACTGGAGAAATGTTTTCCTCTAGAATTACAAAGAGGAAGACAAACACAGAGGTTTTATTTCCTTCACCATTTCAGATTTACCTGATTTTCTTCGGATCACACTCATCTTGAGGTGAAATAGCTCTAAAGCAGTAGCACTGAGAACCCTGCCTTTTATTCTACTGCAGAAAATTATACTGAATTTTGTTCCGTAGTATAAGATTTAGCATTTATTTTGTTAGTATAAGAGTTAATGTAAGACTTAGCATAACCTCAACACTGGTATTTTGAAGGGCAACCAATAAAAATCCTCTGTATTTTATAACTAGAAAAGGGATGTAATACATGGAGATATTACGGACAATTAAAAAATCAGATTTAAAAACATATAGAATGGGGGGGGGGGTATTGTGTCCCTTGTAATTTCAAATTTCACATCGAAGGTTTATGGCTGTACAAAACCACTGACCATGGGTTTTAAAGATTACTGATCCCAGATGAACTCTAATTTTTCAGGTTTCTAGCCCTGAGAAAGCTCTGCCTGTGGACATGTCCTGACTCCCATCGTGCTGAATGTGGATTCGGTTATCAAATCTGTTTTACTGACATCTCTTTCCTCACTATTTTTAGAAAAATGTCAACAGTTACAGATTTTGCTGTCTGCACACCCATAAAAACAAGCATATAACTCCACTGCCTTGTTTTCTCATTCTCCCAATACCATCAATATTTTTGGTTACAATTTGCCTCAGGTGATTTAGATAACCAGACTGACCAGGTAATTCTATCCTTTTTCTCTTGACCGATGGAAAAGTGCTTGTTAAATCTAAGGTAATAAGGTAAACAAGAGAGACTAAGGGAAGTAAATGAGAAGCAATCATCAGTTTCCAGTATCACGTGAAGGTACAATTTAGTGTCTCTTTTTCAATTTCTCTGTTAAAAAAGCAGGTATTTGTTCTGCTTTCTCTGCCCTGGTGCTAAGTTGTGCTCTCTCATTCTTCTCCAGGCTGCTGTAGTGCCCTCTGCACAAACTCTCAACCTGACTGACTTCTACTTCAGCGATTTTGAGCTGTCAGACTTTGAAACAACACTGTGCACAATTCGAATGTTCACAGACCTCAACCTGGTGCAAAACTTCCAAATGAAACACGAGGTATGGCTGCTGCCAAACACTGCTCCCCAGAAAGAGACAGCTTAATTATTAGGAATTCAGAGTAGGGAAATGATCCCACAGCAAACGTAATTGGACATCTGTATTAAAGAGTAATTAGCAAACTAGGAAGGTACAGGAAACTGTCCTCAGTTTGGTGCTACTGAAGGATCAATAATTTTACAGGCTATGATTAATGGACTGGAAAACAGTACTGAGGAGGGAGAGGACAGCAACTTCTCAGGAAGGGAAAAACTCTTACAAAGAGGACAATAACACTGTTTGCTATGTCCATATGAGGTAGTAACTATCTTAGTCTTTCCCTACAAAAGAATACATTAGAGGTTAGGGGGAGCTTTATAGTTGTGGAGATAGTAAAGACTGAAACAGATAACTTAGGTGGGCTGTGGGAATTTCCCTGAAGGTTTCTACCAATACATCTGTCAGAGGTGATCAAGACAGGTAAACCAGAAAATCTCTTCTGTCTCTTCCACTCAGTGCACACGACATCTATTTGTAGAGACCTTCATTTTTAAATACTTTATTTTTGCTCTGTAACTTTTTCAACAAAACCATCAAAATTCATATAAAAGTGCAAGATTAATTTGTAGAGCTTCATTGGCAAACCCATTAGTTAAAGAAAACATGTATTTATTTTCTAGATCAGCAGTTTATAGAGCAATTTAGATTAGCAGTGTTCAAGGGCCAAAAGGAGTACTGTAATACCTAGTCTGATCTCTTGAATATTCCAGTATTTAGCTTCACCTCTGTAGTAAGGTCAACAACCTTAAGGAATATGTCTCAACATCAAATTACTACCCGACCTTCATACCTGTCACTTCTGTACAAAAAAAAGATAGGAAAAAAGGTGTGTGTGGGTATATATATATATATATATATATAAATTATAACCCACAATTTCTAATACTGTTGAGTAAAACATCCAGGACATGCTTTCCTCCTGCATAAAAAAGAAACTACCTAGCAATATCTAGCAAGTAATCTTTCTATCATACTTACTTCCTTTCCAAAGTCCAATTCCACTTGGGTTTTGACAAGCTGATAGGAGGGAAAACTTGCCTGTTCATTTTCAAAACATTTTCCAAACATTTCCTGCCTGTTCATTTTCATCGTAAGAGGATTCAATAACTAACTAAATAAATTTTCTCTATCAAATATGTCATTATAAACAAGGATTTTTTTTCTCCCAGCTATCTCAACATACCTCAGTTTCTGAATTAACAGCAGTGCTTCTGACATTGACATTTAGCTATTAGCAATAAAACCCCAAACCCACAAGTATTAAATATTCAATGAGAAGCTGCACTAGTGGTTGTAAACCTGTTCTTATCTACGTCCACAGTTACAAGTGTGTTATATTTGAACTTAAAATTGAGTTAATTTTTTTTTTTCCAGTAAGAGAGTTTCCAAGTGGGATTAAGAAAGTTTGAATGTATTAGAAATCTGTTCTCCTTATGAAAACACAACTATGTGATGCTGTTTCTTAAAGGTTCTCTGCAGATGGATTTTAAGTGTTAAGAAAAACTATCGGAAGAACGTTGCTTATCACAATTGGAGACACGCCTTTAACACAGCACAGTGCATGTTTGCTGCTCTGAAATCTGGGAAAATTCAGGTGCATTTTCAGTTCCTCTATTAAGACAAGTTCTCTTATGATGCACAGCTCTGATTGTCCTGTCAGTAAGATGTTATGTTCGTGATTCCATGGTAGTGCCAGTGGAATCTTCTGCTGAAGAGTTCTGGCTGTGAGGGCTTGGTTTGTGAAACTGCTGCCATGTTGTTTTATACCCAGTTTCAGTTAAATCCTCTGCAAACGGTTATCTGGATGTTCCCAATGGGAATATTTCAAATAAGGCACGTACGTTGTTATGGCCTTTTGCAAAGTTAATGCTTATGCTACGAGCAAGTCAAAAAAGTGGAGAAGAAAAGCCTGACCCATTTTCAGGATGTTTCCTTAAAATATTCAGCAGGAATTTTTTAAAGCTCAAATGCAGAGATGAGTACAGCTTTAGATAAACAACAGAACATAAAAATATAGAAATAAATGTCTGAATGTTTATTCCAATGCTCTTGAACAAATTTTCAACCTTCCACTTAAAAAGACACCTAATAATTTAAAAAACAACCTAATCACTCTGATTAGGGCTAGATGATCCTCTAAATAAGTAAGATATTGATTCTAGATTCCTTCAAAACATGTTTTTAGGTTTTGTTTTTATATTCTTGTAGGAAGCAGAATGTTTCTGGTCATTCTGAATAAATGTGTTTGTTCAGTTTGATTACAGACAGTTGTTACTAGTTGGTTTATGCTGCTTTAGAGTGAGCACTTCCGAGAGCATAAATAAATCCCCTCTGTTGGCCAAAACCCAGTACCAACGAGGAAGAGGCATTTCTTTCCTCTAAAAACTTTGTCTCACTAATGAAAATGACAAAAGGTGCTGAAAGAGACCAAGGCAAGGACATCCATCTTCCTTCTCTGTTGGAACGGACATGGCAGTTTCGCTCAGTGTGCGGTCGGGCAATCTCTGATGATCCTGATAGTTTGCCTGCTATTTTTGGAATCCTGACAGTCTCCACTGCAATTTCCATAAATTGTTTATTCTTAACTACACTGGATTCGCTCCCTGCTGATTCTCATGTCCTAGATTCTGGAGTCTGAACAGTACTGAACATAACTCAATTTTTTTCTAGTTTGAGGGGAAAGGCAGGCATTGGGAGACACATCTTCCTGGGAGAAACATAAAATCAATCATTTCCAAACTGAGTTGTCTTTTGACTGCACTAAGAACAGGTTTCATTCCTTAGAAAGCAGATGTAAAACACAGTGTACGAAATAAATCGCCAACTCACTTCTGGCATTACTCTTTGCATACAGAGCAAGCTGACTGACTTAGAAACACTGGCTTTGCTGATAGCAACTCTGAGCCATGATCTGGATCACAGGGGAGTGAACAACTCTTACATACAAAGGTAAGCGGGTCTGAGAGAAGTCCAATGAAAACAAGTGAGTGAACAAAAACGAGCACAGAGCTGAATGAGGTACAACCTGGTTGCTTTGATGATGTGGGGCTGTGCAAAGGAGCAGGTTTTTACAAAGCACAAAGTGCAAGAACAGGCAGAACCATTCAGGAGTCCAAAGCAAAGTTGCACAGCCTCAGCTGCTGAACAACTGCAATGGCAGATGAAGGGAACTCTCTGCTGTGCAGGGACAACATTTTGCTGCTCCCATTCCCAAAGTCCCCTCCCCCATTTCCCATAAAGGGACAGCGAAAGGCCACAGCTTCCAAGGGACAGCGTGTAGGAATCGTGCAGCTTTTCAGATCACTCCCTGCCCGACCCAGCTGTTCCCTGTCTTGTCCGGGCCAACGCTGCACTGAGATCTGCAGCCCCCTGATACAGAGGGGTCTCCCCACCGTTTTGAACTCAGATTATTTGACTCGTGGTTTAGCCACATTTTTCCAGAATTGTGAGTTGTTTAGAATAAGTTACATGGTTAAAATCACATTAAAAAATGTATGGCTGTTTTGCATTGATTTTGGGTTATCTGTACTCTCTAACTTTGAGCCAATCTGGAATTACAGAAAAGCCCTTACAATACAAAAGGACAAAATATATTTTAAACATTGAAAAAATATTTTTACTAAATAAAATATTTTGGTTTGAAGTTATCAAAATTAAATATCTGAACAAGTCTAAAATTTTCCCCATATTTTAATTTTTAACAAAAGATAGTGGGGTTTTTAGAATTTATTAGTAGTTTCAAATCCACCCAAAATGTGAGGTTTTTCAATTAATTTGGTATCACTTCAAATAACAATATATGAGTCTTCAGTTGAATAAATAGCTTGATTTAAAGCATGCCTTAATGTGATTCCTGTGATATGGCAGTGTGTCCTGGTCTGACCAGAGATGGGGAAAAGATACCCAGAGATGTGTGCTTGTATCTTTTTCTGGCAGAGCTGGAGAATGGTTTTGAAGCGACCTGTGGAAGAAGTGGTCTGCCGTTCTCACCATGTGTAAAGTAAGATAGGAGGGAAGGAAAAGCTTGTTTGGGGCACACAATACTGAAAGGCAGAAAATAAGTAAGGTGAAGCAGAACTCCTGCATTGCAGATTTATATATTTGGAGTAACACTGACTAATGGGTAAAGAAAAAACAAACTCCACAGAATTGAAAGAGTAACCTTTTTCTAGCGTGGTCATAGAGGATTCCAGCAGTAACTGTAGCCTTGCAGTGATTGGAACTAGTTAGCTATTTTTTGCTTTATTTATTTAAAAATAAATTTCCTGGAAGACATCTGGAGATGCGTCATCTCCTCTCAAAAATGTCCTGGGAAAGTGTCATAGGCAGCAAAATCTAACATGCTGTTAGACGTGCTGTAAAGCTGAGATGGTCACAGCGTAATAATTCCTTTTTCAACAGAAAGTTCCATGACTTTTTTTTTAAAATCTAAATACAACAGTTTTTATTTCTAGGAACAGATCCTTTCTGTTTCTTCCTTTGAAGCATGGAGAGTGGATATTCAGTGTATGAGTCTCTTCTTAAGCAGCAGGGTTTCAAAAATTGGAATGGTCCTGGCAGTAGAAGTTACAGAAAGGGAACTGCTTGAAGGCCTTTCGGTAGATATGCAGGGGTGGGGTTATTTTCTTTTTCCTCCAATCCCACGTGTAAAGTAGGAAGCACAGAAAGCTGCATTAACCAAACCCCTGTGCTCAGAAAGCTGCAGTGTCCTTTGGCCTGGCACGGGGGTTTGACAGAAGTGCCACTACAGAAGTTGGACCTGAATTTATTTTCAGCCCCAGCCAGGGTCTGTGAGTACTGAGCAAGCTCTAGCTTGGAGCAGCACTTGGGAAGATAACCTAAGAGATTTCTCACATATTTTTCTCTCCAGCCAGGATGAACTCTAGGAGACACGATATGCATCCCACTTAATTCAATGGGAATTTCACCCAGCATGTGTTGGCACCACCCTACCATTTGTTTCCTTGCAGAAACCCAGGAGTACATTTGCTCTACACCCCTTTTGCGGTGGTCTCAGAGGAGGTGCTGGGCAGCCAGCCCATATTCCTGAGAGGCTTGCATTCTTTAATCTCTCTTTATGTGTTTTTGTTTGTCTTTCCATCTTTCTCTCCACATTTTTGTGCTTCTTAATTCCCCAGAGTCTCCTCTTATGACTTTTGAGTCTCTGTGCACTCACTCACACAGGGACCCAATCCTGCAGCCATTAAGTCATGTGAATGGTCCTTAACCATACAGAAAATCTCATGGAATTATATGCTAAAAAAGAACTTCTTACATGATTAAACATTTGTGGGTCAGATTATAAATAGAGTAATAGGCCCAGCATCAGCAGCAAAACAGACTTCCAAGAGAATCCAGATTTAGTTGAAGAGATGACATGAGCAATGTGGGACCAGGGGTTGAAAATCAAGACAGAGCAGCAAAAACCAAGAACTGGGACAGGGAGAAATTGGAAATCCTCAAGAGAGGAGGAGTTTCTGTACTTTGTCTACAGCTACTCAAACAGCAAATTCTATTTTCTAGACTAAGATACTTTTAAGTTCTGCACTAAGGTATTTTTAAGTTCTGCACCTGCACAATTGGTTTCCTACTTTTTTTCACTGCCTGCAGTACAAAGAACATCTCTATTGGCCTTTAAGCACTTTCCCTTTTGGATTTTACCCTGGGCAAAGGGTAGGTAACGATGTTGCAGTAGTTCAGTCATGAAGATAGCGGTGATGAAACACCAGTACAGTTACTAAACCTAGGAAATTACTTGATCAACATTTTGGGCCCAGCACCATATTGCACTGAGGTCAGCAGGAATTTTTTGATTGGTATCAGTGGGTTTCCTGTTAGGTTTGCATTATTACTTACAAGCTCAGCAGATGAGATGACTAAATATGCCAGGCAGGTGTTAAAGAACATGTTACAGAAACCAAATCTGTCTCCTAAACTCTGCTTGTGAATGAACTCTTCATGTTGCCTTTGCTTTTTATACAAGAACTTTCACTCTTTATAAAACCTCGTATTTCATTCTCAGTCCTTGCATGCAGCTGGTCTCCACAGGTAACAGAAGGCAGAAAACCAGAGCTGTCGGTGCTCTGACAAAGGAACAGCATTATCTCTTAATCCATATTCCTACAAAGAGGATGTTGAAAGGGAAGTTATTTCTGGATCACTAATATGTTTGTCTAATTTGATTTCTCCATCTCTTTCCTCCTCAGAAGCGAACATCCGCTGGCTCAGCTGTACTGCCACTCAATCATGGAGCATCATCATTTTGATCAATGCCTTATGATCCTGAATAGTCCAGTGAGTGCCACATTCCTGTGTATGCTGAAGGAAACTATTTTACTTTCTATTTTTAGCTTCTGGATAGAATCCCACCCTTATATGTTCTTAAGTGCTCTTTATTCCTTTTTGGGTAAAGAAAGCAAACGCAGCAACATGGAGATCACGGTTCTGTTGCTGAGTGCCACCAAAGCTTTCCAAGTGCTGCCAGATAAGAGAAGCCTTGCTAACATCCTTTTGAGTACCTGCTTCCTTGGACCAAAGGAAACAAAAGGCTTTGCTGCCATTTTCATGACCTCTTACGAACCACCAAACAAACCCAAGTCCTTCCTCTCCTTTCAAAAAACATTCCAGCCTACACATACACAGAGCAGCCCTGGTGAGACCAAACCAAACACTGCTCATGTTGACATTCCAAAGTCAAGCCAAACCTCAGTTAAGTAAATATGCAAACAAAACTACATTCTTCCTGTTTGATGCTATTATAATTTGATTATATAATTCTGAAGACCAGTGATTTAGCATGCACAATCCTTTCAAAGCTCCTTTTGTGTCACAGGTTGTGGTACTTCTGGCATCCTTTGTATTGTAATGATCCTTCCCTATTCAGATAGGCAAATATGGAAAAACAATGGAGGCAAGTTCCATTTCACCAGCTCTGTAGTGCTTTGGTGTAACAGGAGGCTGCTGAGCTTATATTTCTATTTAATAGCTTGTTATTTGTGCTGCTTCATAAAAGGAAAGTATTTTCATTTACTAGAGGTGTACGGGCAGGTATGGGGATCTGTTAGAATTCCTCCAAATCAGGGAGGGGAAGGAAAAGAAAGAGAAGCTGTGATACAACTAGGGACAAACTTAATTTTAATGAATGAAATGGACTTGAAGGCTTTGATGTTGCTCTGCCTGCAGTTTCATTTTGCAATAGTCAGTGATGATGTTGCTGCTGTGAGGCTTTCTGCCATTACTCAAGAAGACTGGAATTTTTATTTATAAACTAGGGAATCTGCAAAAGGAAGCAGGGTAAAAGAATGACCTCAGATATCAGCAAGCAACTCATAATGATCTGGTAACTTAGAGACACTTTAGCAAACTGGTGTTGCCCGATTTACTGATAGCACTGTTTTCGGCTTTGTTTTTGTAAAGGGAAATCAGATTCTCAGCAGCCTTTCCATCGAAGAATACAAAGCTACACTGAAAATGATAAAACAAGCCATTCTTGCCACAGACCTGGCACTATACATCAAGTAAGTCAGAGGAAAGTTGGGCTGGATAGTCACTGCTGGATATTAGGATCATGTCAGCATGCTGCAAAATCTTTTGTTTTAAATTCTCTTAAAGGAGGAGAGGAGAATTTTTCGAACTTCTAAGAAAGAAGCAGTTTAATTGGGAAGATCCCTCACAAAAGGAGCTATTTTTGTAAGTAAAAACAGAATGATCAAGAAGTCAGTTAATATTATTGGGCACCCAATTTCTCACGCCGTGTTGCTGTGACCTTCATTAAACCCAGCAGGTCTGTGTGCTCTGGGCCTGTACAAGCGGTCACTGAACTCCCTGGGTCTGAACTACTGAGGTGCAACCTGTATAATAACCTTTGTTAAATAGCATGTGGAGTTATAAATATAACTTTGCTTTCATTTCACTTGTTTTTCTGACTTGGATGTTCCTTGAAATTCTGTGTTCTGTTTAACTAATTGCTCAACTTGGTGGCTACATACATTTCACCATACAGTAATTTATCCCTTTCTTTCTGTTTTTTCTACAGAGCAATGCTGATGACTGCTTGTGACTTATCAGCCATAACCAAACCATGGCCAGTTCAGCAACGGGTATGTGCTTAATTTTTTAGATTTCCTAAATGCAAACTGCATAAAGGTTTATTTCCTCCACCCAGTCCTTATTGCAAAGCAGTGGTGGAATGCAAGAGCTGGAGTCTCACAATGTGCGGAGAGGGCTGACATGATACATCCTAAGGAGAGATAGGAACCGGTCTTGTTTGTAGGTAGCAAGCAAACTTTTGGAGTTCTCAATGAGTGAAATCTCTTACAGATTGCTGAGCTTGTGGCTACTGAGTTCTTTGATCAAGGAGATAAAGAGCGGAAGGAACTCAACATAGAACCCACGGTGAGTGGCAGAATCACCTCTTGCAAAATGACTTTTGGAAACAGCACTTAAAATTTCTCCCGCTGACCACAGCACAGGAGCAGCTCCTTTCCTGTCTTCCTGGTAGTCAGTTTTGTTCTGTGGTTCCAAAACACCAATAGTGCATCATTATCTCTGAACCAGAAGAACAGACAGTATTATCTTCTTTCAGTCAGTATTACTAAATTGGCTGGGAAACACATTCCTAAATTGGATGGCTGCAGAGAGGTACCAAGCCCAGTCAGTTTGCCTGTTTGTCTGGTTGTTTGGACTCTGTCAATCCAAAGCCCGTCTCCTGAGGGAAGTTACGCAGCCCAATTCCCTTCATTGTAAAACCTGTAATGCTACCCTGCTGTGCTGAGCTTGCTGCGCTGTTTATGGTTCTGCTTTTTAATTCCAGACTCTCTCTTTGGTTTTGGTTGGGTTTTTTACTTAATGCATTTAAACACAGAACTTGTTTACTTCTCATCTGCAGGATCTAATGAACAGAGAGAAGAAAAACAAAATTCCCAGCATGCAGGTTGGATTCATAGATGCTGTTTGTTTGCAGCTGTATGAGGTATGGTGCCTAAGGAAGAACAGCAAACATCTAAAACCAGAGCTGCTCAGTGGTAGATGCAGATTTAAAATTAGAATAAAAATCAAATAAAAAGCTAGCCCTTCAGTTAGAAAATATTTTTTATCTTATATTACATATGGTTCTTTATTCTGTTGAAGAAATTATTATTTTAGTGTTTCTAATTAGTTTTATATTTGTCTGATTTATCTATTTTGTTACATTTTTTTAAAACCTAGTGGTAATTGCTGTGCTCTCTGCAATTGGTGTTATGTCCCAGGGTTATATTCTGGATTATCAGGGAAAGTCACAAAACTAATGCTTTGACCTCTAGGAAGAGAATGGTATCCAGGTAGTGCATTGACAAAAAGGTGTGGTTTAAAAGTTTTAAAGAATCCAGAATTCTTCATACAAAAAGTGATATGGTATGTATAGGAAATTTACCCAAGTTTAACATTTCCCATTCCATTTTTTTCCTTCTCTTTCATCACACACCAAAGCATTGCATGAGAGAATTCATTGAAATGCTTTTTTCTCCTGGTCACAAACTGTATGAGAAGCTGCTTGGTCAAATACAGTGTGAAACACAATATAATGATTTCTGATTTTTTTTTTTTTAACCAGTACAACATTAGAGTGAAAGTCTGTTTATTTGAACTGTAGCAAGTATTTTACAGAAACCAAGGTGAGAAAAAGAAAGAAAATGAACAGATAACCAAACTCTTAAGAATCTTCCAGTGGGAAGAACGGGATGATTACTTGAATTTTCCCCTCTTACACAATAAACTTTTCTAAAAAGGCTGCACATTCACCAGTTGAAAGGAAACAGGGATAGAGAAAGGAGTGGGAGCTATTAGCTGCTGTCCCTGAAAATCAAGTGTTTCTGTGCTGTAGAAACTGTCAGGAAAATAAGGCAGCCTTTGCTTTGAAGCCTCAGAAAACTGTCTCCAGTAGGAGGTAGGCCACTGAAAGAAGACTGAGTGCCACTGCAAAGGCACAGACTGGACAAACAGAAAACTCTCTAACAGAGCACCTGAGCAGGCTTGAATGCCCACAGTTCTAGAGCCTGAACACCTCTACTTCTTCCAGTTAGGGGAGAGCTTTACCTTTCCATTTATGTAAAGACCAGAAAAACTGGAACTATTCACTCTGAAATATGCATTGCTGCTTACATCAACAGTTACCAAGTGATCCTAGTCCAAACTGTACCCAGCTCTTGTGTTAGGTAACCAGTGCAGTTAATGATCTACAAGTCTTCCCCTAAGTTCAGAAATCTGAGAAAAAAATGAGATGTGTTTCATTCTCTATTTTTAAATTAAAAATTGAATGCAATCTGTTTTACATGTTCTCAATTTATTTCAGGCCCTAACGCACGTGTCAGAGGCCTGCTCCCCTTTGCTGGATGGCTGCAGGAAAAACAGGCAGAAATGGCAAGCCTTAGCTGAGCAGCAAGAGAAGAACCTGATTAATGGAGAAAGCAATCAAGGCAAACGGAACTGAGACGCTGATTTAGCCACCACAAGCTTAAGTTCACGTAGGAGACACAGTAATAGGGGAGTACTGCATTTTGCTAAACACTGTATGAATTTGGCTTATGTTTTGCCACTGCTGTACTATTTTTCCACATTTCAAGATATAGCATGACCGTGTAGATGCCGAGATTGCCTGAAGACAGTATGTTTCTTTTATTACATCTGATTGAGATGGAAAAAGACCTGCAGGGCTGGTTTTTGCTACCCTACCCCACGAGAAGGTACTGGTGCAGGCACTGAGCGTGCCCGAGAGCCCGTTGCTTTACAGATGTACATAGTTGTTTAGTGATCATGTCGTGGCCAGTATCTGAAAGACTACTGCATTTTGCACCTTTTCTCTCCCTCTTCCCATCTTGCTGTGTTATGTTATAAAAGTATTGAGCAGTCTTGCCTGTTCTCTTTCCAGAGGTTCACGGGAAAGATTGGGGCTCACTCTGGGGAGCCCATCTCAGCATAAACTATTGCTAACCTCTCTCAGAATGCAGAACTGAGCTCTGAGGTGAAAAGCCCCAAAATCTGTGCACTCAGTAGGGTTTGGGTTTTTTCCATATTAGATGGATGTCTTAGCAAATATCTTATTCCAACTGAAGACATTTCTAAGACCCCTGTGAATTACTAGCCAATGGGAGTCTTAGGAGTTTTGTGGTAGAGGGGTCATAATTATCCACGACCAATGGAAACTGCTGGAAGACTGATGAGATGTCCCAACACAACTGACAGGTTGCCATGGAAGAACGGCTCCCATAGAAAGCTGCAAGAAGCACGCAGAGAAATGGAAACAAAACAGGATTGGTTTTGTGTGCTGGTTTTAACTTCATTTGGAAGTTGATTAATACATCATCTGACCAAGAGACTGGGTCACCGGCAGAAGAGAATGACTGCAAGAGCAAGAGGTGAAAAGCTGCATCGGAATGATGCAGGAATGGCACACTCCTGGTGACCATCGATGACTGATTCTTCAGGCCAGTGTTACTATGAAATGGCTATGACCACTTAGAAGAAAGTTTTATGTTAACATCTCCTAAAAGTCATTTTTAACATTAGTTAAAAATGACTAATCATAGCGTCTTGAAGAAATAGGAAAAGAATAATACCAAAAGCAAAAATAGCCATGAGTGCTACAGGGATTTGCCATTTGTATGTGAGGCATTAATGTTCTGAAAAGTAAGAAATCAATTAACTTGCACTAGTAACAAAAAAATAGTGTATTATTTAAATGAAGATGATTAATATAAATGGTTTTGAATTGGGAACCAATTAAAGAAAATAGCACATTGGACAAATCTCAAAGGAGGAATACAAGGAGACGCTATTCTTTAGGTAGACAGGATAAGGAGATGGTTGTCAGCAGTCTAAAATGCATTAGCAGTACATGTAACTTTGGCTGCACAGAGACACACAAAATGTTGCAGTTTTTTTAATCTGTAATAATGATTTTTTTAGTTAAAATCAGCAATCCTATTTGGCAAAAGTAGCACATTTGGCATTGCACTTTGAAGTGTGGGAATTTAGTTCTATCACAATAATCCAGGAAATTAAATTTGGAAACTGCAATAAATTATTCTTCTCAGGAGATTGTCAACCCCAACTTGTAAGAGCTGGTCAGAAAGACAGGGAAAACTCCCCCTTTTTATCAATTTCTTCATTTAGATAAACTATGCCAGAAGCTAAGAAAAGACGAAGCAAATGTTTCAAAATGTTTGACAATACTGACTTCCAGAGTTGATGTTTTTTAAAATGTAGAGTAAGGTATTCTGACAGTCTGCAGCATTTCTGCCAACCTCAATTATTTGTCACTGATTAAGTCCTATCTCAAACTTCTCTAGGGAGCACCAGTAATAAATTACTGCAGCTGTGAATTTGAAAACATTTTTCTGCAGAAGTATTTCTCCTTATTCTGTCCCCCAAATTAAAAAAAAAAAAAGAAGATGGATTTCAACACTCCTTAAGAACTCCAGGATTACTGGTTTGCAGTGATCCACACGTGTATTTCTATGCATACACAGTATGCAGATGACAGCAGCCTGCCCACCCCAACACAAGCCCCCCAAAAAAGGTTTTAGGTACTTTTTGATAAATAGAAAACTTTGCTTCAGGATTTGCATAGTCCTTGTATAGTCTTTTCCTTGAGTGCTTGAGATACTGAAATATAATTATTATGCTAACTGACGAGATACATATTTAATATAAATAGGAATAAAATATATGTATATAAAGGTGTATTCTTGCTATTATGGTTGAGACTAGTAATTCATGGTGACGACACAGCAGATAACTATGATGATATCACAGTGTAGTGATGTAACTTTGACATTGATATTCCAGTATTTCTTTGCTATATTGTGTGTTCAGCAAAGCTTTATTATAACTAAAGTTATAAATGCTACAAAGGAGTGCTGGATTCATACCTTTGACTTGAAAAAAAGGGCATGATGTTACATTTTTTTAAAGGTTCACTTAAAATGAACAGTTATACAGTATGTGCATATATTTAATTACATATCTGTACACATTTATCCCACACAATCTCTTCCACTATAAATGTTGGAACATACATATAAATACAGTTCCTAGTAAATAAACATTTGAATATCATAACACACCTGTATCTGTATATATTTCTACAAAACCAAAGCCTTTAAACTACTGGTTTAAGAACCTTAAAAGCATAGAGTGCTGTATTTCATGAAATTCAAAGCCTTTGCATAGTGTTTTACTCTGCCTGAAGGCAAAAATCAGAGTGTGCTGGTTCTGTGTCATAGCTTCGTGTGAATCACTTGCAGAAACTGCTCCTTCCTTTCATAATGTAAATAGTGGACAATATGGAAAAAACCCCCAAACCTGGCCTGGCTGCAGGCAGGTTTCTTGCTTGAGGTTCATTGTCTTCAGAATTCAACATTTCCAAAGCCAGCTGGTGGATTACAGCCATGCAGCTGTCATTAATTTCATTGTGAGCTGTGTATCTCATCATTTCAGTCAGCTCTCAAACACATTCTCCCCAATTTACATTGTCTAGCTGTAACAATCAGTGTGGCTTACACAAGAAACCAGCTGAAATGGAGTTTATCACTTTATCAGTTCAGCCTTAAATCCATTGAAACCATTGTCACATTTGAGATTGAAGTCTCTGGGTAGAAGAATTGGTCCCACTAATACTTAATACTCCTCTCAATGAAGACAACTATTTTAGTATCCTACTTGCTCTCAGATATGAACGTATTTTACTTCAAACTCACTCCGCAGCACAGTTTAATGCTTAAAGTACACTTTTATTTCTCTGTTTGTTCTGAAAAAAATTACTTCTATTAACATACACAAAATTACTGATTAACCCTACCTCTTTTAGTTCCAAATAACAGTGAGGCTCTTGAGCTGTAGGTACCATTTCTCTTCCAATAAATTAGCCACACGTGCAAGGTTAGCTGTAGAAGGCCTGGGTTTTCTACTATGTCACACAGTTAGAGGAAAGGTGGGGGGAAATAATGTAATGCTGATTTTGGAGATGGTGTTAGTTTTTAATTAGAAGCAGTTTATCGTTAAGAGCAGATTACTCATATCTTCACAGAGCACGTGTACAACTGAGCTACTGATAAAAGGAAACAATTAATTTCACTAATGATTTCTCCTTAGAAGAGACAACCAAAGCCTGATTAAATACATCACCTCCTGACAATTGCATGCATGTAAAGATAAACTTTTTAATTCCAACCCAATGCATTTTATCTGGCAGTGGCATGAACTGACATATTCAGCACACTTATCTAATTCAAACATAAGTTTTGTCAAAATTACCAGGTAACTGATTTTCCAACCCATTATACAGAAAGATAATGAAGAGTCAGGTCTAGTCCTTTAAAATGAGAGGAGTGATTCAGCTGGTGTCCCTTCCAGTTATGCATAAGAAGATAGCAGAGACTTTTTATGGAAAAAAATTGTCTCGCTCATGATAAATTAATATGTTTTTAAAGGTGATATAAAGACCTCGTATTTCAAGCAAATTTATATAGCAGTATTAGTTCAGAGTCTTATCTCTGTGATGCTGCAGTTCTTTCCTTCGTGTCAAATCACGTGCAGTTTACATTCCAGAAGGTTTCAGCTTTATTTCCCAGTTCCCTGCCATACTTCTTCAGGGGCTTGCACCAATTTGAAACGTTTGCTTGAACATTGGAGTTTGAATAACAGAATGAGTTTGGCCAGAGTATGGTAAATAACGAGGGCTGGGGTGTTTTGGTTTGGACTTCGACAGGAAGAAGAAACATCACAGAACCTGGCCTGGTAATTAGTGACACTTGCTAAATGCAGCAAACTGTGACAGCAGGATATTTTATCTCGGTCATTGCGGTGAATGGAAATTGCACGGGGAAGTTTCTTTTCCACATAAGGAAGTTTGTTTCTGTAGAGAAACTCGTATCTAAGTACCACTGTTTGTAAATGTGTATTTATGTGACAATGCTCTGTAATCCGTGGTTCCCACTACCTTCCACAGCATGAGCTTGGCATGCCGGGGCCTCGTGCATGCCCAGATGCCCACCTGAAGTTGAGTATGTGATTCCCATTTACCTCAGTGGGAACTGGGTTGAGCTGTATAGAAAGTGAAAGAATGGGTCAAATCCACCTTTTTTTAACCTGTAAAGAGGGACCAAACCCTTACCGTTGGTGACAGTTGCCTCACCTGCTCTTTGCTGTGTTCAGCCATTCCCACTGACGCCCAAGGTACCTTACAGATGTAACTGAAGTTAGAATTTGAGTCCTCTTTGTATTCACATGGCAGATACCTGCATGTGTCTCTTGAAGAATGTCGTTTGAAATGCACTGTAAATAGTTTTAACATACATTCCTATTATAGTTTAATAAAAACCTTAATCACAGTCACTAGTCACTGAGTTTGTCCATTTGTATTCTTCTATCTTTTAAAAATATCTGAACAAATACATAGTTTCTGGGCACAGTATTTTTGTACTAGGTTAAGGGGTTTCTCTGTATATTATGTTTTGCCTTTAAGCAGTATTAAAAGCTTCTGAATGTCATGTGTTCTCTCTTGCTTCTGTCCTAGGACTTCTTAGAATAAAGCTAGTTACATTACTTAAGAGAATCATTAGCCCTACTTATTGTACAGCTGCTAGAGAACTTAAGAGCCAGCTCATTTTCTGTGGTCATCAGACTGCTGCTTATTCGTTATTTCCTCATTCTTCTCTTTGTACTGTTTTCATGCTTTTTAAAATAAAAAGGACGATGTCAAATTTTACTGTTTGTTATAATTAATATTATTGAGGTGGAATTTTCAATGCCTAATTCAAATCATTTATATTTCATAGTAACTTCTCTAGGTCCTAGAAATCCTGAAGAGAAAAACGTCTCTGTTAATATCAAGACACTTCTGAGTACTACTGAGATCAGCCAGCAGTAAAGTAGTTCTTGTTTAAAACCAGCAAAACATAATTCAGTGCTACTGACCGCTAGAGAGCACTGGAGCTGCACCTCCCGAGAGCTGTCAGAAACCAGTTTATTTCTGACAGAAAGCAGAACCAGCAAATACGACAGTTACACAGATGTAGCCTCATCCTCTGCCCCCATTTATCAATTCCTGGGGGGTGTCAATTGCAAGAGAGATGGGAAATAGTCAGCCCTATGACTTCAACCAAAACTGTGGAAAAAAATTATTTTTGACAACCAAAGCCTCATCATGCATGAATTGCTGATCCTGGAAGTAATTCTGGACCAGTGGGCTTCTTGGCAATTGCTGTTCCTTGCCTATTAGGTCCTTCACAGCAACACTTCTGGCTCGACTTTTTTTAGCTCTCGGCAAAACCAAAAAGTATGTACGTCCCTGACAAACAGCAGGCTCATTCAAGAAGTTATGAAGGGCCAGATTTAGCTCGGCACAAAACACAAGCACTGTTTGCTCGAATCAACTGCAATTAATGAGTGCAACTGCACAACTGCCTGTGCATACCTGCAAACATCAGGTCGCCATTTGCTGCTGGGACTGCAACCTTTCCACCCCCTCACCAGCCCAGTCGTGCTCCTGCTCAGCCTTTCTGGCCTGTTGAAGGTTCGAATTCCCTCCTGAGAAGTGGCAGTGTTTGCAGCAGGAGCGCTGGGATGCATTTCTTACCCAGGCCTGGGAAGAACACAACCTTGAGCGAGGGCATTTTTATTGAAGAGGTGAACGAACATTACACGAGGTCTTTCTCTTCTTGTACGGCTCTGATGCCTCATTAAAAAATGGAAAAGACAAAAGCTCTTTCCTCCAGCCAGATTTTTAGTAACAGTGGTGACAGCTATTGCATTTCACATTCCCATGAAACCTCACCCTTTAAGATTTTTAGGAAAAAAGCACACACGAGTGAGCTTGTTCTGATAGTGAGCTTGAGGACAGACTTATGGAATCTGACAGACACTGAGTTTGTCAACCCTTCAGAGAAGAGTAGCATTTCTTAGCACACACAGAACTTTAGAACCATTTCAGCTGAAAAACACCCCAAGTTCATAATGGCTGCAAAACAGCTGAAAAATCTACAGTTTACACAGGTTTCTCTTGCTTAACATGATCAAATTTTAGGAGTAAAATCCATGGTTAAATCATACCACGAGTTTACACATGCTACATTTGCATATAGGCATTCAGAATCCTTTTACTGTAGTTAATGAAGTCACTGGCAATTTATTTTATGATATACAGAGCTTCTTAATGAAAGGAAAGTTCATTTTACAGATAAGTAGAGGGGTTAATTTGATCAAGGTCACATGAAAAGTCCATTTCTGAGCTGGAAGGAGAAGCAGAACACGGGTGTCCGTTCTGCTTTTACATGAGACAAGAAGAAGAGAATTTTAATCTGAAACCATCTTTTCCTTTTGCATATACAAATATTTAAATCTCTTAGCCACACAGGGTGCTCTCTTGCTATAATGCTGCACTCAGAAGAACTCTGAAGCTCACTATTTTACAGATGAGATTAGATTCAAGCCGCTAATCCAGATAATCACAATAACCTTTCGTGGGGTGTGGAGCTACATTATAACCAAGAGAAAAATTGTACAATAAGCAAAAAAGTTATGTTGAAATAAGATAAAAGTTCAGTTCAGATTTTGGAGAAACCGAATTGACCGATGCAGACTTTCAATACTGTACATTCTTCACTGGACTATAACTTGACCCCACCCTAGGATCACATTTCCTTTTCTAAACAAAGAGAAATTGGGGGATACAGGAATATTCAGATTTAAAATTTAAACACCCTTAGAAAAGCCTGACAAAAAGCCCCATGGGGCAACTGGCATACCAGTCTCTATGTGGCAAGTGTCAAATGGCACTAATACCCAGAGGTTCTTTACAACCTTTTCTGGAAAAGCACACTTATTTTTACTGGCAATTGTTCACTGTCACCCTTTTTTCATTGAAACAAGGCCAGATTCTATTATTCTAAGTAATCCTAGGATTCACTTTAGCATACAGAAACTGATAAAGTAAATACCAGGGTTGTTACTGTTTTAATCCTAAATTTTGCTTCTAGATTTTTTTAACCTGGATCCTATTAACTCATGCACATCAGTTCTCTCCAATAAAAAACTCTCAAAAATGCAGCACTTTATGGATCAGAGCCATTACACAGGAATTAAAAAGCAGTGTATACAGACAGTTATGTGTAAGTTTTAAGACTCACAGCCCACTACTAGCTAATCACACAAATGGATCCATACTCACTGAAAATTTCTAGGTAATCCTCAAACGTTGAATCCTCTTGCTGAACAGATTGCATAGTAGCAGCATCCAGGAGATTCTCCTTGAACCAGAAGAAAACCAGAAATTCAGCAAACAGGCAGCTGGAGTAGGACAACATCTAGCTGAATTAGGATCCAGTCCGGCTGCAATGCAACACCCCACTGCAATATGTGCTTTAAAATGGTTTATCCAAGGGATGGCATTAGTTAGGCTCCATCAAGCTCCTGGTTGCTAGGCCACCCATTGTTATGCTTCAATTGGCTTTACTGGTGTAGAATTGTCTATTGACCACATTGATATAAAATTGAGTATTGGGGTTCATCTGCTTAGTGAAACTTCACAGTGAGGGATCCACCTTTGCAATCCATGCCAAGACACAATGAAGAATCATTCCGTAGAAAACACTCATAAATACTGCACACACAACCTGCATGGTTTTATCAGGAATTAATCCATCTCTTATTATACAGTATTATACAAATCAATATTTTCATGAGTATATTATGTTTATGCTGGCACCAAGCCTTAACCAATCCAAGAGTTCTACTGTCCCAGCTGATTTTAGTCAGAACAACTTGAATACAAGCCACAAAACACGAAACAGGAGGGATGGATACAACCCACTGCAAAAGCCTTTTTGTCACACTGATCTTTGGAACTTCATTGTCAATTGCCATTACAATACAACTTGCTATGATGGTCACAGATTGGCAGGATGAGGTTGGCACGACCATATAAGTTAATAATTTATTCCCATCCACCTTATCTAAAGATCAAACTTCAAAGTTAATAAGTTTGTCCATTTTCAGTGTTCTGAAGCTGGCACGTTGAAGAAAAGCACAAAGCCAAGAACACACCCTTAGCTTTTAAAACTGTCATGAAACCAGCAATACTAGAAAACAAGATTTCAATGCACCATCGAAGAAAAAGTTGTAGTTCTGAAAACCACACAAGGAAGAGGGAGACAGAAGAAGGGAAAAGGCTGTGGAAGATTCCATCTAAAACAAGAAAATCTATAAAACCAATTTTAATTGTGGTTTTAGAAGGAAAACCAGCTACTACAGGAAGACAAAAGAACTCTAAATGAAGTACATATTGCATGATTCTAGTACCTGTGAAAAACTAAACTCATACCTTGTCATATTGAGCAACTCCCATTATTTCAGGCTTCAATTTTCTACTAAATGCAGCAGAAGCTGCACTACAACCACTGCCAGAAAGAACCTTTCTGCAAAGACTGTAAAGAAAAGTTATCAGTTTTGTTATGTAACAATAGCTTGGATGAACTATAACTCGACGCTGGGTGTTTTTGTTTATGTGTATATACTACACAGATAGTGTAAGACTAACAGTGATAACTACAGAGGTCAAGATACACACCTGGGCACTAAAAACAGATAATCTGACTCTCAGCATAAAGTCTGCCCATTTCCTGAGCTGGCTGAAGGGTAAGATGGGCATGCACGGTTGGCACAGCACAGGGCAAGGGCTAAAACATTTTTTGAGCTATTCAGGTGATCAAAAACTGCATGAAATCGTGGGAAAAAAACCTGCCTGTGAAAACTCCACAAAAAGACCTAACTGTTACTGTGAAATGCACATTGTGAGGTATTTCCCTCATCACCACCAGGAGCAAACAGCCTGAACACCTTCCTCCATCTGGCTGGTTTCTCCACTGAATGTGTTATAATGAAGAAAATCTGTAGAAGCTGCTGAGAATTTAAACTATATCTATTAAAAAGTGACCACATGAATAGAGACTACCAGTCCAATTTTCACGGCTCAGTGTTAGACAAGCAGCAAGAGGAGAGTTTTCTGAAACAACCTGCAGACATTCAGTAAATCCTCTGCCCCGTGCTTGTTATGCAGAGCAGAACAGACCCCACAGAACCAAATCATAATGGACAAAGTAGAGATTTGTTTTTGTTTTGTTGGGTAAATAATATCACCTCCAGCTGCATAAGGATTCTCACACAAGCTTGAAGATACAACTGAGACAGAAAATGGTGAGAAATGCTGTCAGTTTAATTATTGCTTTCACTAGACACCTGATTTTTACTACACATGGTGGATAGAATGAGTGGATTAGCAGTTCTTAATTGGGATGAGCAATAAAGATACTGCTACGATCTGGGGGCAAAAAGTGAGATTCAGCAAGCAGCGTGGTGAGGACTGGGAATTGAATTAAACTACAGGGAACTTCTCCTTGAAGAGGTCAGTGCATCAGTTGAGCTTTACTCAGCCACATCATCCTGGAAATTGCTCTCAAGATAAGGCAGCACATAAACTCCCCTGGCAAAGACTCGTCCCTGCAGAGCAGCCCTCCCGCAGGCACAGCCATGGCATTCGACGGGACTTGGAAAATTGACAGAAACGAGAACTATGAGAAGTTCATGGAGGCAATGGGTAAGGCTTGCTTTTCCAATCCCTTCTGCAGGAAAATTACTGCTCCAGCTGAACACAAACTGTCTGAGAGCTACCTTTGGGCCAGCCTGTCCTTTCACTCTTGGCAGCTCCACTCCTGCATTTATTTTCGAAATATTCTGGGGCAGGAGGGGAAGATGCTGAGAAATGTTCTGATTTTGATTTCAATGTGGTAATCTTAAACATTTTAACTATTTGCAAATTTATTTCAGCAGAAAAAAAAAGTCTAGATTTGAGGAAAAGGCTCAGACAACTCGAATGGATAAACTGTGAACAGAATTCTATAGCTGGAATATTATTTTGATAACATAAAACCAGTTTAAAAGTTACACAGGGAGGAAATCATCATTCTTCAGTTTCAGAGAAACACTTGATTCAAGTAATTCTGACATCCTGATACTTACTTGAAGTTTGTACAAACTGTGCATTATATGGATATAAAGCCAACCACTCCAGTTAGAAAGTGATTTGTGTAATATGTGTACCAGTGAATACGGCCTCACTGAAAACTGAAGGACAAAAATTTGAGTCAGAATGCTGGAATAAACTCACTTGGCCACAAAGAATTCACTAAAAAGAGACAAATGTGATGCTCTAGAAGATTTGGGGTTTTTTTCTGATTTACGTAAACTGATTTTTCTAGGTGTTGGCCTGATGAAAAGAAAGCTGGGAGCCCATGATAATCTGAAGATGACCATCCAACAAGATGGGAACAAATTTAACGTCAAAGAAGCCAGCAACTTCCGAAACATAGAGATCGAATTCACTCTGGGAGTCAACTTTGAGTACAGCCTGGCTGATGGGACTGAACTTTCTGTGAGTGCCTTCCTACACAGTTCAATATTTACTGCATGATAATGACTTTATAAAGTGCAGTCTCAAGAGGAATAATTTGTCTTCCTAATTTTTAATTTAAATCTTACTTTTGAATGGCTTTAAATTTTACTGAACCTGATGGTTCAGGAATGCTTGCAGCTTATACACCAAAGCACAAGGGAGTCTCCACTGTTAATGGTTCAACACTGTACCATGGATCTCAGGGTTCCAGAGAGAGCCCAAAAAGCAGAGCAAGTAGCAATTTTCACAAGATGAAATCCAGGTGATTTGTAATTTTATTTCTTCTAATACTCAAGTCCACCACCTAGAGTGCAGAGTGGGTATTTGTAAGAAATTACATTTTCTCTGTTGATACAATTAATTAATTTAAAGTGTATTGACCAGTAAAAAACACCCAGCTTGGCTATTATGCATTTAAATAAACCAATGGTTTTTATTAAAATTTCATTTTTACAGCCTTTCTAAAAAGCATTATTATACTGTTTTAATCTTTTTTTCATTTTCAAGCATTCTGCAGCCTTTAAATCAAATCAGTGTCATAACTGTTGGAAAATATTTGTGGTTTTTTCCCCCATCACAGGGTACTTGGGCCCTGGAAGGAAATAAACTTGTGGGCACATTCACCAGAAAGGACAACGGAAAAGTACTCAAAGCATACAGAGAAATCGTGGGTGATGAACTCGTTCAGGTGAGTTAAGAAGTAATTTACACACAAGTTGGTAACAGAACGAACAGAAGAAGTTTTAAGAGCTGTTCTAGAAGTAGAAGATATTTTCTTCAAGCCAAAGAACCTCATTTATCTTTAGTCAAAATTCTCAAAGTCACCTATCAAAGTTTAAAACTCTCTGAACCCTATCTGGGAAATGAAACTTTGCAATTCCAGCCACTGATTTTCCATCCTAATTTCTTAACAGACCTACGTGTATGAAGGAGTTGAGTCCAAGAGATTCTTCAAAAGGGGCTGAGCACTTCACACAGAACTGCATCAGAATGAAGAAACAATAAAAGACCATTTTCTACACATCCTCCGTGTGGGTTTTTTCCCCCTTCCATCCCCTCACAGCCCCTCTCAAGCTGCAGTTACCTAGCCCTGCTGAAAATATGGGCTAGTTTTTTATGTTACTGTTTTGTCTTGAATAAACAAACTCTAATTACCAAACGCTAAAATGTCTTTTGTATCAAGTCCTACCAAAGTGTCATAACATAAAAGGCTGCAGAAATTATTTTGCACAGGCAGAACTTCAGTATTTTTGCATCAGCTCTCAAATGGAAACCTAAGTTTCCTTACAAAGGTATTTATACCGAGAAACAGTTTCTCTGTATACTTAATATTGTGCAAAAGGATGGGAAAACAAAAAATAAACGAGATAATACAGGTGGGGGACAAGGCTTAAAAGGGAAGTACTATCATGGTTTGATCACTTCATCTACAACACATGCTTAACCAATACTTGCTACATAAAGACAAATCCATCTTTATCTCCATTGACAGAACTTATTAAGGAAAACTGCTACACCCAAGTGCTTGTTTAGGAGAAGTAAGCTCTGTTCAGAAGCACGTCTTTGCATTCTGCCTTCTCTCTTAATATGAGGCTAAAAACGGGTAATAGCTACCAAGAGAAAGGATTTGTTTCACATACTCGTGGGTTTCTGGTCATTCTTCTGGACACGAAAATAACAGCCCTGATTTCAATATGGAGTGAACTGGAAGGACTGAGGGTGGCACATCACAGCTGTGAGCGTGGCATCAGGTTGTGCCGCTTCATTTATTTTGATTTACTTCTTCAGCTGTGTGTTATGCAAATAAAGCACACAGGATACACTATTTACATGGACTTTTTCATGTTTGTTCAGTGCACAAGCTCCAGCTAACCTTCAAGGAGAGGAGTGTATCTTAAGACAATTTCAACTCTCCTAAACTTCTTCACAACAGGATACCCCTAAAGGTCTTCTAGTGTTTCTCAGGTTATCATCAGCTCTCCGAGAAACGGTATCGGGAGGAACTCGTGAATGTTTATTTCCACACAAGTCAAAGCACAAGCGGCAGGACAAGACCAACACGGTCTGACAGGACCGACCGCCGGCTCTTCCCCAATGTTCATCTCACCTGACAGGGAGCAGCAGCCAGCAGCGCCCAGGCAGGAATGCCAGTCACCAGCCCCGGGGGAGCCACCACAAGCACCGCTTCTCCCAACGACAGAGGGACAAGCAGAGATCCTCTCCATGCCCAACATCTTTACCGCAAGAGCCCGCCCTGCAAGGCGGCGCCTGAGGCGGGAATGGCGGGGCGGGTTCTGAGGCGGGAATGGCGGGGCGGTGCCTGAGGCGGGAATGGCGGGCGGTGCCTGAGGCGGGAGGGGCGGGGCGGTGCCTGAGGCGGGAATGGCGGGGCGGTGCCTGAGGCGGGAATGGCGGG
>VZTA01015482.1:183513-215904 GCA_013398855.1 Mohoua ochrocephala | reverse complement strand
GGCGGGGCGGTGCCTGAGGCGGGAGGGGCGGGGCCGTGGCGCGTGATCCCGTGGGTGTGGCCGCGGTACGTGCGCTCCGTTCTCATTGGCGCCGCACCCGGAAGAGTCCCTGGCGCGTGCGCGCGACCCCTTCCCACTCCGCCGAAGAGATGGAGGCGGCGGCGCGGCGGCGGCAGCGGGAGCAGGAACGGCAGGAGCGGGCGCAGGAGGATGGTGGGCGGGTGGGGTCACGATCCCTGTCGGGACAGTCTTACTGGCTGGACCTGTGGCTCTTCATCCTCTTCGACCTGGCGCTTTTCTTGCTTATCTACCTGCTGCCCTGAGGGCGCGGCCCAGGTGAGGGGCGGCGTTCGGGGATGGTCGGTCGGTCTGTCGGTCTGTCGGTCGGTCGGTCGGGAAGCCCCCACAGGCTGCGCCCCACGGAGGGAAGGCTCCGCTCCAGGAGCGGGCCCTGGGAACAGCCTTGGCATTCCCACAGCCCAGCCTCGAGAAGGCCTCGGAAGCACAGATGCCTCTCAGGAAACTGGAAACTAATTCCAAGGCACCCCCAGCTTTATTTATTTGTTTGCGAGATTTATTATCCGCTCTCTGTTCGGGAGGTGTGATTGATGCTCCTCACATGTCAGTATCTTCCGAAGGGCTGTGCAGCACTACGAACATAACCAGACCTTTTCTGTTCCCTGCAGGGCCATTCCCACCAAGGGAATTCTCACCTATTTCGCACCTTATGAACGCAGGCGGTGGAAGAGGAGGACCATTTGTGCGCGATAAACAACCGGGAACACGGCTCCACTTGAGACGCCATGGAGGAGGCACATTTTTATACGCTGTATCTTCAGAGATCTCTGTGTGTCACAAGTGTTACTGTTCAGGTTTTACCTGTATCCTCTTCGTGTGTCCCAAACTGTGCCTTAAGGGTCACCTAAGAGAAGACTGACTGACTGTGCTTTTGCGATTAGTATTTAAAGGTTTGTTGTGCAGAAATGGAAGTGTGCACTGTTTTGAATAAAATCCCCTGAAAGGACACCCTGCGGAGTGGCTGAGAATAAAACCCAGCTCTTGTGTACACTGAAGGTGTAACATCATCTGTCCCTTCAACAGATGAAGCTTAGCCAGCTGTTTTATTTCCAAAAAGTTAATCCTGATGGGTTCATGCTGGTTGCTTTTGTATTATACCTTTCTCTCTTTTCTCTTTCTTTACCTTCAGCAGTTACTGAGCCCTCTCAGGCTCGGTATTTATCCATATAAATATATACACATATAAACATGCCAGTGTTTAACCAAGCAGCAGTGTCCTGTCCTCACTTACTGATTAAGATAAATCAGGTTCTGATTTCCTTGCTACAAACTGCTTGGGAGGAGCTTACAAGAGCAGCCTTGAGTCACTGGCAGATGACACATAAAGAACCCTCCTCCTCACCTTCCACGGATGGCTATAAGTAGACAGTAATAGGTAATTAAAAGGTTTCAACATCAGTTTCCTCTGTCTCAGTAGAGGGAGACTTTCAAACCTGTGTTAAAGGTTGCAGTCTTTGGAGAAAGAAACAGAAGCTGAGCACACGGAGTGAGCTTTTTGCCAGGGCAGGTTTGGGGGAAGACAGTCTTCCAGCTATGGATGAAGGGGGTTCAGTTTTCTTTGGTATTTTTCCCGTGGGAATACTAATTTCTAGTCCTGAGAAGTACAAGCCAAGCTTGGTTGGGTTTTTTTCCAGGAATACATCTAACAAAATAACTGGATTGGAGAGACTTGGAAGTGCAGAGTGGTTCAGTGTCTTCCCACACATTGAAGGAAAATGGGCCAGAATGAAGTTAAATAGGATTTAGGAGGCAAAAGTGGACCTATGGTCTTTCCTTGTATTGTTCTTTGATTGTTGAGACAGTTTTGCTGTTGGCAGTGGTTTGTTTCAGGTGTCAGACCTGCGCTCTAAGAACAGAGATGCTGTGCCCTGCTGCCATTTATGATCGTGGCTGCTGGTACCTGTGAGATCCGTGGGGTCAGAGATCTTGACTCCAGGTGCACAGGAGCCCTGAACTGTGATTGCATTCTCACAAACAGAAGAATGGGGGTTCGAGTTTTTCAAATGAGGCCAGTAGAGACAAGTTCACTACATTCACTGCCTTTTATTTCCTCCCCCTCTAGCATGATATCACAAGTGAAATCTGCAGGGAAGAACCTATCAGGAAAGGACTGTGATGTTGTTCCATTTCTCTGTCAATTAGGAAGACAGGTGAGATTTAATGGCTACTAAGGCTTAGAAAGTTGGATTTCAAGGTGTCTTCCACTAATTTAGTTTTATCCTTCAGCCAGATCTGACATTAAAGGTTTTGCTTATCTCAGAAAACTTAAGAGCTAACAAAGCGCAGGCTTGTGCTGCACCGGGCTCAAGGTATTCCATGGGCACATGGAGCTCCTAAGTACACAGATCCAGGCAAATTTTGCTTATCCCTAGTAAAGGTAGTAAGGTAGCTCATGTATCTGTCAATCACTTGTCACCCAGTCATATAAAAATTGCTTTATGCATTTCATAGCTACTTTAAAAGTTTAATCTATTTAACAGCTTTATAAAATAGTTCGGAAGATTGATTTTACTGTTCAAAAGAGGTAACCAAACCCCCATCTCCACAAAAACCTCCAACCATCACTAGCAGCATTATCTGTCACTTAAAAAATGTGGTTCTGGAAAGCCAACTTTTTTTTTTTTTTAAACGTGGAACACAAAAAGAACAGACGACAAAGATTTTAAATTTTTATCTTGGTATTTTGAACAAGCAGAACTTTGCAAGAAAATAATTCTAAAGACTGAAAAATATATTAATTACAAGACTTGTTAATATCTTTACTGTTACAAAAATTGTCTAGGCTCTTATACAAATCTATAGCTGGAGGGGGACATTTATAAAAAAATAAATAGGCACCCTAGGTAAGTTAAAACGAGTTATCACATATTTGTTAGCAAATATTACGTACATACATACATACATGGAGTGCAGAGTCAAATATAAAAATGAAGGTGCCTTATTAGCTGTCTATTTAATCATTAAATACCTGGTAAACACAGAGAAAGTTGTCTGGTAAGATTGTTTCAAGCTAAGCGAGGAGACTGAAGTACACCTAAGTTACACTGCAGCTACTGTAGAGAGGAGTTTACCAGTTGTGCTTACTGGGAGCAGAGTTCATTGGTATCAGTAAGAGGCATTCATATTGCTCGTGGTACAGAAGTATCAACATTGCTATGCATGTTTAAAAATAAGTGTTCTAACATCATTCACAGTTGTTGCTGTGCTATCCATACATAAAAATACTGTCATTTCAAATACAAGATTTTTTTTTCTTTTTTTGCAAAACATTTTACAAATTATACATTATTTACAAATTCCAATAATCTTTGTTTTTTACACAGGTATTAGAGGACAGCTGTACTTAACTGGCTATGCATATTATGTAACATGGCTAGATGAACTAGAAAAGTTTAATTTACAGGTTCTGAAATATCTCTTAAAAACATTACAATAGGAATCACTCAAGTTCTTTTTTAGTGTTCTTCTGTATTCAACTGATTTTCTTACAAAAGGAGCATTGTTTAAGTTGGTGTTTACTAGCAGCCATACATAAACATGCATAGTGTTTTCACTATAAATTCTAGAATTCATTTTTTTTCCCCAAGTGTTACTACAAATCTTGATCAAGAAGGTAGAAAGAAGGTTAATCTGAGATACCTGGTTTGTTGCATATATATAATGTTCCAGTTCTACTGTAAGGTACATGTCATGTAAAAGAAGAAGAAACCTGACCTTGCCACAGAATAACCAAAACTACTGTTTAAATGTTTACCTTGGATAATTGTGCTAAACACTTGCCATCATTTGGTCGAAGCACTAAAACACATGTAAGGTTATAAACATAAAAAAAAGCCTTCCTCACTAACAGTGCAAGTAAGAGTGTTTGTTATGCATATTTTACCTTCTTGCATTATTTTCGTAAATAAAAGGCATTGATGTTTTTAGGTGTAATCAGCAGCACCCCAAGTTAACACTCTAATGTGAATAATGGAAAAATTTTGCCTTTTTGGGTTGTGTCAGGCTTTGCTGACGCTGCCTCAGCACTCACTGGATGGTTCTGTGCACTGATTTAACTAACCAAATAAAAGCCAAATGAATCTTCCTCCTTGTTACTGAGATTAAGTCAGGTTAACAAAAGACAAGATAAATTCCAGAGCTGCCAAAACCAGAGGCTGAGGGACAGAGCAGAGAAAGAGGAACCTCTTCTTTTCATGCCCCTTTAGCCACCAGTCTGAATGGCTGCACATTCAGCGTGATCTGCTAATGCAGACCATAGCCACGTGTAGGATTGTTCCAAATGGGAAAACATGTTAGTTAAAAAAAAAATTTTTAAAAAATCAAACGTGTGATCCCCGGGAACCAAAATGTCAAGCTGAATAAAAAAGGGGAGTTTAATAAATAGCAGCATTGACTTTGCATGCAATTGTAGAATAAGTCAGAACTGAACGTAAGCAGTAATTACTTCTAAAATGTTACAAAATTAATCATTCATAGTTGCATGATAACTCTGTATTTAAAATTAGCATCCTATTCTGTTATACTGGTTTGTAACTTATGAAGTTACATTTAATAAGTTAAAGCATATAGCTTAAAGGGTGAACAAATCTGATAAATGTGCTTAAAAATGTACACTAACGGAGCAGGGGTATTAATAGGACTGTATTACTGCAGTTTACTTCAATTCCCTTTGAAAGTCTCATTTAACACTTGCAAACCAGAACGGTTTTTAAAGAATTATTATTATTATTAAGGCTTTTCAAATAAAAAATAAATCCTCTGGGTAAACTCGCATTAAAGACACTTGAAGGTTTGTGAAAGCACAGACTCTGAGAGACATCAGTTGAAAAAAACCATGTCACCTCCTGCTACCTCTGAGGACAAATACTGCTCTATTATGACTACGAGTACTGCATTAGTTGTGGTAGCACGTTTATCCCTTTTGTTAGTCTAAGAAGGTAGTGACCACAGTCGGAAGGAACACTTCTTACACTGCAGCTAACTAGATCTTCTCCCAGAATCGGTAACATCCAGCCGATCCCGCCGCTGCAAGGTGTGCACGCCCCAAGGGACCACACTGAATACAAACTGTAGAAGACAAGCTGAGTAACAGAGGTAAGCATTAAGGCAACTAGAGTAACAAATCAAAGAACCACAAGTTTAGCACCTCTTCTCCTCTGTTCACCTCTATTTGCATATTCATTTGAACAGTCACGACTCCCAAGCAAAGCACAGTCAGCTGGGTACCTAGTTCTCACACACACACACACACACACACACACACAGAGACAGTTTTGAGGTTGTGCCCCTTTACAGACCACATGAAATGCCCAAATGAGATCCAGGTGTGGCTTCCTTGAAGAACCTATCGACTGCAGTGTATCCCTTCTGCATTTGCCTTGTACCTCTGTTCGGGGGTGGGATGCCTGGGCTCAAGAGTGGCGGGGTATGTGGCGTTCAGATCTACTCCAGCTGCTGGAGGATGCTTCTCCTTGTGGAAGCTTTCGCTCTCTGCAAAATACAGCTTGGGCCTCTGGTGGTACTTCAGCCTGTAGGTGTCAGTCATGCAGCTGTCTACCGAGAAGTAAGTGGTCAGGGACACGCTGTCATTCCCATCTGCGTAGCCAGGGCTGGGTCCCGTGTGACGGGATCCTTTCTTTAGCATGTTCTCAGACTCGGTCCAGAACTCATTAACTGATAAGCAAGGTGGAGAATCCGGTTTATGAACAAACACTTCGTTCCCTGGAAAGGGCTCTTTAAGCCTTTGTTCAGCTGGGACTACGCTTGCTTCTGATGCAGATTTTGAAGGTGCACCTGTTTGCCTTAATGGGCTATTCTGCAACGCTTCCGTTGATTTCACATCCGCTGCCGAGTTATTCTCCGATCCTGACAAAGTGCTCAGAGCATATTTCTTCGGAGGTAAGGGGGGAGGAACGTTCTGGTACACGGCTTCAGGCACCCAGAGGGGATCCACCCTTCGGAGCGGGTGGCCGGCATGCTCGCTGGGAGGGGCGGGCAGCACCGCCGGCCTTTCGGGCAGGTTCTGAGGCGCACAGGGCACCGGCCCCGCCTTGGGACCCAGTGTTCTCGTGTGGTGAGACTGGGGCTGGGCAGGGGGGGGAAAGTCGCTGTGGATCGGCTTCCTGCCACAGGCGTTGTCTGGGAAGGGGTGGGACACGCTGTCCGCACAATACACTGGCATATTCACCTTCTCAAACCTGTCTGCAGGAAGCCACTCGGAAGAGTTGAGCTCGTTTGCCTTGTTCCTGCTGTCTGACTTCACGATCTCTTTGAGAACTGGCTGGAGAGCTGACGATGGGAAAAATTTCCTGTTGATCTCAGGCATTTCAGCTCTACAATACAAAATCACACAGGATGTAAGTATCCCTAAAAACATATGAAAAGGCTCAAATAACAGGGATTTTTTCAAATACAGCCTTGGTAAAACTGCTTTAAATATTCAAACTGACAAGAGAATTAGGATCTGTTTAACACACAGCCCTTGGAGTACAAGTTGTATTAAATTACTCCCAAGTTTCTTTCATTAGAAATGTAATTTCTAATTTCCCAAGAAGGGAAGATAAATTCCTTCAACATTCAGGACTATGTCAAATATGACCTCTGCTCTCTTCTAAACATCCTCATGACTCTTGATACATCCATTTTTCAAATACTGGATGTTACTTTCAGTTGATAAATTTGTATTTAGGTTCTTGATTTTTAGGAGATACTGAGCACTTAGAGTTCATATTAGAAACAACAAGGTACAGCAGCAGCTTCTAAACACAAATTAACTTTTCCCCCCCCTTCCAGACAAACTTTTCAAAGCTTTATGGGGAGATTGCACTAACCACAAATTGGTTAATCACGGCACGTTGTATATAATTCCAAACAGAAAAATCTTAAATCCCTCTTTCTAGTAAGATGGTTTAAAATCATCTAACCTATTTGGTGACATTGACAGCATCAAAATTAAAGACAGAGAGAATTTAGACCCATCGATTATGCAAAATTCAAAAGGAATTGCCTGTCAAAAATATTGAATACCTTAGCTCTTCAATGCTTAATATTGATCATTGTAACATTACAGAATTCAGTATTTTTTAAACTATTACAGAGAAACTGGTTACCTCTTCACTGGAGGACTGGGCACCTGCAAACGTAGTTCTGTTGGGACACTAACATGAAGTCTGTAGTTAACTTCGGAATTGATCTGGTCTTTCCTCAAATCTAGGGCTAGAAAAGAAAATACTTCAAAATTAACAGATACACAGTTCAATTCCTCCTTTATAATTCCTCAGACGTTACAGAAACAAACGAAATACAACAGGACAATCTCTTTCAAGACTCGAGATTAATCAAATATACCATTTTGAAGACAATCTGTCACAGAAGGTCAGACCTTAGAATCTGGAGGAAATTTTCTAGGTTTTCTTGTTACCAGAAAATAGGTAATTATGACAATTTTGAAGTCCTGCAGATATGTTTTCAAGATCACCTTAATATTTAATCTGACTAAAAGCACATTTTCAAAAGAAGCTTTTAATAAAAGCATGTTTATTGCTTATTATGACATCCAAAGTCATTTAAATTACAAAACGAGAACTATGTGTGACTTCTAAAAATTCATATTGTGCTATAATAATTAAATAGAATGAATACTGTAGAGACTGGGGGTGGTCTAGGTTGTTCTGTTGTTTGTGGGTTTTACAGAAACACATTCTTTGACACAATTCAAACTCTAGAGCAGACTGTAAGGCTCACAGAGACACCGGGCAGACAAAGAGCACTGTCACCCATGTGCCCCAAGCACACAGCACTGAGTGCCTGGGCCAGCACCACTGCACTCCCACTCCAGAAGCTCCTTCTATTCCCAGGCAAAGAATCATTCCCTGAAAATACACAAGTTCTGAACAAGGCAGCTCCTAGTGAGCAGGAAACAAAGGAAGCATTGAAGTATTCGTGTCAACACCCCACAGAATAAAACACTCCCTTGGCAAGCGACAAGCAGCAGTCTATTGGTTCAGAGATAGATACTCCAAGTCTTCCTAATGCCATGATTAGCCCGTTAATATCAGTCACCTGCTCTGAAGCCACTCAAAGGAATGGCTTATTATTATTATTATTATCATTATTATTGTTACTACAATGGCTTATTTTGTCTGTGTATAGACTAGACTCATAACTGCTACACCTATTTCACTTCTTATTTCCCTAAGTTTAAATATTTAAAGTCTTGGACCTTCAGGCTCATGAACATATGAGTTAAAACCCCAACAACAGAGCAAAACTAAACTGAAAACTTTGGGTGTTGCTGTGTGGTGATACTCGTTTTGAGGGTCAATATCTGCCCTATCTTTAGGTGATGTGAAACTAAAGACATGAAATCTTTGACCAAGCACACAGGTAGTAAAGGCTAAAGCAGCTTACAGCACAGGAGACAAAGCTCCCATATGGCTTTCCTTCAAGTCTCGATATTAAAAAAAAAAAAATTAATAAAAAAGGTCACCATAAACAATACCACAACCTTAGAAATAACATTTATGGGAAAATGTTCTTACTGAATGAGCCCATGTGTCACTGGCACGGGACAAGTAATTAACCTGGGAGTTTGAAACCACTCGTGTGCCACAGAGCTACCTAACAGCGAGATAACCAACACTGAGGTTATATTTCACACAGAAACATCTCATTCTGCTGCAGACTGGGATGGTTTTCGCTCCAAGCCCAGCTCCCGGAGGACTCGGCAGGCTCCCGGGGCAGGGCCGCAGGCGGCCGGGAGGCGGCAGCAGAGGCCAGCGAGCGGCTCCCTCGGGCACATCCAGCCGCGCCAGGTGCTTTGTGCCTGCGGAATTCCAGCGAACTTAAAAATAGATGTGTTATTTTCCCTTCTGCTGACAGCACAGCCATGCACGGTTAAAACCAGACGCCGGCTCGATTGGGAATTTTGGCTCTACGTTCTCTGCAAACCTAAATATGGGACACACAAGCCCTGCTCAG
The DNA here is from genome assembly GCA_013398855.1 of Mohoua ochrocephala. Classification (NCBI taxonomy): domain Eukaryota; kingdom Metazoa; phylum Chordata; class Aves; order Passeriformes; family Acanthizidae; genus Mohoua; species Mohoua ochrocephala. The sequence goes on along the minus strand of VZTA01015482.1, from coordinate 206,847 downwards.
CTGGAGCCCGGCATCCTTATCAATGGCTCCTAAAGAGCTGAGCAATAAATGAAAGGTAATTGCCTTCTGACATATAAACCGATCTGCTTTAAACATTTACAAACATTCATTTTCACATCTGGGTAGTCAGTCCAAATTTTCAAGAGATTAACATCCATTCTACAGCCCACAGGTAGGACAGACAAGGTCTTGTCTAATATATCCATTTACACATACAGAACACAGGCAAAAATCTGCCAAGTCCAGTTTCTGTGGGGAAAAAATCCCAAATGAAAATAAATACAAAACCCCTACAAAAACCACCACCAAAAACTCAACTCCACATTAAATTCAACTTCCTCTTTATGTGTTTTAGCTGCACATTTCCAGGATTTTTTTTAAGATTTCCCAAGTTATCAATAAAAAACCCAACAACTAAGTGTACTAATTTTTGTAACAAATATTGTGGCAAATTCCTCTCTCTTAGCCCAGACATTATCTGTATTCAGTTGAAATGACAGCCAAACTTATTGGAAGTTTTGGAAATGTGGAACAACAACAATCTCTCAGTCAAGGAAGTAAGCATGTCACGACTTATCCAAAATGGAATATTATTTCTAAAAAACAGTGACCAATCTTCTTAAAAAAAAAAAAAAATTCTCATATTCTAGAAACTTTACTTTTGGAGCAACACTCAGTTGCAAAACCTTTCCTATATAGTTTTATTCTATCATTTAAAGACACTCCAGAAAAACATTTGTTTGTTTCTGTTTCATGGTAAGTAAACTAAGTAGCTACAAGCTTTAATTCTCCACTCGTTTCTTTAAACTTGGCATTAATGTAGACTGACTGCACCATAAGGGTAAGAACTGGATTTCCTTAAGTGCAGTTGCATGTTTTGAATTATTACTATAAATGTACAGTTTTCCTAAGCATATGAGCTGTCTTTTTCAGAATTAGGGTTGGTTGTGGGGTTTTCTGAAGTGACACAATAAGCAAAGGCAATTTGGATTCTTCTTCACATGCTAACCAGATCTTCAGAATGATTCTAGATTTCAGTTTGAGTTGTCTCATGCTACTGAGCTGAACAATGGGAAAACCATTAAAAACAATGGGAAATCTATCAAAATTAGTCATCTTTCTTTAACTTGCAAAACACGAGGTTTGAAATGTTGCCCTCACACTGCTCATGTCTCAACTCCTTTATACATAAAAAAACTTTGCTTCCTCAGTTCATCAAACTCAAACTTCATAAACACAAAGTAATTAATATAAATCATGGATACTACATCTGCTTACTCAATATTGACATTTTCCTGCCAAAATCTGACCACACAATTTAGGGATTGGCCTTGTGGGACCTTAGCTTCAGTACTACAGTTTGATCTACTGCTTACCGCCCGTGTAAGGAGCAGCCATTTGATTTCCCAATCCCTGTGTGATCCAGTGTTTCTATCTTTATAATGTTCTGACAATAAGTTTATTTTCGTAAGTCAGGGACAGAATTCCTCAAGTGCTGAACAGTAGCCTCATTCAGCTCCACTAAAAAACAAGGAGCTGGTAAAGCAGAGTTATACAAACAGTGGGCATAATTAGCAGTCCAACATTATTTCCATAAGAAGTTTTCCACACAAAAAAACCCACTCTGACATATTTTTTTTGAGTTGCCATGAGAGCCTAACAAAGATTTCTTACATTCCATTCCTCTCTCAGAAAAGACTGAGCATTTGTTTTTTAAAAGTCCTATTTTCTGGGAGTCTGTCTGGTATTTACCTACCAATCCACGTCTTGTTCAGACTACTCAGACAAATTATCAAATTCTTGAGATCTCTTTTCAGTCCATTGATCACTTCCATTAGAAGTATTCTTTTCCAAAATGGAGCTAAATACATGCATTTTTAATAAGAAGCTGTTCAAATATTAGTTAATGAATTAGAATAACTGAATAGGTGGGATCCTATCATCAATTTCTTTATGATAACTCTGAGGATCACCTGGAATCACTACACTTATTTAAAGAAAATGCAGGATGCATGTTGAAAGCTTTAAGTATGCTTAAGTACTCACTCCAGAGAACAGCCCATTGTTTTAACTCACCCATTTTTCATGCCTAAAGAGTAGTCTAAGTGTTTTTCACTGGTGTTTTTTTTCCCTTTTTCCTATCCAACTGTGTTTGATAAGAATGGTAGAGTAAAGAACTAAAGCAGAATAAATCTCATGCAAAAACCAGATCTTTGCATTTCATGCTACTCATTTTTGGTTGGTTTTTTTGTTTGTTTGTTTGGTTTGGTTGGTCAAAACAAGCAAACACCAAATTAGTTCTCTTTCTGCACCAAAAAACAGATTAGAATGACAGAAAAGGTAGAAGCGGTATGGCAACACCCCCACCCCCACTTTAAGTCCTAGGAGAAACTATACTATACGTTATTTGAAAAGAAGTATGATATCTATAAAAATCAAATGTTTCCTGAGGAAGTGGCCTAATATTTATTGCCCCTCTTTGTACAAGCACCCTCCCATTGTTTCAGCAACAGCAGATAATGATTTTGGCTGGCCTCAGGCTGACCTATAATATTTATATGCCAAGGCATTTATCAACTTTATAAAACCCCAGCAGACATATTAGTATGTAAAAGGAAGTAGACTTCCTTATTACAAGTGTTTCTTCCTGATACTGCTTCATATCTAGGAGGAAAACAAATGGTGCCACAGTCCACCCAGACGTTTTAAAAAAAAAAAAAGTCTTGCTTAGTATCCACCAAGAAAGGTCCTAGAAATGCTTTTGGGGAAACCACAGGGAGTGAACCAAATTACCATGTCATTTGTGTTAGGTTTTTTTGGGTTTTGGGGTTGGGAGGAAGAGAAATCCTGGTACATCTACAATAGTTTTTGAAAACTTAACTTTCATGTGGGTTCTTACCATGCCAGGTTCTGGTCTGCTGGGGTGCTGAATGTAACACACTGTCAGCTTTTTTGGTTGGCAAGTTCTGTTCACTGTAAAAGAAGCACATACGTGATCACAACACTGAAACTGCTGAACAGACACCACTGCTCATCTAATCCAATTTATTTGTAGGTATCAATATCTTCACTAAGCGTAACCTGTACACCAACATTCCATCTTGTCCATTTTCCTGGTTTGATAATTTGCTATTCATTAATACTTTGTTTTGATAACAAATATCATTCGAAGTTGTGATTGCCACTTGGTATCTCATTCCTAGGGATTTTCATTTATTTATCCTTCCCCTCAAACTGGAATAAAACTGGAAAATCACAGCTGCCAACCCAAAAGGAGAGAGAAAAAAAATTATCAGAGGATTTACTAAATCTTGCTGGTTTAGATAAGCAGAAACCATGCATTACTAATCCAGATAGGGAGCTGACAAACACCCTGCCAATTTCTACCTTCTACAAGAGTAACGCAGGGAAGAGATACACAACTGCAAAAGTTCAATTAAAATAACCCCTCTCATTGAAAGGACAGGAAAACAAGAGAAATACTGAAAGAAACACGAAAAATGGAGTTAAAAACAAAACAGTAAAATTTTTCCACCTTCTGAAAGAACTTTCAAATAATTAGTTTATATTTTCTTGAGTTTATGAGACAGAGTCTGAAAGCTTAGCACGGAACTGGTAAGTATTGCCAGCCAGTTGAAATTACCAGTCACATAAAGCACTTCTGGAAGTCCCAGGAAGTCAGCTGCATTTTGATAAAGTATATTTTTTTCTTTATTTGACAAGTGTTTAAACAACAGTGTAAGCAGCTTCTTAATGAACTACGGTGTTTTAAATTTATCATATTCTCTCTCACAAAATGACACATTTGGGTGTCCCACTGCCTCTTGGGCATGCTTAAAAATGAGTTTAAACTGGCAAAATCACTGTTTGAGGCACCTATCAAACACAAAATATAACCACGAGTTGGAGTAGCTTTATACATAATTAGGTTATTAACCAATAAAAGCCCATCAGGTTTTTGCATGGTGGGATTTTGTACAGTTTGGGGGAAGGGCAAGAGTGGGACAAAGGGGAGGGAGGTCAAGGCCTTTTCATATCCTGGTATTTGCCATTCTCTTTTCCTGTGAAATAAGTTGCCATGAAAATACACGTCTGAAAATTTGCCTGGATCCATCAAATTAGATCTATCAAAGTGACTAGGCTTGGGCTCCCAGCTGTGCTCTTCCATTTTATGGATATAAAGAAGATCTGAAATAAGAATGAATGGGTTTTAGAAGGCTCTACATTCCAGGTACCGTTTGAGACACACAATACTGAAAACTTCATGTGGAAGAATTATAACTCTATTTCACAGCATCACAGATTTAAGCTGGAATGGACCTCTTCAGATCATCAAGTCTAGCCAGTTTTAGTAATTTTACACTTTTCAGAAAAGATTTATTTGAAACAGGTCAGTCAATTGCCAAGTGATTAACATGTGTCCGAGGTGATCTAGAAAACTGAATTTCTGCACTATGACTGGTAACAGCACCCAAGATTCACCTCCTGCCATTCCCATCCCCTTGTCAGGGCCTGTCTGTACCAGTGTTACAGGTGTGATTTATACGGACACTGTGTTGTTCCATTACACATGGAAAGTTACATGCAGTCTAAAAATCTCCTAAGTAAAGAGTGTAGCAATTATTACAAATGAACACACCCTGCCCCTCAGCAGGGCTTAGCAGTTCTGGCTCAGTGCCTCAGTAACTGGCTCAGTGCCTCCCAAACAGAACCAGAGTGAAGGTAAATTGAACACTTAATTGCCCACACCCTTATTTCTAGATACGCTTTAGCTTTCCGCGTCCCTGACTGCATTCAAGTTCCAAAGCACGTTTTCCTGAGTGGTTTTGATTTTAAACAACACATAAACATCAGACCAGGTTATTTTTCCATAAACACAACCGATGTAAGCTCTAAGAGCACTAGCATTACCTGCAGGAAGCACTCTCCTTCACGTTCTTGGCATCTGCCGTATTGATTCCTTCAATAATAGGGGAGTCTGGATTTGCAGATCCGTTGCTGATATGGTCACTGCTTTCATACCCAGATTCTGTCCTCTGAATTTGCCAGTTATCACCATGGAGTTTTCTCTCTGTAAATCCTTTGCTTTTTTCAGCATTCCCTTTTCCCTCAGAATCCAGTGAACTTCGACTTCCTGTATCCTGTTTTGTCTCATCTTCATATATAGTCATTAAACCCTTCTGCATTTGGTTCTCCTTTGGCCAGTGGTTAAAGCTCCGCTCCTTTTCGTGCTTAGATTTACTGCTCAGGTTTGCTTTGTGCTTTGGGCTGTGCTGTTTTTTCTCAGTCTCACTGAAAATGCTGTCTACATTCAGTGTCTCTCGCATTGGTTTCCAACCTTTACTCCTGCTCCTGATACTTCCTTTGTCCCTGGAGTCTTGACTGGTGTCCGTGTCGTAGCCAGTGACGCCGTTGGCCCGTGTCCTTGTCACCGGTTTCTCCCCAGCAGGAAAAGGTTCTCCTTTGTTTGATCCAAGCACACGTGCAGAAAGCTTGGCTTGGTGAGGTGCTTGGCTGTCGTGCTTGTAGGGGCCCCTTCCCTGGCTGCTGTAGATCCGCTGATCCGGGCAGTGCCTCAGTCCATTTCCAACCGGAGGAGACCCTGACTTAGCACTGGAACGGTCTTCCCCAATCAGGTCTTACAAGAACAAAAAGGAAAAAAGCTCCATTAAAGCTCTCATTAATATTTCACAGAACGATTTGTGTTGAAATGGACTTTATTGATCATCCAAGTTCCAACTGCCCTGCCACGGGCAGGGACACCTTCCGCCAGACCAGGTTGCTCAGAGCCCCATCCAACCTGGCCTTGAACACTTCCAGGATGGAAGCAGTCATTTAACAGATATTGTCACAGTCCTAATGTCTCTTACAGTATCTCTACAAACCCAGTGTGCATTTCAGAATACTGAAAACTGGGAAACCTTGATCTTACAGTGTGGTCTCTTAAAAGGAGAAAAAAATCTGCACAAGCAGCATTGACACTAAAAGTTTTTTAATCCACTGATTCTCCGGTTATATTTTTAAAAGGTACCTCTTTGTCTCCCAGACTCTTTCCTTGGTCCTCTGTCTGCATCTTTTCGTAAAGATGTGAAGTTTTTCATGTCAGCAGCTTTCTGGGCACACTCTCTGGATAAGTCCTTTAGCCTGTCCTTTTGATCGCTGTATCCTATCTTGGCTGCAAAAAATACTTCTTGTCAAACATCATTACTCAAAAGTCATTCATCGCCAAAACACACAAACATATTTTGGACAGTAATATTCCATTTTTAGTGTTAGGACTATTTAAACAGACTAATGAATTATTTAACACAGATTAAGAACGTGAGATTTCTTTCCAACCATAAGATCAAGTCCATTAACAGAAAGGACTACAAATAATGCTGATATCACGGTACTGCTGGGGAAAAGTGTTCCTCAAGCAGCCAGTGATCCACAGAGCCACACCTCAGCCTCAAGTCACTAATGTGCCTTTTAATCAACATTACTGGAAGGCTTGATAATGTTTGAGAAATGGGACAAGGCCTCAAGAGCCACTTTAGTTAAAGAATAACAAGGGTAATAAATATTCTGCATTTACGGTTCTCCGGAAAAGTTATCATTCCACGGCAGACATTTGGATATTACTTAAACATGGAATGAATCTTTGAATGACAACTAAGTCAATGATGGAATTCTTCCCTTAGAAATAGTTCTAGTCCTGAGGTTAGAACCCACCTGAAATGCTATCAACTGAAATATTTCGTAGTAAGACATTCCTGGTTTGGTTTTTTGGGGGTGGGAGTAGGGAATACATACCTGGACCTCTACCACCACTTGCTTGAATATGGCTTCTACTGAATGCTGGATTATCTGGCTGAAGTTTTTTATTACTCCTTTGATTAGTGGAGTCTCCAATGCCGTTCTCTTTCACATGGTCTGATTTAGCAGCAGAATGCTTTTCAAATCCTGTCAAACAACATATTCATCTTTAGAAATAAAAGGCTTCCTAATTTAAATTTCCAATATCTAAATTAAAAAAAAAAAAAAAAGAAAGCTTTTTAATTGAGGATTAAAAAGCCAGAGGAGAAACATCACCAAAAACCACACTACATTTCAATATACTTGGCAATACAGTTCTGTAATATTTTATACACTGCCATATTTATATCGGTAGCCTGCAGTGAAACAAGGTTCTCAATTCTTTGCTCCCTGAAGTAATCTATGTTCTATTGCCACACACGATGTGAAGAGTAACATGTCAAATTCAATTTGTCTTTTATTTAAGTTACTTGTAAGTTATGCTTAGCATTAAATTTGAAAAGGCAACCCGAGACAGCAGAACAAACTACAGAACCAAAAAGATTGGATTCTTACATACTGAGGCCTGTTACGTATGAATGGGACAGAAAAAGGGTTTCCTGAAGCTCCTTCTGATTTTTCCCAAAGTTCTGAACTGTGCTGTGTGTGTATATATAAACACACACAAACACACATGCTCCAAATCCCAGTAAGTGCATGAAGCTTAAGTAAAGTTTCTTTTTATGTAATTTATAAAAGGTATTTTAAATGTTTCAACAGACACGTAAGAACACCCGCATATACAAGCACTCTACAATTTTCTTCTGAAATTAATGAAGTTCTGAGTGGTCACAAACAATCTACAATAGAAAATCTTTTTTTCCCATTACCCATTAGTCTTTATTTGTATCCCCTTATTAACAGGTCTAATACTGAGTATACACACTAATTTCTTTTCTTTTGAGACTCTTTAGATAATGATTGACAAAAGTATTTCAGAACAAAGCAGCCAATCCATTTTTTCTCCTTTATAATCCCCATTTCAGAAATATAGCTGATACTGTTATTAAAAAAAAAATAAGATACATCTAATTACCCAGGTCTTCCCCATTTCCTCCTGCTGCCTTGCACTGAGACCAGTGAATAATCTGCTTTGGTGCATCTTCTGGAGACACAGCTGTGCCATCTGGGTTAGCATAAAATAGCAGCAATGGCTGGAAGTGACACCGAATGCACCTGGACACCACATCTTTCCATTTTGTTCCAATCTAAGAAAAAAACCGGCAAGACAAAACCCCAAAACTTTATCAACAGTGCTGAACCCAAATATGGAATGAGTAATTCATTAAGCAAGAGACGCCCTAACCCTAACCAAATGCCTAATTCCAAAGGTACATGAAGATATAACATTTTAGCACTGTGGTTCACATAAATTGCAACAAAAAGATAGAACTAGTTTTACATGGGCTAACAATCAGATCATCAGCCCATCAGCCCTATGGATACAGCTGCCAGTATCTTCTTTTTCTTTAAAAGTAATACAAATTGAACAGTAGACAAGTGCATGAACATTCTGAAACATTCGGCATTTGTAAGGCACAACCATAAAGCAGTGAAATCAATTCTAAAGGTCATTTTAAAAACTGACTTACAAAACTAAGGTTTGTTAACATAAAAAGGGTGGTTTGACTTTCTTCAACATTGGTGTCAGAAGAACGCTCTCCAGAAAAGAAAAGATCCCAAAATTTGGTAGGAGTAAAGCCAATATTTACCTCTTTTACATTAGCATCATCAAACAGCACCCATTTGCAGCTCTTGGTGTGAAAGGCAAAGGCACAGTAATGTCGGCTCGTGTAGCAAATCATTCCCACAAGGAAAAGCTCACTGTTTTTGGCATTTTCATCTGTAACCCTATAAAACAGCTGTAAAAATGATTACAAATTTTAAAACGTGTGTAAAACACTTAGCCTCACTTTCCTGACCTACTGCTGGCATTTCACCAAGGGAACTGGTATTTAATGTCCTGTTGTGTTATACAATTTTTCCTGAGTATAAATACTGATTTTTGCACTTACTACATCTATTTTAACTTGTTGGGGGTTTTTTTTGCATACTTGAAAAAGCAATTAATTAATGCTCTGGAATAATTCCACAAATTTCAAACTGAAAATGATATTCCTAGATTTTCAACTAGGAAGTCTCCTACATTAATCATTGTACTTAGGGACAAAACACTTCCAACGCGACTTTTTCCTCTCACAGAAACTACTTCAAGCGGCACTTTATAAAGAATGGTAAAGGTAGACATTTATATAAATATATAACTTTATATAAAGTTAAGTCGTGCTTTTTAAAAAAACATATGAATATTTCTACTTTGTATATACTTACATATACATAAAATAAAAAGTAAAATTAAATTCTAGAGAAAGTAAAAAGTAAGTTTTAGGTCAGATACCCCCGGAAGATAAAGTTGTGTTGCCAGATTCCGCATAACCTCTTCTGTCAGATCAGAGTGTTCTGAATCCCAGACTAAACCGATGGTGACAATCTCGGGACAATTCATAAGAACACGACGAATTTTTATTTTTTGACCACAATTACTCTAGAAAAAAGGAAACAAAAACAATGATGGGAGGGAATACAAAGGTATTTAAAAGATAGAAGTCCAGAAGTGAGTTACTACACAAGAATTTGTTCAACAAAACAACTCTGCAATGTCTTTCATTCCAAAATTTAGTTATGGTGTTTGTTTCTAACAATTTCAGGGTAACATTCTTCATCATAAAAACACTTTGATGAAGACTACAGCTTAACCTGTACATCCAATCACCACCTTAAAACAGAAATCTCGATAACTGGAGCAATAAAATATAAGTGTAAGAGCTTTGTTTGCCCTAAGTTGACTGCTCTGAAGCAGCAACACACAACCCTGCTTTTAGAGGAATATTTCTAGCCTGCTTTAATATCCTAAAAAGTTCTCCTTTGTATCCTAAAGTAATGTAACATTTTTGTTTACTTACAGGACACTTTCTGTAGTCATCAGCAGTATTTGCTGCCTGCAGCAATTCCGCAAACATTTCTGGCTTGAGACGTTCATGCCTCTCCATCATTTTTTCTACTTCATTACTGCAAAAAGTAAATTACATAACTATGGATCTCCCTTCTGAAGAGTAACAGATTTCAGTCAACTCTCAATTAACTACGCTGTATAACTAAAAAGAAAACACACAGTGATAAAACAGTAGCAACACAAACATTTTTTTCAGGCTCTCTCTACATCTTGCTTTTGAAACCCAAATGCTATTTTTGGACAGTATCTCAAAAATATGTTGCAACAAAAAAAATATACGTTAATTTTTAACACTTAAAAGCCTTTCTCTGGCATGCTTTGCATAATATTAGAAGGGTGTACACAGAAAAATGAGTAACAAGAATAAAAGTTCTTACCACAGGGCTGTGGTGGAAATGTAACGCACAAATTCCGTAAAAGGCAACGGATCTGATGATGCTCCACAACTGCGACACACGCACTACGAAAATAAAAATACTTTTGTTTTTATTTACTCGGGGCAGAGAAAACAAGGTATTTGTTAAAGCAATCAAATGAAGGTCTGACCTGCTCATACAGCGTCATAGCAAACTTCTGGTGTGAAATACAAGATTTCGAAGTGCACATGTCTGTTTCACTGTTTGGCACTAAGTGGAAATGAATCCTCTCAAGGATATTTTCCTAAAAAGAAATAACAACATAAATGTAAACTGAACCGATGAAGTCAGAACACACAAGGAACACTACAATTTAATACTCCAGCTACGCCCCTTGGCTCCCTATGACTGCACTGAATTTGTCCCCCGAATCAGCAAGGCCACTTTTTCCTTTTGCCAAAAATACCAAAGGCAATGGGAAGAAGTGAATCTATTCAGGTAGATCAGACAGATGATTAGTTCAGGACTCCAAATGCATTTTGAATAGATGGAGCAGTAATAAGAGGCTTTCTTTCATGACTGCAAGATCTCAAACAGCCTCTTTCAGGAGTTCTCCACTGGATTTTCCTACGTACATGAAAAAAACATCCAGCAGGTAGCAATTAATTTGTGGATGCTCCCAAAGGATGTCCAAAGCCAAAAGCAACTGAAGCAGCAACCATATTTTCTGCCCCTCAAATCTGTGTCTGAAAGCTAATACTGGAGGTGTTCTAGGGTGCACATTTTCATTGTCCAACACAGGACCTCTTAGGGAGGTTTTTTTAGCAGAGTTCTGTGACATCTGGAGTCACCTTTAAAGGCCACAGCAGTGGCTCGTGTCTTTCAATTGGAAAACAACTGTTTGAAGCAGAGAGTAACTACAGCAAGATCTTCAAGTATTCATTCACTCTTGGGTAAGAAAATGGAAATCTCTTCTGCAGAAGAATTCAGCAACAAGCTGGCCAGTTGTAACACACGGTGTTTCAACAGCTGATGATTGAACACGTGGAGGAACAGACTATAAATTCAAATCCATGGGTGCTTTTCCTGATAGAGATAACCTTTCTCTCCATCAAAAAACTCAGAGTTCATCATCCTCCTGCTCTGCCTGAGCTACAGAGTTAAGGGAGGAAAACATGGAACAAATGCAAGGGTACTCCATCCCCCTTACCTGACACTTACTCCATGCGTCTGTCACCCTAAACTGGCACAAAGAAACTCAGCGGGATTATGTTACTTGAATCCTACCCACGAGCCTGGAGCTACCAAAACCACTCAGCTAACATAATTCTACTCAACAATCCCCAAGAGCACTTACAAAGCATTCTGCTGCATCATCCATGAATCCCAGCTGGAAACGCTGCTCATCCTTGAAGCTTTCTGCGAGGGCATGTCTCATGTTATCCGACGGGAGGGCTTTTTCTCGACTGTGCTGGAACTGGGAAAAGATGGCCTAGGAAGAAATGCAGTGGTTACTGAGCTTCATTAGACGCTTGGCTAGACATCATGGTTCTACACAAATACATAATTCCTTGCATAAATATGTAAAATATTTATATTTATAATGTTTACAGACCCATGAAGCTTTCAAAATTACTGTTTTTTCTTCAAGTTACTATGTTTCTGTGTTCTGCTACTGATTCCTCTGTAAGAACTTATGGTACCAAACTGAACACTGAACCTGTAGAACAACGTCACACAGGATATAAAACTACAAGTGATTGACTTGAGCTCCCAGAAGCAACACAAGCCCTGTTCTGTATATAATTATATAGCTTTTTTAATTTGGCCGCCGGAACAGCAGTTCATCCATATGTATCTCATGTTTACAGATGGTGTGTATTTCTTAGGGCATAACGTAATATCATTCATGATTCACTAAATAATGTAATGTTTACTACTTAGGAGGGGAGTATATCTTTATTAAAATTATGGATATGCAAAACCTCCCATAAATTAGATAGAATGCCGATAATCCTTGCTAGGAAATTAGCTCAGTGCTGAACCAGTGCACACGATACAAGAGAAGAGGTCAGTATCTGCAGTTCTGGAACATGATAATAAATTGCACTTGGTTTTTAATTCATTTCCCAGAAGACAGAGCTGGCTGCTACTTTTCTTTTTGGCAGAGATACCCATCCAAGTGAGCTCATGATTTAGCAAGTAAGGGAGGTTGATGCTGAAAGAACTGAAAGTTAAAAGCTATTAAATGAATTACAGATTTGCAGATATTTAAAGGCGTACTCCCAAGTCAAGAATTCTAAGTCAAACTTTAAGGAGACCTGAAGAGATCAAAGACAAAGCAAGTCAGGAGAAGCCATGTAACATATAAATAAGGACATGCATTCTTCACACAGACTTCCTATGGTTAAAATCTGTTGGATAGAAGGCAAAGATACAACAGATAAGCAAAGTTTCAGTGCTAACAAAAAGTAGTGTTTTAGCCATGATGCATTCCAGGGGGTCTCTCAAATATTTGATCTTCCCTTTCAAAACAAAAAGCATGGACTACGGACAAAAATTCAGCCACTACCCCCATGTAAACATTCAAAATGAAGTTTTTAACAGCTCTGCTTTGAAAACATTTATCACTTCTCATTTTGGCTGCTTGGTCATTTTTTGGTATGCAACATAGCTTTATATGTCCAGCTTAAAAAAAAAAAAGTACAGATAAGCAGTTGTGCAAATAGGTATGCTCAGGTTAGTGGCCTGCATAGTCAAAGTCCCAGAATTTATTGGCTATGCTTTTAGTTTACAGGAGAGGCTGACACAGATAAAATATCCCTCGTTGTTGAGCAGGGAAGAAGGGTTAAAATAGCCCAAGACCACCAAAAAAAACCCAACCCAGCCAAAAAAACCCACCCAAGTCACAAACAAGTCACTGTTTATCCTCATCCAGTGTATATATTGCATGGAAATTAAAACGTCTGAGATTCTGAACACAGAACAAACAGAATTACTCAACCAGCACCTCTAAAGAGCCAAGAAAGCAAAAGCAGTGAGTACAGAACAGCTGGGGACAGATACTTCCAAATGAATTAACTACTCTTTTTTGAGGTCAGGACATGGAATTAAAGATCACAACTACACGGTTAAAAAAAAATCCCACTCTAACCAACTCCAGGACAGGCAGAAATACCACTTCTTATCAGTATCCTTGGGAGTGTAACAAAATGGGAAGATGTCAGTCCAGGCAATGAAAGACATCCAGGCACAGTGAGCCATTGAGATAAATCACACGAGATGCGTCAGGGGAGTAACAAATTCCTCAAAAACAGATACTTGAACAAATAAGAAAATCCCAAAATTCTAAGTTACAGCAGCCTCGTGAAGCAGCTGAAGGTAGTGTATGGCTTTGGAAGGTGACTTAAAGTGAAGCAAAACCTGAAGTAAAGCCATCACCCTAAGACAGAAACAAGGTTTAATCTGAAAACACTCGGTATGCCCGAGCTATGGGTCAGCACTTTATGTCCTGAGAAAATCAAGTGCTTGGCACACAAAACCACCCTTATGCATTTTTTCATTAGGAATTTTATCACTTATCAGACAGTAATATAATTATTGTAAAGAAAAAAAAAACCACCTATCTTCAAACACTATGGGAAAGAACAAAAGCAGACATCTGCAAATAAAAGAGAAATATCTCCAAGAGGCAGCCAGAAATTTTAAAAGAGAATATAACTTATTGGAACTGACAGAAGTTCTATGTTTAAGCAGACTAGAATTAGGGTACTGTAAAATTTCTTCTTTAAATACAAGAACCTATTTCTGTTACAAACACGTGTTAAAAATTACCTTAAATCTAAATTGCTTTTTTACACAAGAATTCCTTAGTCACCCAGGGATAGGTACGATACAGACACAAATTTTTAAAAAAATAACTTAAATTATTTTTCCCTCATTTTGAAATATGGTTCTTCCAGAATTTTTTATTTACCTTTAAAGCACAAAATATGCAGGCATCTCCTTGACACACGTGTCCAGTTAAACCTCTTAAACTTCGTCGAAATATGTCAAGTTGCCATAATACCTATAAAAATAAAGAGGAAATAAGCAATCAGTTCTGAAGGTTCTTTGTTCAACACAACATACAGTAGATTTTAATTGTTTTCTAATTTCACATAACACACAACTTAAGTACCAATATCGCTGCAAGAATTGTAGTTTTTTTCTGTTAGTTTGGTAAATTGTGGAGGCGGAAATGAAAGTTTTATGTTCACCATTTAAAATTTAGATCTGCCTTTTAAACTTTATGAAACAATGTATTTTGGAGAAAGAGCTGAAGTACTCTCAAGGAAACAAGCAGCAAGCTAAACTCTGTACAGGGATTGTAGTAGTTTTCTTAAAGCTCTACATAAGAGTTAAGTCTATACTACATTCTTATGGTCTCTTACTAAAATGATTGCTGAACTACATTTGTTTTTCCACAGATCAAAATAATCCTGGTGCTTAAACAGGTATGTTTCCACCTCTTATTTGTGTAAATACCCTGCAAAAAGGTAATAACAATTTGGCTACACTACACCGCTTTCAATATCTAATGTCTTGGGTACACATGAAGTAGTTCAGAAAGCTGTCCATTAAAAAAATAAAAATAAAACCCCTAAAAATGAGTTGTCAAGAGGCACAGTAAGACAACAGCTGCAAATCCAGCGGGGAGAAGATACCCTATCTATAAATATAAAAGCTAAAATGAATTAGGATGGGCTGGAAAATAAAAGTCCAAAGCTCAGTTCTGAAGGTTGAGCAGAGGTTAAAAGAAAAGAAAGGAACACATTCTTCCTTGTGAAAGGGCGGCCACCAACCATCTGCCACTAACAGCAGATCAACAGCACCGGGTTGTGAAGTTGTAGGGTTGTCTGAAAGTAGAACTAAAAATTACTTAGGGCTTCATTTTAGGGCACCTCAGTGAAAATAGCAAAACTGCAAGAGAATATTAGGTCATGCTGCTCCCATTGGATGCAAAACAGCAAACACTCTACTAAAACTACAGTGCATTTTTATTTTAGATACATATAGATACCATGCACACCACACAGCTATACGTATCTCTCTTATCTCCAAGGTTTAAATCCATGCCATTTTAAAGTCTCTCAATTTTTAGGAAGCCTATGCCTCTATTAAGCCCTCTGCCAGTTTGAGAAATAATTCTGTACAATTTAAAAACATTCAGGTCCAAAATCTGAGCATTGCAAAAAGTACCTTGTTATAAAGAGAATTCCAAGTCACATTTCTTTGGTACCAAGTGTATCTCCTACTCTAATTCCACCAATCTTTCCTAAGATTAGAATTGAAGCTCTCACTACATGTGCATGTTCTGATATACCCCAGTACCATAGGCTCAGGTGCTAATTCTGAGAAAATGGTATTTTAATAAAAATAGTGCCCTATTCAATACAAGTAGTAATGGTTGCCCCACATAAAAAAAGTGCCATGTAAATTTTGGAAGTAATTTTGCTATGTTTGACAGAAACAATACTTTTAAAATTCAAGCAGAAAGTTTTAAAGTTTTGACTCCTACATTTTCAAATACAAAAAGATAGTTTTTCAGATATTCCCAACACGTGCAAACAAAATTCTGTGCAAAATTAAGTATTTAACGTTCTCGATTCCTTAAAATGTAATGCTGAATAAAATTACCTCTGCATAGCGTCTTCTTCCTACAATGGCCATTTTTGTTTCCCCCACACACTTAGGAAAGTCTATTCAGAACATGTTTAATAGATGAAGTTTTTTCTTACCTGAACAGCACTATTAAGAAAGCAGCTGTTTTGTCCGGGTTCATTTAATAAGCCTTTTGTAGGGGCCAGGGACAGGATACTTCCAGGCTGATAAACTTTTCCAAGGTTACCCCCAGGTTTTCTTAGGAATTTCACCCATGCCATTATTTTTCAGAGTTTATAATCGCAATGTTCACGCTTAAATATTTAAGGATATGATGGGTGCAAGGCAAAGAAGGTGGTTCTACAATAATGTTTCTAAAGTCATGGCATCCCGTTCAACTCTGTGCAGTAGTAACCATCCATGGGCTTAGGTCCATTCTCCGTGAGCAGCTGTCAGCCATCCATCAGGATCAGCCTCTCAGTAAAAATACAGCTGAACAAAGTTTTTAACCCTCAGTCTTAAAAAAAAAAATAAATAAAGGTGTCCAGTTAAGGTTAAAACATGTTAAAAGTCGTTAGAATAGAAGTTCTTATTAAGCAAGTTGCACAGTAACTGACTTCTTCCAGGGATATCAATAAAGTATTACTATAAATCATTAGTTGTATTATATTGAAAGTTTCTACATATATATATCACAGAACTGGAAAGTTCTTGTCAGGTGTTATACTCCTGTTCTCTCATTTTGTTCCATCTTCTTTTTACTTCTAACTGTAACCCATGAAATATATTCCAGTTTAGAAGACTCCATGTTTATTTCATTCTCTTTCCAGTGAACCTGAAATAAAAAAAAACAAAGTATTAACAAAAAATCTAAAATGTTAAAGATCTAAATTAGAAAAGAGATCATGGCTAAGACAACCTCTCAATCTAAAGGTAGATGAAATAGCCAGGAGAGATGAGAAGAAAAAATCACCACCTAAAAATTGTTTTTAAGGCAGAAAATTTAAGTTATTTTATCTATCATAATTCATTATCTTCAAAGTTTTTATGCATCTCTAAAGATCAAAATAAAATTGCCGTAAAGGTTCTCCTAATAACCTCCAACAGCTCATAAAAAGATCATATCATATATGAGTTATTCAATCTTTGACTCTCCAAATCTAATAAAAACATAACCAAGAAATAAATATTTTATTCAACACTCGAAAACCTAAGCTGGTTTTGATTTCGATTTTATAGATGGATTGTCAGCTAGTACTCAGCTTCCAGAAGTTTGCACTACCTACTAAACACTACATAAATATGTCATTAGCCTGGCAGCAGCCAGAAAAACAGTGCTAGCAGCAAAGCAAGAACATTCTGGTCGCTGCCCTAATAACAGATTCCAATATTTTCAAATTCCAACAGTAAGGGTTATTTCTCCAATTCTTGAAGGAGCATGTTTAAGGTTAAATGACTCCATTTCCAGAACATCCCCACAACCACATGTAAAGCCCAAGCAGTGAGCCTCTCACAACAATGGATTATTCTCTCGGTTTGGCATTACTACATCACCCACACAAACATTTGAAGGAAAGGCACAGAACAGAACGAATTTAAATAAACCAAAGCAATTAGGGTGCATATGTGGGAAAGAAAGAAGAAAAAAAAAAAAAAAAAGGGTGAAATTCGGGCCTCACATTTCAACTGAGATATTCATCTTAGATTTCACAAGCATGTGAGATACTAAAGACATATCAATATACTTCAAAATCTGCAGCTTCTCACTACAATTTTTTCCACTGTGCAAACGTTCCAAGATTGATGAGGAGCATTAAAAAACAAAAAAATGAATTGTGTAGTTGGAATACTGTACAAACTGGAAGAGAACTTCGCTCAGCTCAGAACAAGAAACACCACATCCACACAAAACCGTTCTACCGCTCTCTAACACTGCACAGCTGGGATATGTGGCTTTCAAAAATACCCACAGGAAGTCTTGCACCCCTAAAACCAGTCCCCGTTATTTAAGAGAAATATTGGTACTTGCTTGTATTTAAAACCAAAATCAATAACTGGAACCTAACCAAAACTCTCTTTTGCCCCATGAATAATCAGATGAGTTCTGTTTGTTTACTGATGTTACTCTATCTCACCCGTAAGTAATTTGATTTAATAATACTGGAGATAGTAAGTGTGATTTGTGGCAGCACCGAGCAAGGAGTCTGAAATCTAACTGGAAACTGACCTTGACAGAACATCACGTAACAATTTTGTTTTCTTTATGTTCACTTCAATAAACCCAGAGAGAGGAAAGGAAAAGAAAATGTAGCTGGAACTGTGTATCAGTTTCAGATCTTATTAGAAATGCACACGTTGTTTTGGAAACAAGAGCTCATCCGGAACAATTTAAGATAATGACAAAGAGCATTCATTTACTAAGAACTTACAGGAAGTAATTTTCTCTTGCATTTCAGGGATGCCCTAGAACTCACACTCCATGCACCAAGCACTCAGCTGTTGGGCTGGGTCTCAGGAAAAGTTATAATGACTCACTGCAAGAATTTAATTAAAAAATGTTTCTGGATTAGCTCTGTGTTACTGTCCCATTGCATTAAAATGCTTCCTGTTTAATTTCGCATCCACAAAGTTGTGAGTACAAATAATTCCATCACACAATCTTATTCTAACAAATTGCAGAACACACTCATTGCACAGTTTTCACATGTAGAAGTTCCACGGCACCTTTTTTCTCCACTGCATCAAATACTGAGGTGCATGGCTTCTCATTCATTAGTAAGAGGGGCACTGTAGATGAGCCTTCCAATGGTGCCATAAGAAATGGGATTAATTTGTCATCACAGCCTCTCCCTAAGGTAAGAAAGTCTATAGTAGCATCTTGTTTTGAAATTTACATTGTACAAATATCTCAGTTTTGATTTGAAAAAAAAACCCAACAAGAATATTACTCCTCTGCTGACAAGGAATAATACCCCATCACAGATGGCTCCATAAACCAGAGAAGTGATGCTGCTGATCAGTTTTGGTTGCTTCACCTCCCATGAGTTTGGTTGAACTTTTAGGTGACTGGGACTTGGACCAGACTCCCATAACCTAAATCCAATAGTCAATAGCATTATGATTAGGACTTGAAGACTTCTTCCTTGGCTGTGGTAAGCCAGTGTTGCTAAGGGCACTGAAGCATTTATGAACCACCAGGGTTTACCAGTTCTTTTCAAGTTCTTGGCTTGACAAAGGTGTGGGTGACAGTGTGTGGACCATCAGTCAGTTGTGGCTGCCCCATCCCTGGCAGTGTTCAAGGCCAGGCTGGATGGTGCTCTGAGCAACCTGGTCTAGTGGAAGGTGTCCCTGCCCATGGCACAGGGTTTGGAACATGATGATCCTTAAGGTCCCTTCCAACCCAAACCATTCTGTGACTGAACCACACAGAGTTCTTCAATAAGTGCAGTCTTTCAGGAAAATTATTTCACACAGGGTTACTGACATGCTACAGAAGATTTTTAGCAGCTGAGAGTTAAAGCAATACTCTTGACACTAAACAAGGGATATAAGCTCTCAAACCAACATCTATTTCCCAGCCTAACTCCTTCTACCTTGCCCAATTTCAGTCACTGTTCTTCAGTCACGAGCGATCTCATCAAGCACCTGCCTACCCTTAGTTGTGCAGCCTCACAGGACAAAATACATGCCTGTCAAAAATTTCTGGCACTTGCCTTTACAGCTTCCAGAACAACAAATCCCCGTGTCAGCAGAACTGCACGTTATCACCTGCTGGGTTGGTACACCCCGGCACGTAACCGCGGCTGGCACAGACTCCTCAGTGTAAAGAAGCAGTGTCACTGAAGGAGCTCAGGAATCAGTGCAGCTGATATTTTGCCTAAACAATCACTTTCTACAAGCACATTTGGGTTTAAGCATCTTTGATATCCATTTAGATAAAACTGATGAGATAAACAGTTGGCTCTGGGAACACTGGAACTACCAGCCTGGGCTCCTGATAATTTTCTGTCTCATGGCTGAGTTCTTGCAGTTTTCTCCCCATTTGGGGCACAAGCCAACTCTGTTCCTCACATCATCTTACAAGGTCTCTCTCTTCCAGCCAGCTGCCTCTTTTCATGCACTTTCTAAGCACATAATCATTTTTGAGGCTTCTATCTCTTCTGTCGAATTGAGTGGAAACCTGCCAAAAAGTTCAAAAGTTGTTGACTGCTTCTATGCCTGAAATTTGGCTGAAGAAGAGTCATTTGCATCTTCTTGGCTTCACTTTGCAGCTATTCTCAGTGAGTTGCACAAATTACTAATGGTAAACCTTTCTCATGCCCAGTGCTGGGGTTACTTTTAAGCCACACAGCTTTTTGCTTCTGCTTGCAGTTTATGCCTCTGTGCTGAGCCTGGCGACCCCACCCAACAGTCTGACAACGCTGGGAAATCAATGCCTAAACTGATGTAACTCAGGAATTTAGACACAAGACAACAAAAATTGAGAAGGAAGAGCGATGAAACATATTATGAGGGACTAAAGCTACGATGGGAAACCACTAAAGTTCTCTGCAATGAGCCAATATTATTAGGACTATTGTTACTGTCTCCTCCTTAACAGGATGAAATTCATCAAAAATTCAACAACTTGCAACTGCAAGAATTTGAGTGTTTTCCTCAGCTCGAAAGGTTGTCATTTAAAATTGCCAATTTCTGTCAAGAGAACAAAAATCTGATTTGTATTGTGACAGTGCTGGAGGTTGCAATGATTTTTCCCTACCTTTGAAAAAAGAAATAAACAGTGAAGCTGCTTTAAAAGTGTAGAAAAAGACCAAAATTTGAAAGGAATAATCTCTTACATCCACCTCAACGAGGCTGAATCATAATTTTTTTGGTCCCTGCACAGATCCTGGCCCCTTCTACCTTTAGCCCCCCGCTAAACATATTTGTACACTGGAACTACCAGCCTTAAGATACACGTAATGCTTTAAACAGCTACCAGTCTCTGTCTTTGGAAATTACACTACTCACTTCAAAAGCTGTCACAGAAATATGTTTACAGGAATGCAAATTCTCACTGTTTTAAACATCAGAGAGGGAGAAAAGCTTCATTAGCAGCACTTACTTGCAGTAAGAAGAAACAAGAACACTACAAGACAAGACCAACGCCAGTGTATTACCACTGGCTGGTATTGGTCTGACACATTCTTTCTCCTTTGGTCACTGACTCAACAAGTCCCCAAGACACCAAAGGAGTACTCGATGGTATCTCCTCTAGAAATTCTTCCAAACAATCCCTGAAGATTTTCAACCCAGACTTTTTCTATTTTCAAGATTCTATTGTCTCTCCTCGAGCCCTTTGCCTGTTTAGCTGTCCCTCCTATGCCAAACCACTGCTCCTGCACGTCACACTTCTCTCTGCATCCTTCCAGGACGGGGAACCAGAAGCGTAGATGCTATCCCAGATGGCTTTTGTATAAGTGTACAATTTTTTGCTTTAAGCTGTTCCAATAAAAACTTTCCTGTTTGCATCAAAACCAAAACAACAGGTTCACAGCTCAGCCTCCCTCATCTGTTACAACGAGAAACCGACTTTAGAAATAGCTACAATGGGAACTCTGAGTAAAGGTCTTGGAGAACACAAATTCCCTGCCCATGACATGGGCCAGCACTTACAGTGAATCATCACACAGACACTACCAAGAAGATTTTTGTTTCTCCGTCTTCCTACTGCTTTACACGTGATTTATTCAAAGGCTACAATGTTCCCTTTCCTGAGCCTCAAAGATAGAACGTATCTTTACGGTGATAATTTTCACACTTGCCTTTTTATCTCACATTAACTGCCTTTGCCTTTCAGTTGTTTGGTCGGTGTAGATGTTTGATCATTAACAGAAGTGCAAAATACCAAGTTCTGCTCTTTCTCGAAAAGCTTTCTGATTTCTGAAGTCACCAGGAAAAACCGACACAGCTGAGTTACAAGGAATGGGAATGTGAGCATCATCTTTAAACCCACACATATTTTATAGGCTTGACAAAAAAAAAAAAGTTTGAATGTCTGAATCACTACCCCTCATATATTTCTTCATGAATAAATCCTGTAAAACCTTCCTACAAACATTTCACTCACTCTACACATCCAAAATCCTGAACCAGCCTCAACCCATCATTTAACCTGGCCCCAACAAACTCCAACTTGTTTCCGCTTAAACCATGAAGTTTCTGAAGAATTCTGTGAATGGGTTTTGCTCCCATCACTACATCCCTCAGTGACTAAACTGTTTTACTCCATCAAGAGGCACTAACCAAGGAAAAACAACAAAGTGCTGCTACCAATACCTTGGATAGCAGAGTAACCAAAACACGCGATAGTGCCAACACCCTGTCGCACATCCAAAAAATTTTGTCAGTAGCACATCATGCACACTGTATGGCCGAAAAAGATTCTGCACTAATATGGCTTGATATGAAAGTCAAGTGCATTTTTTTGGTGTTTTTACTGTCAACATCTCACCGGTCAAGAATAATAACTTTTTATACGAGTAATTCGATGCTTAAAAAAAATAACCAGTAAATACCTCTTACTTTGCAACAATTTGTTAGGGGAAGAAGGGATTATTTACCTTTTGACAAGGCTAATTTATAGTCAGAGTACAACACGAGGTCTCACTACTTTGACACCGAAAATCACCCTTTCATTCTCAAAGAAAAGAGCAGGTAATCATAAAATCAGTCAAGGCATTTTCCATTGCCTTGGGGTGGAAGGGGATACTGCATCATCAATCAAGCACAATACTGTTTGCACGATTAAGCTGTTGTTCTTAAAATAATCCTAGGAGCTCCAAAGTTAAGGCTTCTTAAGTGGTTTGGTGTTTGGTGTTTTTGGTGGGGGGATGCATGACCAAAATAAAGCACTAAGTAGAGATATGTAAAACTCACACTTATTCTGGGAAGGGAAAAATCCACGTTGAGAGAACAAGTCATGGTTCCTCTGAAAAGCTGATTTTAAAATATTTGCATTGAAAATCAAAGTAAGGGATATAGGTAAACTTAGACAAGATGCTAAGCAGGTGATTTGCATACATTTGCATGCATCTACCCACATGCCTCTGAAACTCCATCTGTACGAACGCACAGCAAACAACTCTGCCTCCAAAACGCTGCAAACTGATTAAATTTCAAACAGACCCGTACAAACTACCTGTACTGGCATTTCCTGTTCCAGACAGTCTCTGGAAACACTCCTGGAGAACTCGCTGGTGGGCATGTGACGGCCGCGTTGAACATTAACCGCGCGCCGCGGCGCGCTCGGAGCCCGCACCGCCGCTCGCAGGGTCCCCGCTCCAACTCCGCGCCGCGGCCCCTTCGCTTACACAACGCGCGGGGGCAGCGCCGGCCGCGGCCCCGGAGCTGCCGCTGACCCCCACCCACGCAGCCCCGGCAGGGATTTAACCCCGGCCAGGAGGAGGAGGAGGCGGCGGTGGCGGTCCCGGCACTCCGCGCTCC
>VZTA01015482.1:44889-182771 GCA_013398855.1 Mohoua ochrocephala | reverse complement strand
AACCCCGCTCCTCCCTCCCCGCCTGGTCACCGTTCGAGGGCACAGCCGTCCCCGGTTTAAAGGGCGCAGTGGGTGCCCCTCAGGTACTCAGGTTCGGAGTGAACAACCCGTTAAAATGAGCGCGGCGGCCCTTGTTTTTTCCAGCAATTGTTTTCCAGTTCTCATTCCAGGATATCTGGCTGTGCACGTTGGCTTTCCTTGAGATGCCCATGGAATAGCGCTGGCAGAGAGTGGCTCGTGAGCCAAACCCCGCGCAAGTGGACATCCCCCTCAGAGTTGCCTTTGACTTCCATGTGGCCCAGAAAGATCCTATATTATTTTTATTTTATCTATCACCTGCCCCAGAGTCACTGCCCCGAAGTCGTGTTCCCTCTGATTTTTATCTGGTCTATTATTTTGGCCAGGGAGGGGTGTTTCCTTTTGTTATTTGAGATAGGAATTCCGTGACCACAAATGCTCATATTTCTAGTTGCTCAAGTACCTTTTCTATTCCGTTGTTATGATCTTTTTCCTGGAAAAACATGTAGATTTCACTAACACATTTCAGACTAGCAATGATATTTTAGGTGCTACCACACCCAACATCAATCCTTGGCACATGCTGATAGAGACAACATGTATTTTTTTCTCTTCCAGTTGCTTTTCTGATAGTCTTCTAGGAATGGAAAAGTGCTTCTTGTGCTTAAGAGCATGTTTAGTTTTCCAACAGCATCTTTTGCAACAGTAAATTAAATAATTTCCCTGTAAAGTTCCCTTTCTGCATCTACTTAAGGTCATCCAGATTGCAAAGTGACTGTGTGGAAGGCAAGGCACTGCATCAGATTAGCTCACTGCCTAAAATACTACATTTTTGTTGTTCTTGTATCCATTTTTGTTCAAAATGGATACATTTTCCTCAGATTCCTTTTTGCTACTGTTTCTTCCACTATATTGCTAATGTAAAAAGCCCACTAGCAAAACAATTTTAGCAGGTTCACTCTCCAGTGTTTTTCACCAACCTTTTGATTTGGTGATTCTCTGGCAAGATCATCATTATATTTTCCAGATTTTGTGATAGATAGCCAGCCACGTTTTTCAGTGGCCGTTTGTGTACTCATGTTCATAAGTTGGAGTTACTTAATACAAGATTTGTATAAAATGTTTTTTCTTGAGGTGTTAAGGTGTCATAGACAGTAACTGACCTCTGTATATACTTTTTTTTTAACAGATACCATATTTGCTTGCCTCTTGTTTTCTTAAAATCTGCCCAGAATTTGTGATTTTTTTTTTCAAGGGAATTGAATATCTGGTCCATCGTTCTAAGATTCATACAGGATCTTGGCACTACTTTTTTTGTGTAATTCTTTCTTAGCTGTTTATTGCTAGGCTCTCCCTAGAAGTTTAAGGGTAAAAACATGTTGAAAGTCAGTGTGTTAACGTGGTAATTAAAAATCTAATTTTGTGTTAGTGCATCTTGTCATTGTGCACATATAAAAAGCATTCTGCTCATTGTTTTGGGTAATGTCAGTTCAGTCCTTGATCCCTGCATTACTTCTTTGCAAAGCCAGTCAAGCAAAGGCATCTGCGTGTCCCAAAGTGGGATTATGACCTCACTCTGATTATGACCTCATTTTGATATTTTTGTTTTCCCTGAACTCTGCTTTTCGTGTTTGCCTCTGCCCTTTCTTCAGCACGGATTTGTTTTTCGCCACTAATCTTTAGAAGTCCCTCAGGATTTATATTGGTTTCTTCTGTTCCTTTTTTTTCTCTCGGAGTAAGTGTGGTCTGTGAGCTTTAATTATAGTATATTTTAAGATTCTCTAGCAGTGAATCTTAACAGAGTCTTCCACGCACGGTTCAGGCAGAGGATGACACAGGTGCGGCACAGGAAGCCCTAAATGAGGTAGCAGAAGAATTTTTAAAATTAGAATAAATGGTGCACGTAGAAAACAATGCTGCCAGGGCAAATGATTTCCTGCTGCCGTTTGTGGCAGTACAGGATATGTGCTAGGCATGCTGCAGGAGAGTGTTTGTGTGGGTTTATAAGTACACTTTGGTAATATCAGTAACATAGATTGTTACACCAGAGAGTTGATAGAGAGCCGAAGAGGTGTTGAACTTGGAGGAGAGGGGTTGAAGGAGGTGGTTCCAGGGTATGACACAAACCCCAAGCTGGAGGGAAGGGGAGGCAGAACATATCCAGATCCTTCAGCACGTCCAGGGTGTTGGGGGTTTGCACATGTCCCTTCCAGGGTAGAACACATTTATGGGTGGTTATGTGCCAAAAGAAGAATCATAACATAGTTAGGAGACATCAAAATGTCGAAGAGTAATTGCATTAAATATATTTTTCCCAATGCTGCAGGCATCACACATCGTTTTCGTCAATGCACGAGCTGCAAATCTGTGCTTCACAGATGCACACAAGGGTTTATTTTTGTGTTACGATTTTCCTGTTCCAGGGTCATCTAATCTTGTTGCCAATGGCTGATCTGTAAATAAATTTTGACTTCTTGCTCTGAAATAATTATATTGTGGTTTTTTTTGTTTTTTTTTTTAAATATGCATGTTTTTATGAACATTTTCGTGCCTGTAGCTGTACTGGAACACCTGTTCTCTAATTTCTTTCATATTTCTTCTTAATGCTTGGAACATGTTTACAACAACCTTTTCAATCAATTGCTATGCTCTTCATGTTCAAATGTTCCATATGCCTGCTCTAATTCTTCTTGGAGGGGTAGAATGCTAAAGTTTGTGGGGTTTTTTTGAAAAATAGTTAAGCAATGTTTTATTGAGTCATTGCATTGTTACTCTTGTCTTCTGCATGGATCTTTCTCTTTCCTCATGAGCTGTTTATCGTGTGAAATCAACTTTGTGTACTTAGCAGGAACTGTGTCTGTACTTACTGGAGTGTTTTGCAAAAAGTAAATTAGCAAATTAGGTGTAGGGTCTGAGGCAGAAAATTCCACAAGCCAATGCAGAATTTAAGGTGTGGTTTATTAGTTACATCTCTCTTTTTAAGTACTTTCACTGCTTTAATTCAGCACTACACATTATAGTGCCTGTTATGGTCCAGTCTGTTTTACTGACCTGTCATAAACAATTTTTATGTGATCAAGTACCATTTAGCATTGACTTAAAGACACTTATGAGATAATGCCATTTTAATTGAAAAATATGTTTCATTCCAGTGGATGGGAGCTGCCATCGTGGTTTTGTGAAGTAATGACTGAGTTCTGAAGAAGGTGTTTGAGGCTGTGCTACTGTTCTCAGGAGAAAAAAAGGATTAAAAAAAATCATTCTTCTGGAAGAAAATGTAATTTGAAAGATACCAGGGACACTGGGCCCTATTCTGCATAGACTGTAGCAGGATAAAGTTTCATGAAGTAAGGTAAGGGTTACTTCAGATTATGGGATTTTTCCATGTTCTCTAAGCCTTTGGGGTATTGTCAGATCATATGTTTAAACAGTTCTGCCTGGAGAGGAGAAAAAAAATCTTTCCAATTCCAAGATGTTCTTGCAGTTGCTTGTCTTCAGGAGCAGTGCTTTTTCACTGAGCGATTCCCTCAGTGCTCTGCATAATTCTGCAAGAGTTAAGGAAAACACCCTGGTAGGAAGGAGAGCCATAAAGGTGGAGAAGAACCAGAGAAAAGGTAAATAATATTTTTATTATTTGTGACATAAAATAGCAATCGTGTGCATTTGCTATGGGTTCTGAAGGGAACCCCTAACAACACTTTAGCCCAAGTTCTCTAGGCTGTATGCTCAGCTGTATTGCACCAAAAAGATCCAAAACAGGAGCAGAACGAGTGAAAAATGTCTTCAGCTTGCAGTAAGCTCCATGAGGATGTGTTACCTTATGGGGAACTTTGCCTAACTCTATTCCAGTGCTCAAATCTTCCCTACCACGAACACCTATTCCCACAACCTTTCTTTCAAACACACTCTGGCAGTGTTTTCCTCATGTAGTCTGTAGCAAGCAGTCACATGAAGCTTACTCATCCCATTGATCTCATTCCCACATCCTGCATAGAGCCTAAAATTTATACATGTAAATTGAGGACATAAGAAGACATGAATGAAAGAAGGAGAAAATGGATCCTGTCTGAAAAAAAAAAGCATCCCTGGCTCTTCTCTTCTTAAAAGCTCCAAGTGAAGCTTCAGGAGCAATGAGAGTGTTAAGTGGTGGTTTATTTTAGCTAAGTTAAAAAAAAACTTCCTAGCATTTCTGTTCAAGTTTGTCCTTTTTCCTCCTCCTCCCAATTAGCTGTAGACACTTTCAGAGAGCGCAGCCACCTTTTTTAAAGTTTTCTTCCTGTAGGTGCAGGAATAAACACGAGATATTTTGCTCCTATTCATTGTACTTTAGCCTGACTATACAATTTTTCCTGGTAGCTTTCAAGGGCTACGGTGTTCAGTGGGGTGGCAAAAGCAGTTTCATTGAAGTCGTCTAGAATTTCACCCTGAGAAAAAGAAACATTGGTTTGCATTCTTCTCCAGACTTTTTGATGATAATGGGCCTGGAACAAGGTCTCTGTGTTCTTGATTTTTTTCATTCTTTAGGAACAAGGAAAAGGGTGGAGGTTGCGTAATTCTTGCAAATGAATATTTTTCCTCTTGGATAATCCAATTTCCAGTCCAATAATCTACTTCGGTGGAACCACATTGCAATTGAAATCCTTTCCTATTTTAGGACATTCTGTTTTTAAAGTTAGTTGCTGAAACAGTCGAAGTATAAGAAAATTCCATGCCTGCTGTGTATATATCTGACAATTGTTTGAAGTTGTGTCCTCATCTGGGTGCTTTTGAAAAAATAAAGTTTTTATGATGGTCTTTGTTTGTGTTGCATCAGTCTTCAACAATCCTTTCAAGTTTCCAAGTCTCATTTATTGCTTCCTCCTAGGATGTAAACCAATAAGAATGGATGTCTGCAACAGAAAACGAAAAGAAAGAGAGGTCTGATTCATACAGACAACTTCTGTGGTTGAATTGAACTTTCAAGGTGAAACTCAACATGAAGTAAAATGAAAGCAAAAGAGAAGAATTTAGTGAGTATAAAATTAGAAGTAATACAGTGGCTAACATTGCATAATATATATTCTGTCTCATTAAAAGTAAAAAATACATTAAATACTTCAGATAATAGAATGCAAAAAAGGTTTGGTATTTTGTCCTGGGCGAGAAACTGAGTATTATTTGATTTAAAATACATGAGTTGAGTCCCTTCCTCATGCATCTCAGTTTGTACCCAAGCAAAATGTAACAGGGTTAAAACACAGTATTTAAAGAATGTGGTGACTTCTTAGGAAAAAAAAAAGGTGGAAGTAAATAAGATAAAACTTTTTTTTTGCCATAGACAGACCATGCCAGACTTGCCTACTTTCTTTCTGTGATAAAGTAGCTACTTTTCTAGATAAACAAATTTTGTTACACTGAAGAAAAGGGGAATTTTTAAGGTAAGTGTCAGATGGGCAAAGAAATAGCCCGGAGGAAAAGGGTGGCAATATGTCACACATGATGGCAGGGGGAAGTTGTTAGAGCTGTGTCCAAAAATTGATATTGAAACTCATAGTGTTTAATTTTTTCATTAGTGTTCCTGGCACAAAAACTAGAACTTGCTAATGAGCTCTGTTGACATCACGGAGTTGGGAAACAGTCCCTGTAGGGTGATGTCGCACCGAACTAATTGGATGACCTTGAGGAGAAGAGAAATAAAATGGGATACAATAGAAAGTACAAGGTCATGCATTAGAGTCTAATGGGAAAGGCTCCCTGATAAAAGCTCAGAGCTGGTCGGATGGAAGATGAGAGAATTTGAAAGAAGTGGGTGTGTAAGCCAAAGACAGAGTGGCTCTGAGTCACTGATTCGATGCTACTGTGGAAAATGTGAATCCAGTCCCAAATAAATTCAGGCCTGTGCTTCTTGTACAGATAAAACAGTACTACTGCCATGTGTTGTAGGTGTGGCTGGTGAGGCCTTAGAACAGAACAGATCTGGAAATCCACATGCAAGAAATTGAACTTAGAAGAGTTGTAAAAATATGCTTTAAATCCCTACTAAAAGAGAGCAGGGGACAAGAGATTAAAAGGACTTGAATTGTTTAGTCTGGACAACTGAAGCGTAAAAGACCTTACAGTCTTTGAATATACCAGTTGAAGTAAATGTGACAGGAAAGGAAGCATGTTTTAATTTAAAAAAAAAATTGTATTAAGAAATTACTCTGAGTATGACCAAATTTAGATTGAAAATTAGAGGAAAATGTTGAAGCCTCTGAACATTGCTAAGACAAAATGTCCTGTGCAAGGAAGACATTCTAGAATAGAACTGTCTTCGTCTCCCGGAACCCTAGAGCTGCAGGTCTGCTTTCCTGCTTCCTTCCCACTGATGCTTCCCATTTCCGCATTTTCCTTTCTTTCTGCCTCTTTTATAAGCCATATCTGAACAAATGATAAAGTGACATCATTAAATGGAAGGAGACTTTTCACTTTGAACTGTGTGTAGTGTCTCTTCCTTTTCAGCAGCGAGATCTCAATGAAGTGTATTTGCGTCACTGCAAAACCCGGCTAGGAAATAGGCACTTCCATTTTCGTTCAGCTTGCTCTTTTCCTTCCTTTTTGTACAGCATGTTCTTATTTTTACCCTTGCCAGCAAATAGTCAAAATGTTCTCATTAAGAACTTGAGGAATGACATAGTGCTGGAATTCGCTGCCGGAATTAAGCCTTACTTGGCTCCTTGACGTACAGTAGGCCAGCCTAGGAAGAGCCTGTCATGCCTCAAATGTTTGTTTATAATCATTTGTAGTTATCTTGCATAGTCATCTTTCAGTAATCTGGAGGGTAATGACCACAGTAACTCCTGTTTCAAGTTAGTATTTGCCTAGATTAACTTGGCTCTGCAGACAATCTTCTCGAAGGAAAAGGAAGTGGAATGATGCCCTCCGGGCTTCTGCGTGGCTGCTGGCCTTCCCATTGTGGGGAATGGGTATGGTCAGCCTCCTGGCACCCAGGATCTCCTCAAGATTTGAAACTTTTTACTTCTTTTTTTTTTTTGGGGGGGGGAAGATGACTATCCATATGTCCTTCAGAACTCCAGAGAAATCCAGTTCTAAGTTATACCTTCCATGCAAAGCAGCCTGAGGGCATTCCTGTGCTAATGAGTACAGCCAGCTCTGAACTGGCAAAGTTCAAGCTGTTCTTTGTACAAACACCATCGAATATTTTAATCTCCATTTGCTTTTGAAAGAATAGTTGGCTCACAATACCAGGGCTTATTTTCACTCTTACAGTGATTTATAAATCCTCTGCCTCTTGCAAGTGTTACTTAACTTTGTCTCACAGTGTCTTTGTGCTGTAGGGAAGTATTGCAAATTCTGGGCCCGGTATTTTGGATGAATAGTCAGTTCTAAGGAAATCCAACTTCCATCTGAAAACAAAAGGGTTGTGAATTCATCCTGAATTTAGTTTATAGCTTTGTCCAAAAATCACAGTAAGAGAAGTTATTTGGACTTTTTAATAGTTAAAGTTACGTCTTTATTTAAAAAACATCAAATACTAATTTGTTGATACTTTTATTAGTCAGAGTCTGCCCACTGTAGAATGAAATCCAGTATTTCAAGTAAAATGAAAGTAGAATGTTATTCTACATGTAATGCTTCTTGCATTCATTATACACCATAGCCTGGAAAATTATGTATGTACTCCTGTAGCCTATTTTTTACTTTCTTTATTTTTACCACGAAATTCATTATTTAACATTAAAAAAAAACCCACAAAAACCAAAAAACCAAAACCCCAACCCCCAAACATACAATAATAAAAAGAAGGTTTATACAGCCTGCATTAGTATTTCTATTTTATTAATGGGAAAACTGAGGAACAAGTTTTATGTGCTGTGTCCTAACCTGAGCTCTCTGTATAGGATCGGGAGTCTTGCCAAAGGCGTAGCTGAGGTCAGCCTTTTGTGTTCCCTGCAGTGCCCATATGCTGTGTGGGAGGTTTAGGTTAACCCTGGCTCCCTCTGGTTCCAGTTTACATTTAAATGTCCCCATTCCCATGTGGGAATTGACTTTGCCCTCACTACTCCCCTAATGGATATGTTGATGTAAATTAATGAACGTTGAGAACTAATGGCACGTGCCAGAATTGACACGGTACTTTAGTACATGGGTTTGGGGAGACAGAAAGTATTTCATAGGACTGACAAATCCTTCTTTCCCGGATCTTTGACAGTGTCCAGGAGAAGATATTTATAGAAAGAAATGGGGTAAATGGGGCGGTGATCTTTCTCACACACTTCCTATGTTCCAGATGCAGTTCACATAGTAGCCATTATCCATAATAGGCATGGTTACCTCTATGAGGTTGTTTGTCCTGTTTTGAAGTTATTAATAGTTTTTGACCCACAGCATCTTATAGCACCAGGTTCCACAACCAGGCATTTCTTGAAAAAATATTTATTCCGTTAATTTTAAAGTTGGTTCCTTACCATTTTATTAAGAGTGAGTTTGTTCCTGTGTTATTGTTCCCTCATCATCTTTTCCATACCATTTGTGGAGACCTCTGTCATAACTTCCTTTATTTGTGTTGAGATAGTTTAATTACTGTGTCCTTGCAGTAAAGTTTCATTTGTCTTTTTTTTTTTTCTGAGTCTCCTCTATTGTACTCTTAAACCATGCTAACTTTTTATTTTGGAGAAAAGGGTTAGAGCTCTGTAGTAGTTTCCCCTTACTCTGAACACTTAGTCTGCAGACTGTTTAAAATAATGCATTATTTCCTTGAAAGGATTTCACCCTTTCAGTTGCTTTTTAATTTCCTTTTAGTGAGAGTATTTTATATGCAACTTTTTGTTTCTTAAACTGTATCAGTATGCTGACTGCGTTTTGTAACTATTTTTTATCGTCTATATTCTAGCACCCAGTTACATAACAGCTCTGTGGCAAACACACTATTTATAAATCATTTAGATCACTTTTTATTTGGTTTTGAACAGTATGTAGCCTCTGGGAATAATGAAGGAGCTGGTGCTACGTGACTTGTCAGCCTTATAGGGATCTTCTGGTGTTTCTGTCTAGTCTGCTTATAATTTATGGGCCTCACAATGAGAAATTCTAATCTAACGTATATGGGGGTTTATGCTCCACATAACTCCTCACGTATTTCAGGAAGTCTGTTTTATCCTGTTGGTTTAGGTGCTGCCCAGAATATTTTGTGCTGGTTAGTAAGGCTGTCTAAGAGCTGAGGTGGAGTGCAGATTATCCGTGTCTGGTCTGAAAATAATTTCGAAGAGATCTTATTAGATATAGGCTCGTTTTTCCCTGCATTTCCATGCCGTTTCCCAGAGTATTTCTAAGGCATTATTAGGGTTGTTGGCACTTCACCATATGTAAAACGCTAAAACAAACTGCATACATAGTTAGGCCCAGCTCTATAATCCAAAATATCCATTCTGGTGCTGAACACACGGTATAAATTCTGATTACAAATACATGTTTAAGATGAAATAAATACCGCGGTGAAGTTCTGTCTGCACAGAGGGCAATGCCAAAACCTTTGTTTGATTTCACTGGCAGTAGAATTCTGTCTCCAGTGTGTTTTTCCTGCTTCTGATTGAGACAATGTGTATTAAATTAATTTAAACACAGGGATGCTTTGAGACAATAGAATAATAATTTATTTCCACAATTGTCAGTTGTATGGATCATGCAGGAGGGAAAGCAGCCAAGACATGCTGACATATTTAAGATTTCTAAGAAGGGAGCATGCAGTTAATTTTTTTTTCTCCAGAGCAGACAGTACAGGCCATGAACCTTGACTTTTCATGTCAAAGAAGGTTCAAGGTGCATATGTTTTTAAAATCCCTTGTATTCATGGAGCTATTTAGTAGTGTACATCTCTGATTTATTTTTTACGTACTGTGATCATAGAGTATTTTGTACAGACTGGGAAAGAGCAAATCTATTTTCTCAATTCAACACATTTTTAGTGAAAACATTTAAATGAATTTTTGAGTTCTCTTTATACTGCTGCAATGGGTGCTTTAATGTAAATAAAAATGAGGCAAAAAAGCCTTCGGGAACTAAGACTTTTGTACATTTTTAACTGTATATTTATTCTTACCCTCCTTCTGCCTTTTCACCATACCCTTCAGTGCCTTTCTCTTTTTGAAGAAAATACGAGTATCTTGTGATAAAATGTACGTGACGTTATATGCACATTTCCTGAAATATTTATAAACTCGTGCTTGTTTCTGTTTGTGTAAATCTGTTCCTTTTGTGTTTTCCCATTCAATCTGTCCTTGCAGCTGTATGTGTTACAGCTAAAAGAAGCCTTTTGGAGCCCCACTGCAGCTTTCCTTCAGTTATAGGATACATTTCAAGTGCAATGTAACAGTCTGAAAGAATAAATGCAGGTGCTAAAACGCAGTGAAGTGAACAGTGGATTTCTGAATTCCCAGTCTCACCAAGAGATGTTCCTTTGTGGCAAAGGAGTTGGTTTTTGGCAGAGGGATTTGTTTATTGCAGTGGGACTTGCACAATGAGGCTCCATCCAGGCTGATGCAGCCAGGGAACATTCCTGGACACTGGCACTGGCTGCTCCGTGCTGTTGAATGCTTAGCACATTGCACAGCCCTCCCGCTGCCAATTAGCACTCTCCCAAACCCTTCCCAGGCACGGTTCAGGAGTTTAGCATGGCCTCTTCCCAGCAGGTGGTTTGGCAAAAGCCCCTCAGTACGGGAAGGTTGAATGGTGTGGCCGCAGACTCTTCCCTGCCAGCTGGGCTTCCACAGGGTGGTGCGGGCCCATGCCATGGCTGGTGTGCTTGCGGCTCTCTGGTGGCAGAGCTCAGAGACAGGAGGCACAGAGCTCCCGTTCTGCAGCTGGGAACTAAAGCTGAGGGGTGAATCAGAGCTACTGGGTTTGCTGTGACACAGCTCCTTTGAGGAGTCTCAGACAGAACCTGAGGACTGTCAGTGATTTCTCTTGTTTGGACCATCAGCTGAACACACGTGTGGCAGGCTCAGTGCCTCTCAAACATCTGAAGCCTCCTGAGCCCGTTCTGCTCCAGTGGATCCATGGATGAATAGGAAACTGAAGTTGCCATTATGTGTGCTATGTGAGAAGCAAGGTGGTGTGCTCTGCATGTATAGGTGTTTTTTACAGAGAATACAGTAAAAATGATGTATCCCCTCTTCAAAGTCCTCGCTGTGTATGTGCTGTGCACCAGTTTTCTCATATTTCTCTTCAAATAGGCTTATGCCCATAAAATACTAATTCCTCCAGAACTTTTTTGCATTACACCTCACCATAGATTTTTTCTTTAGTCTTGCATTTTTACCTCTGAAAAATTCATACTTTTGTCATTGTCCATATAATTGTTGTACAATGTGCACAGTTAAGATCCCCAAACTAATCCCTTGCTAAGAAAGTGCCTTCAGTCAATGAGGTTGACTTTTAAAAGAATTTATTTCTTTATTTCGTATATTTGTTCAGGGCCTCTACATTTATTTGTGCTATTTGTGTGACAAAGCCAATTAAAGAAAACGGATGGCAGAATTTCCTTTGCCAACTGCCTGCCTTGAAATGATATTTGAAAAAAACGTATGCTTATATGTGTAAAATTCCAGAGCTTGTCAGTATGTCAAGAGCAAGAAAATTCTCTTGTTTTAAAGTCTCAAGGTACACTATGGCTGTAGGGGAAAAGGTCTATAAAATTTCTTTATAGTAATAAAAGCATTTGTGGTAACAGAGCTCAGTGATACTATTTTTGTGTGTTTGACATAACCAGTCATTGCTGGGCTTTTTAGTTGTGAATAATACAAACATTCTAGACATCCAGGAAATACCTCTGTACTTTTTCATACCACTACGTAATCCTTGTCATTGCCAAATTTACTGAGTTTTCTGTAAACAAATCCAGGTGACACAGGCACTGATGTGCATCATAAAAGTTGAGGAAGAGTCAGAAAGGAGGAAAATGGCCTGAACTTGCTGTCACTGAAGTAATGACACGGTTCTTAATTTGGGCCAAAGGCAGGGTTTGGGAAGAAGGCTGATTTGTCAGAGCTTATCTTGAGCAGGCAGGACTTGGGGTGCATTGAGGGCAGAGTTTGCTTGGTTGTTTTCCCTAAATCACCGTGCCTATCAAGTCATGTCCCTTGAGAGCAGTGTCACTTCTTTTTCCTTGGTACACTTGTTCCTGAATGACAAAGATTTCAGAAAGTAAAAGGAGAACATGTAAACACAAATAGAAAACATCACTGTCATATTTTCCAAGTTACTTTATTTAGCTCATGTTTACAGATGAAACTGGGTGCCAGAAAAGAGACACTGCATCCGACATTATTACTTATACTCCAGCTTCCAAGGAAAAATTCTGTCAGTAGCCTTTAGTAATATTTGGACCAAAAATACAGGGGTGTGCAGCTTTCAGCATTTTGTGCCATGTAGAATGCAGCCTCTCTCACAGGTCCTCTGTTTCTGGGACGGTGTTGGATTCCGCAGGCTGGATGAACACGACGGGGATGTTCTCGGATGTCCACCCTTTGGGAGTCCTGTTGAAGGATCTTCTGGCAGCAAGAGGGTTTGCGAGGATCATGAATCTGGGGTCGTTTAACATCAGCATGTTGTAATCTGGTACCTTGAATTTAACCAGCTTCGATGCTCTCTCAAAACCACCAAAGGGAGTGGCAACTCTGTAGATATCAGAGAAATAAAAGTTAAATGTGATTTTAAAAATACTTGTTTTCCTTCCAGAAGCTGAAAAGAACAGATTTTTGTTCCAATTTCTTGTTTACATTTCAAGCTTTGGGGAAAAGCATTCTGTTTGTTTTTCTGGGAAATTCTCTTTAAGATCTGATTTATTTCCCCTTAGATAAAGCTCGCAGCCTTTTTAAAAATTCAAATGGATGGAAAAGCCGAGAGAAAAAGATGTTGCAAGAAAACGCTGTAACTGGTGAGTCACAGTCACTAAACTTATTTTGTTGGTGATAAGTGGATAAGTCTGAAACTGTAGCTCAACACATTCTCTCTAGCAAGTAATTAGTTCAGAAACTTCTCACCCCATTTTCTCCTCTCCTCAGCTGCTTGTTCCTCCCACTACACTGTTTCAGCACCATATCGTTGTACCAGTTAGAATGTATGTGGGTTGTACTATAAACTTGGGTCACTTGTGTGATCTGGGTTAAACAAAGACCCTTCAGAACAAAGGAGCGCTTCAAAATCCAAATTATTTCAGCAATCTGGTTTATATCAGTAGGCTCGAACAATTGTAGCAATACAAGTGAAGAGGAGTGGAGCTTAATGAGTGAAGCAGAAAGGAACAGCCAAAGACAACAGGCTCTGGAAAGGAGGGAATGGGTGAGGACTTGATACACCAGCTTTGTTTCTGAAGAAAATGTTTATGTAACTAAACCTTGAAACACTGTTCAGCCAGCATTTTTCGTAAATGTAAATTTTCCCTCAGGCAGTAAGCCTGAGAAACTGAAAGATAAGGAATACTAAGCTGCAGCTGACTGTTACATCCATTTGCAAATACTTTAAAACAACAGTATTTCCAAATACCTCCCATGATCTTCTGTATATACAGGTTTCAGACTGAAAAAAACCCCCTTGAGTTTTCCTGTCACTTCTTCCAGCCTCCTTTGTACAAACAAACAGACTATGGTATGTGCTCTGCATTTTGATCAGCTGCATAACTTTGCTGGGATGTATTCTAGCCAGTGAAGAGTGTCAGATTTTCAAATTGCACAAGAGCACCTGGTTTCTGCAAAGCCAGATGTGTAATGGCATAGGAAAAGGAATTTTTGTTGAAATGGAATTTCACCAGCCTTGATATATTTTGTGTGTGGTACAGAACAACGGATCTGATGGAATATATTTCCTGTGGCTCCAGGTATTATAGCAGAAGCCCAGAGAAATTAATGCCAACAGAAACTAGAAGAGATCATTTAAAGATCTGTTTAGGATTTTCAGCAGGATAAAAACCCTAAGTTTTGTACTAAGAATTAGGTACACATACACAAAAGGAAGAGATCAGTTCAGAAAAATGAATCCGTGACATAAAAGAAATGGTGCTGCTCTGTCATTCCATGATTCACTGCATTTTGGTACGGGCAGCATTTGTTGAAGGGGATGGTGTTAACTTCGAAGCATCAATCCTGGGAGATATAAAAAATCATGCAAGCTCTGGGCATGCAGCCTCACTGAGAGAAGAACACTGCTTTGGATTAAGCTCTAAAAATGTTTCTCAAGTGACGATAAGACAAGATGTTGCAGCAGCAGCAGCCAGTCCAGGCATTAAACTCTCTTGAGGTCAAAGGAAATTGTTTATCCCAAGTTGGTATCAAGCCTGTGGTATCAAGCTTTTCTTGTGGAGCTGTCTTCTAGGTCACAATGTCAACATGGATACCGTATGATACTGATTAAAAATAATTGCTTGGTAATTGGCACAGAGTGAATGTAGTGATCTACATCTCACCGGATAATAAATATTGTTTTAATTGCTGCCCTAATTACGATACACATTCTCACATTGTTGTGCTGTTTAATTATCATTGATATGTATATTAAAGGGAAAATCCAAATAAACAGACTTACAGGAGTTGTATGAATTGCAAAGCGATTCTGTTGTCTAAAACATACTCTTTGTAGTATTTATGGGTTTTAAATACAGCATATTTCTGTATGTAACAGAAACCAGGAGCGCTTTCTTTGGAAATTCAAGTGTCTTTTGTGGCAAAACACCCCCCTGTAGCTGCTATACAAAGTCTGGCCTCAGAGAACTCTGCATTCCTGCCTTATAGGCAGGGGCACATGATGACTGACAGAAAGGAGAGTACAGTAATTGGCTAATAGATGTTGATTTTCCTTTACAGCAGCAGTAAATATGTTCTTGGGAGCAGTAACTTGTCTGACAACATGGTGTTGTAATGACCTCTGTTGTGTGCACATCAGCTGTGCTACTTGAGCTCTGATTCATTGTATGGAAGCCTAAATCTCATGCCTAAAAAATTCCAGTAGTCATTGCTCATAATAAGGGTGGAAATGTTGGTTCAGAGCCATAGGAAATAGCACCAGGAAGTATAACAGATTGTTTAATATTCACTTTGCATATTCCTAAAAAGTAGATGCTTGATTTAACAATAGCAGGCACAATCATGTTTATTTTTAGCTGTCGTTTTAGCAGGATTTCTTTTTAATTTTTTACTCTTAGTCTTTCTTATTGAACATTATATTGTCTCAACATCGGCAACTGCTTGTAGCTGATGACTGGGGAAAGCCTGGAGAAATGTTTTAACTGCATCAGATTAGCACCTTCAGTTACATAATTACAAAAAATGTGAGTTTCACATTTTAAAATGGGAATGTCATTCATAGAACATTTTGATTATCGTTAATTCTAAAAAAAAAAAAAGAGATATAGGAGCAAAGAATTTGACCCTGAAAAATGCTTAGAGCTTCACGGGAGCTTAGTGCAAGAGCTAATGCTAATTTCACAGAGGTATTTGGGCGCTAAGGAACTGGCTAAGCACACAGCTTCTGCTGATCTCACATCAAGTTAGCACCCAAAATTCCTGTGAGACTCTGGATCTTGGCATTTTATAATAGACTTCAGAATCCATGAATCAATGAAAACAGAGCCCAGTCCAGATGGACTGGATTCCTGTAGTGCTTTTGAAAGAGTAGTCTTTGGGAATTGAGAAAGCTGAGTGAGAATTTATCTGGTAGGAGAGGCAGAACTAGTCCGACTTGCTTGTCCTATGTGAGTAGGATGTAGTGCTTTGTATGTTACTCATAATCCTACCTTTGACATTTTATCCAGCTCCAAGAAAGCAGATGGAATAAAGGTACTAATTTAAGTAATATTACAAACTCCTTAGCAAATGCAGATTCATGCTGCTTTCCCACAGATTGGTTACTTGGTGCTTCCACGCTGGTAAAAGAGACAAGAAATTTTTTCACCAGTAAATGCTTCTTCAATCCTAATAGGAATGAATCTCCAAGAGAAACCAGATGGCATGGTCTGTGTTCTGCAGCATTTCTCTGCTAGCACAGATTCGTTTTCATCTCTGAGGAGCAAGAGTAGCCTGGTGTGCAGTGTGTGTTCAGAGCCCTTCTGAGCCCCGTTTCTCTCTGCCCAGTGCTGTGCTGTCAGAGCACTGCGGGCTGGCTCACAGACAGCCCTGCCTCACAGCGGCCTGACATTTGCTGCCACGGCTCTTCCTCCAGTCACCTGCCAACACTGCAAGGTCCCTGCAGCTTAAAGTGAATGCTAGACTCCAACTAATACCTCTATGAATTCCTTATTTGTTTTCAAAAATTCCTTAATGTTATAAAAATTGCAGTGCTGCAGGATCCAGTGTCACCTCTTCACTGCTGGTCAGCAGGAAAAA
Organism: Mohoua ochrocephala; assembly: GCA_013398855.1. NCBI lineage: Eukaryota > Metazoa > Chordata > Aves > Passeriformes > Acanthizidae > Mohoua > Mohoua ochrocephala. The sequence goes on along the minus strand of VZTA01015482.1, from coordinate 166,401 downwards.
AAAATCTGGATGCTGGATAGTGCTGAATATACTTTTAGGCTGTGAATGTGTGTCTCAGTTCCAACACATCTGACCTCCCTACCTGCTCAGGTTGTGCTGCTTTTCCAGTTTGTTGTGTAACAAGGAAACCTGAAAGGAACTTGAAATGGTCTGCAAAGTCTGAGTGCCACTTCAATAGACGCCAGTGAATGAGCCGGGAAGGATCTCAGGCCCATTTCCCTTGGGAATCCTATGCCTCACACTTGCTCTTAACCACACCCCCTCCTGACTAATGGTGACTGTACCAGTGCTTTGCAGGAGAACAAACGCAATGGCACTTTACTGGATGATGAAGCAGGATAGAAAGCCTAGCTAGATACTCTTGCTGGTAACAAAATGGTGCTATTATATCACACTTTAATTGTTTAATGCAGTATCATTTGCTTTCTCTCCGAGACTGCAAATAAACAAGCTGAGGGTGCTGTGACCTAGATGCACAGAGTGACTTAGTAGGATCCAGACACAGAAGTCCAGTTAGCCTGCTTCTGTTGGATAGCTTGGCATGCAGTGTGCTGTTTTGAATTCCACCATCAAACGCTTTCCTGCGCATTGTTAGGAGTGTAGACATCTAAGTCTGTAAAATCATGGCTGACAAATCCTCTCCAAGAGATTAGTATCTTGAATTTTAGTTTTTCAAATTCTCAATTTCTTTTAGAATCTGCTAGAAAACATAAGTCTGACTGTAACATGTAACAGCTTTTCTAGGGCCACCAGACATCCTTTTCTGCTGGATATCAGGTTTTTTCCATAAGAAGGAGAGTTGTGGTGGACTATGTTGATACATTTTTTGGTTTGAATTTACCAGTTTCACAGTCTGGATCTGGATTTATGTGCCAGATTTTAGTTTTTTATGGCAGTTATGAGGGAGGATATTGACCTTTCCCTTATAAGAATGCATATATGTCCAAGAAATTCAGACTGTGGTGAGCCACAGTTCTGCCATGCCATACACAGAGAAAATCCACATAAAAAGAAATCCAAATAGTTAGTGTTGTAAAGAGGGCAGCTAACACAACACGGGACCACAGAGACAGCCTAAAAATCCACAAAGAAGCCATCAGACCCCGTCTCAAGGCACATATCCCTGTTAATGGAGTCTCTGTGCCCTGTCTGATGCTGTCCTTCACAATAATGAGTAGCATCTCTTGTGAGAGGGAGAACTGTTTCTATTTCCATGTATATGTATCTTTGGCATATTTTTTTTGGCTCTTTATTTTTTTTAGGGTTTTTTTTTTTCAGTTACAATAAGCACAGTGCATAAACTGTGCTGTTACTGTTCCAACGTTGGCAGCTGTGGCACATCTCTGACTTGCATTTGCTATTTTTTCTACTGAGAAGAGTGTGCCACACAGACTCAGTTATTAATATGGCAAAGTATATTGCTGCTAGGAAATCAGAATTAATGCAGTGTCTGCAGTGCCAATTTTGATGTTGAATTGTGTAATATTTTAGTCCTTGCACTCATCGTTGAGGCCCACATCAACATCAGGAACACAAATGGGGTTTGTGATATTTTTCTCTAAGTTTGTATTGCCATGAACCATTTTCTTTTTCAGTAGATTGCTGTCTGGCCTTTTGAGGAGGGGTTTTGGTTTGGCTCAGCTGGCTGGGACTCAGCAGGGTTGTCCATTACTTCAGTAAATAAAAATAGCGCGAATGGAATGAAAGAAAGCAAAAGTCATGAGTAAGGATTTGCTTTAAAGCTTTAAAAACCCAATGTTGTCCATATAGCTAGAAGTTCTACTGAAAGCCATAACACACTAGTAGCTGTGGGAGTAAAATAGTGTTTAATCTATTAATTTGTTGCTGAAGGTTGTCAAAGATATAAAAATGTTATACTGCAATAAAGTAGGAAATCATCTAACTATTTAGTGTGAGCGATTGGTTGTGGGATAAAGTTCATTGCACTATCAGTGCCTAAAACAAAACCACGTGAGTTGTATTAAAAAGGAGTGGTTTGCATTTTACAACTTAGAAACAAAGTTCTGAGAGTTTCCCTGAGAGATCTTACGACACCATACCTACTGAAGTCAACAACAGGCATCCTGAAAGGAGTTTGAAGCTCGTATTTCCCATTTATTGAGTACACCGAATCACAGAATCATGGAATCATAGAATGGTTTGGGTTGGAAGGGCTCTTGAGGATGATTTATTTCCAACCTGCCTGCCATGGGCAGGGAGACCTTTCACTAGACCAGGTTACTCAGAGCTCCATCCAGCCTGGCCTTGAACACTTCCAGGAATGGGCATCCACAACTTCTCTGGGCATTGGATTCTGATACTTCCTTTCTTTCACAACTTTTAGCAATTTATCTTATATTCCTAGTTCTACAATTTGAATTTGGGCCCATACTTTAGAGATAGACTCATTTCCTCCTTAATGCTCTTGTTTGCCACTTGTAATCTCTGTGCATGTTCATGTTTTTGCACACACTTGCAAACACAGGTGGTAGGGTTTTTAAAGCTGGTGGAAACATTTTATTTCATAGTAATTTTCCTCTGGTCAGTAAAATTCAGTTTTCATTCAGGATTACCTGTTAAAGCTCCTGTAGTCAGGCAGTTCCGGCTTTGCTTCAGGTGTAAAAAGTTTAGGATATAAAGCTTCCAGCAGTTCTGGATCATCCCTAATGGCTTCTATCCAGGGAGACTGGTAATACTTTGGCACAGCAGTAGTGTTGAACTTTTCAGGAGGAATTTCTTTCAGTGGTCCAGAATATCCTGCAATGTGATCGAGGTAAAACGATTATAATGATACTTAGTGTTTTCTGCTTCCTTGCCACCATCCTGTGAAAGTGGGAACAAAAAGATTTTGAAAACAGCCTTTTGATTAAAACTAAGATCATTCTATCCCTTTGAGTGAGATTTTCCACAAGTGCATCTACGTCCAGTTCTTTAAATGAATGCTATTTCCTTCTATAAGCTTAAACCCCCCTGTGGCTTAATATCTGCCCCTTTCACCAGACCTCTTCTGCCTAAAGAAAGGTTTGAAGATTTGTCTCATGTCTTAGCAATGGAAATCGCCTCTGTTTGCATTGCGTTTGGCCAAAGGATGCACAGAGCCTCAGCAGTCACCAGCAGAGCAGGACTGACCTAGTTTACATGGACTGGAAAAGGTCTGCACAAAACATGCATTGAGTAATTCTGAACAAAGAATGAATTTGTAAAAACCACGGTCTGCTCATGGATAATTCATAAACAGGAAGAAGGGCTATATCACTGAATAAATTAATTAAAACAAATTAGCCTTCTCTAGTCTTTAAAGAATACAAAATAAGGCCTTCTTGTAACTCACTCCTTTAAATAAAGCCAACAGTACCCTCACAGTTAAGGATTTGAAAAAGAACAGTTTATGCAGCCAGAGGCAAATTCCTTTCAAAGTTACTCCTCTCTAAAGGGTTCTAGCAAAACTTAGTGGCTTCAGATTTACATTTATGGATAATTAAACTACAATGAATAACTTTCAGACTGTTGAGCAGGGTGTTGCGTATTGGAAACAATGGTTTGGCAAAGGAAAATCAGTATATTAATGTGGTTTTAAATCAGAGGATCTCTTTCTCAGTGTTTTTGAGACCTGTAAATATAGGAGCAATCTCTCTTGATATTAAGATCTGTTTTCAGTTAAGAGAGAAGTAGTACAAAAGGTATATCAGACCTTTTAAAAATGAACACAAGCAACTAAGAGCATCACTTCACATTTCTGGGAGAGGCTCTGATTAGTTACCTGACTCAAACGTATCTATTTCTAATATTAGTCTATTAACAAATTCTTGTTGAAGTTACTGTGTTAAGAAATGGTCATTTCTCTGCTATGAAATGAGACTACATCTATTTAGTGCTGTAGACTCACATATTACCTGGGGCAATGTTGTCAGGGTGTGGAGGGCTCCGGGGATCAGGTGTGTTGGGAGGTGTCATTGGGGCTTGCTGGGGAATTCCTTCCACACTGAGGCCGTCCATTCTGACGCTCTGGATGGGCTCTCCACGCTGCATTCAGACAGAAAGAAATTGCACTTGCAGGCATGTGGTTCTCTGGGGAGGCTGCAGTAATACTCCGATTTACAGCCCAGATCTGATTCCCAGCCTGTACAATCCTGAAGAACACTGTCCTGCTGTTTGGTACAGCATTCCCTTCACTCTTAAATCGTCTAAGTAACCAAAAATGAGCATTTTTTCGGTCACTAGACACTAGGAGCTGTTCTGTGCCAGACAGAGCACCCATGCTACCCAAAGGGTCAAGGAATCTGGCAAGTTTGAGCCCTTTGAGTTTCAAAGCATTGATTCTTCAAAGCGTCTCTTCCCCTATCAGTTGAAAACTCACTGCATTTGTTAAACTGCTTTTGTTTGGGATTGTCTTTTCCTTTATTTGTAATAGAAACAACAACTTCAGTGCAGGTCACTTTCTGGAGATTCATGATATGCTGTTATTTTCCACCCTCCTATTGGGTTATCGGTTCTAAGGAAACATCCGAAGGCTTAATCATTGTTGCATAAATATAGAATTAGAGTCTCATAAGAAGTCAGCATCTTATTTTAGCTATGACACATAGGCTAAAAGCAATTTAAATATAGACTGGTTTAGAGTAAGAGTTTCTTGAAGTAGGAAAGCAAACAAATAACACTTGTTTAAACTTGAAACAACAACCAAAAAAGATCAAGGCAGAATGTTTTCTAGTCATCCTGAACTATGTTAGAAAGATTAACTTTGGCAGGCAGTATCCTAAAGATGATGAAGACACCACCAGCGGTGCTAAATAGACACTTATGGGAGGGAACAGGAGCCAGAGGCACCGTTTTTTCGTGTGTTGGAATGTCATACTGACTGTAAACCATGTGTACCCTGTGGTTTTGGGGGGGGAAAAGTGGACTAGAGGGAAATGGATTTGTCAGACTGTAGCAAAATCATGGAATTGCCTACAGAATTCTGACAAGATTGATGGTGTGCTCAGAATTTATCTGTGTAGCTTCTAATACTCAGTAGAGGGAGAGATGGGGGGACAGTATTCATAGATGGGCTTTTAAATAATAGTGTTTAGTAATAGCCTTGGGTGCTCAATGGAGTTATTCAGAATTTTTTATATGGGATTTCTTTTGTGCAGATCTATTTTAAAAAGGCAGATTTATCAAAGCTCAAACTTGATCCCATTTTATCCCAGTGTCATTTAGCTTCTGTTGAGCAAGTGATCAAAGATGTTGGAAATATCTATGCCATGTAAAAAGAAATGTAAATTTATTTTTTTATTTGTCTATAGGATCTCATTTAATGAAATACAGTTGGCTCACTCCTTCTTAGCCTCACTCTAGGATTTTGCTTTTATCCTTCCCGAAGCTACAAGTAAATCATGCACAATGTGTATCACAGGCACCAAAGGAACCCAATCCAGAATCATTAATAGGTCATTACAAAACACTCACATTTCTTGGCTTGTTTGCCATGTAATGATAATTTTCGTACGTGTATTTGTCAGATCTCCGCTGGCGTCTCTTGAAGAGCCTGGCGCCTCTGTTGCTGAGCGTCGACAGTTCCTCCACCATGATATCTCTGGGCGTGCTGACCTTTTTTCCAAGGTTCAGGCTGGGTGAGACTGCAATGCAACGGGTAAATACAAACCTCTGTTTGTCTGCAATGCCTGGCATTCCGTGCCCTGCACCTGAAATCCAACGTGTTCGTTCATGCTTAGCTAACACACAGCACAGCCTCACATGGTGTTAGTGAAATTAAGCCTCCTTCCAGAATTTTGGAGGAGATTACTGAATACCACAAACTTAATTTCCCAAGATGATAAGCACCTCAAGCTCCAGATTTGCTTCAGCTGTTATCAAGATCAGACCTATAGTGTCCTACACACTATGTTGATAGCAGGCTGGTAAAAACTGGCTTCTGCTGAAACTGGGAACAAAATTCCTTCTGATCCCAGGGTTCCCACATCAAACCTTCAGTTAACTTGCTGTGTCCTGCATTGGATGGATAAGAGATAACCTCTTTTAAACCTACCTACCAGCCTCTATTAAATACTATTTTTAAACTAACTTTCAAAATAAAGCTCAAGGTGTGGAAAATGAGAGTCCTAACAGAGAATTACAACACGTTCCTAGGAATTGATTAGTTTAGAACATATTGGATTTTATTCTCTCCAAGGGGAAACTGAAGTACTGGATGCATATTTCTTAATTCACTTCTTGGGGAAAATTTCTTCTATGTCTTTATTCACATCCTGTGATATTTGAAAAGGAGAATGCATAAGCAGGGGAGAGGGAGATCAATCAGGACTGTAAAAAAAAGAATTCTGAATGTCAGAATTCCTATGGTCATCTTCATGGTAGTGTTCTGGAAACTGGGATGCTGGTGGCACTGAGCAAGCTATTGCTTAGTGACTGAACTCTCACTAAATGTCCTCAAGCTAGAGATAAAACTTAAACCTTAGAATACAGAAACCTAAACAATAAAGAAACCATTTTCTGTGTATTTGTTTTTGCTTAGAACGTTGCAGAATTTAAGAAATAAAGCAATAATAGGACATTCCATGCTTCACATATTCTTATGGGGTCCAGGATTTAAAATTCTGAACTTTGACATTTATTAAATTGAAATGAGGGCAAATTATATGTAATGAGTAACTTGCTGTCAGAGTAAGCAGGCAGGAGGTCCAGTTTAAAATTAACATCACAAATTAATTAACTGCAGAAGGTACCTAATGCCAAAGTCAATATTGCAAATGAAGAGTTTTGTGTTGAGTAAATGGCATGTTCAGCCTGGCGTGTGTCTCCTAGTAACTTTATGTTGGAAAAACAGTGTGATGTGCTGACATTTAGGAAAACTTAATTGAGACAGGTATATTAAATATTTAGCTGAAGCTGGATGGACAAGAGTTTTCCACGTAATAAATCAAACAAGTTGATGGGCCCTGGAGTGCATCACTGTTGATCCATTTCTGTCCATACCAATTTCCATTGAATGTTTGCAGCGGATTTCAGTGGAACAAGAGCAAGTTAGCTGGATCATGAGCTGGATCGTGCACTTCAGCTTTAAAAATAGTGTGTCTAAAGAATCCTAACAACCTCCTGTTATTTAAGAGGTAGTTACAAAACAGAGACTTCTTAACATGGAAGAAAATGACTCAGCTTGCCCAGTGTAGCCCTATCAGTGACTGATAGTGGTGGGATTTTGGCTCTGAGGTGGAGATAACTGCCCTGGTTATTGGCCTGTGGCCTGAAATTTAGACCTCGAGTCATATTTTGATTTTATCATTTCTCAAAATGACTGCAGGGGTAGAGACTGCTGGATGGCTTTATGTTAGTACAAAACAGGAAATGCACCCCACAAATCAGCAACATTTTCACGTAGAAAAGCTTTTGTTGTTCGTGCACAGAATGGGGAGCGCGCACATCCTCAGGGGCTGGGGTGCCAAGGCAATCGCGGAGCTCTGTCCAAACCACTCGGGGTTCTTCTGGGACACTCTGGGTGTTATCTGTTTTGGGCCTTGCTGTTCCCTTACATGCACACTGTTCCTGTTAATGTTAGCTGAGGGCTCCAAGCTACTTTGTACCCCACCGTTGTGTACCATTGTGTATCCAGGCAGCATCCCGAAATCGTAAGTGTAAAGTTCACTTGAATTCCTTGCCAACTAAAATCTAATCATCTGTCTGGCTTTATGATGTGTCTACGGATAGTTTCAGTGTCAGTGCAGATAAGGTGATGAAGAATGAGAGGAGGAGGACTTTTAGAGGATGACAGAAAGAGAACATTAATGTCATAGATGGACATTGTAAAATAATATTGAAAGTCTAATTCGTCGCTTAATCCTAATCTTAACCTTTTAGCTTCATTTCTTTAATTTGTTCCTGCCAAGTCCTTCTTGTCCTGTGCTTAAATCACAGCAGATTGTATTTAAATATGATTTATATAGTTCTTCCTGCATTCACTACCTAATACTCCTTTAATCCTTCAGTTTACAATCTTCTAAATACCTTAATCTGGACTATAAACTTTAATAATAAATATTAGATCGTGTGTTTATTGTAGTCATGTCCCATAAGCCAACGGCAGAGGTGGACTTTCAGTCCTCACCAGTCTTGCCCAGAGATTGGTAATCCCAGACACGGGCAAAAAACCACGACATATCAGAAATAAGATTTTTTTAACTGTATCAGGAAAGATAGTTAATCGTGTAGATACTGAAGAACGCATTTAAGAAGTAGTATAGAACTGGACATGGGATTTAAGTGATGAGCTCCAAGGGCTTCCTTAAACCTATGTATTTACATCCAAGTTTACCTCTACCGAGTAGTCTTAGAAATGTTATGACAAGTCCAAGTCTGCCAGTGACATACCAAGGGCTTGAGGAGGTCACTGTATGCACACACCGATTTACTCATGCAGTTTCTCTTTGAGACCATGAGAAGGTTTACAGTTGGTGTCTATTCCTGCAGCATTTTATGATGTGTCCAACTTCTCTAAAAAATGGGACAAAGTCATGTGAGCCAACAGCAGAGATGGACTTTCAGTCTTCACCAGTCTTGCCCAGAGATTGGTAATCTCAGAAATGGGCAAAAAACTTGGCTGGTTTTGGAGTTTTTCAACAGCTGTTTCTGCTATGAACATCTTTTAACAAGGAGGTGGAGAGTCACTCCTTACCTAAAAGCAGTATAATGAAGAGGGTCTGAAATAAAAATGCAGTAGGAATGCTTTCACCATTCCAAGGTGCTGGGGCTTCTTACAGAACCTTCTGTTACTGTGTACCTGTGTCAGCAGTGGAGATTTTCACAGGGCTGTGAGACTGGCTGGAACTGTACGTTTAATTTTGATGTAATTACCCGTTGCAGGACTGTCATTAGAAATACTGATGCAGAGCCCAGAAAGACAGCAGTTCACCTTCTAGATCTCAAGTTAAGATCTTTGAATTAACAGTTCAGGGCAAAACAAAATGTCAAAAATTAGTAGAGCTGAATTTAGCCATTTAAATGCCATGTTTCTCCTTGCTTTTTCCCAGGCTTGTTCAGATTTGGTCCCAAAGAACTGGCTTATACTTTGTGTCACTACGTCTTTGGTTATCCTTCTGTTTTCTATCTGGCTTCACCGAGCTTGTACAGTTATAAATTTCAGTCTCTTATGACACCCATTTCATGGACTTTCATGGGTTTTTTAATGTATAAATATCCCAGGCATCCAAAGAAGAGGCAAAAATAGAATGTTTCCTGCGAGTTAGAATTCCCTTCAGTGGCCACGTATCACGGCATATCTTGCAGGATAAGCTGCCATAACTATGAGTATGAATCTTGACAGCAAATCTGATAATACGTAAATAATAAAAGGGAAGATTATGTGGGGCAAATGTTAAGCATCAGCACAGATTATCCAAATACGCCGATGATTTCGAGGGCTGTATGCTACATTTATTAGTATTGCTATGAATAGTAGCAACATTTACCATGTGAAATGCCTGGTTCCAAACAAACATATGAAAGACTTTTTTTTTTCCTTTTGCCCTGAAGAGCTTACAGGCTATTTCAGGCACATGTAGTGCTTGGGTTTACAATACCAAAAAAAAAAAGGGGTTGTAATGAAATCTGGAAGGGCAGACTGGCTTTCAGACTTGAGTGCGTGTTCAGTGGAGAATGGAAATAGGAAAGAGGTATTTGCTTAGGAATAGAAACTTCAGAAAAAAACCTCTGGAAATATCAGAAGGAGTAGGACCAGGCACTGAAACTCATAGCTTCTTTTTCTAAAAATTCTTAAGTCTCTCATCCTACTCTTCATGCAATCGCAATGGTCATCGAGTGAGTGCGGAAACCATCCACAAGTTCTTTGAAACAAAAGCCCACTGGAAAGATTTTCAAAACTGGAATTCAGTGTTCAATATTCCATCTCATGAAAGCAGTATAACTTTCATAAAGTCTAAATATTAATGCAGCTCCCTGTTGTTCCAAGGAGGCTTGTGGGGTGCTTATCACTTTTAGAAAATGGATCTTTTATGTAGATGGTAAAAAAGGCTTCATGGGCAGGATTGGAAGGCTCTCCAAAAGCATCCAGCACATGCCTAATGAAAGCCAAGCAGATTTGTATTCCCAGCTGAGTCAATTGCTTCTTAAGGTCTCGTGCTGGAAGCATAACTTCAAGAACCTGTTTTAGAAAATCCAACAACCTTCTCATGAGTGCCTGCATTTTCATCAGTGCAACAACAGAGAAGTAAAATTTCAAATAAGAAGTAAATAATCAAATAATCAAATAAGACTAATTGGTGGCTGTGCGTTACAGAGACTGACAAATGCTAGTAAAATGTGTTAGTTACAAAGACAAGATTTGAGAGGAACAGAGATGTAAACATTTGTCTCAAAATTTTTTTTCATTTATATAAAAAAGCAGAGTGAAACAGAGGGAAAAAAAAAAGAGGGTACAGATCATTATGTTTCTTAGATGATAGCCTTTTAAAATGGAATGAAGTCATGTTATTAACCCCAAATAATGTTCTGAAAGGCTATCCTAGCAGAATGTACATCAGCTGTTAGATTACTTCATTCCTCCACAGCAGTTGTTCATCTGAAAATAGCTTTCAAATGAAAAGAGGCAACTACAAAAGGATTAGTTACCATAGGCAGCATGATACTCCCACAAGATTATTTATGGCAAAACACCCAGAGACAAAGCTGTAAGAGAGTTAAACTCTATGATTAAAAAAATGTATTAGGGAGGGCTAGAGGACATTGCATATGCAGCAAGCTGGGTTCAGTGCTGTACCATTTCTGTGTATTTCATCCATAATGGCTGATGCTTGCTCTTTCCTCTCTTTGACCAGGGCAGAATCTGATAACATTGTGATTTTCTGATACGATTTTTCCTTGCTGCAAAAAAACAACACATTTTCACATTGTTGAGCCAGCGCGCACAGTTCGGCCAACTTTCATTTCCAACAGCCTGTTTAAAATGGCTGAACAGTGAAGTCAGGGGTTTCTGACTGAGAAACACTGCACTGCAAAATGCCCTGGCAGTTCTTGCTTGCAGACAGATGTTAGGACATGCTTTGATGGATAGAAGTTTCAAAGGAATGGACTTTGAGTTGGTTACATAAATTCTTCAGCAAAAACCAGTGTCAGGGGTCTAGGCCTTCTCACATCTACTCGCTATACCACAAGATGTAAGTTCCTAACTAATTTTAATTTACATCTCGGTTTATGCTTTCAGAATTGTTACATTTTGAAATTTCTTAATCTAATAAAGAATTTGAGGAATTAAACGAGTTCCTCTGGCATCTTTAAAGAAGGTGCATTTCTGACTAGGTAAAAATATAAACATCTTTTAAATTGCAGAGTCAAGAGGTTACAGAAATGTCTTGTATATGACAGTTTGTAGGACAGACAATGTCAAAACATTTCAGGAAACAATACACTTACCCTACTGTTTTGTTGTGCAGATAAAAAGCGATGTCAACCCTTTAGCTGAGGCTTCAGAAGTTAGTTATGCATGGGGATGACCTGCCTGGTCCTGGATGGTTTGTACCCTTGTGCTGGGATCTGCATGGTACCTAGTACTGAGACAAACTGGGGGCTGATCCTCTTCAAAGGGGTTGGCATCCAGCTGACATCAACCAGTTATATATAGAATCAAACACTCCAGCCACTCATATCTTCCTGGCAAAAGAAGAGAACAGAAAAGATTCAACTGCACCCACAACAAAGAGAGTTTATATCCCCTTCAGAGCTCATTGAAAATTTGATGGAATGCCCCCCTCGTGCTTGTACAGATCATCTCCTCATCTTCTCATCACCTCTGAGAATTATAATCTGTGTGTTTTAATCAGGAAGGAGACATTTAAAAATAAGGCGTTAAGTGTGTATAGATAGGCAAGACTATAGCGGATGAGAATGGCATGGGCTAATCCTTCAGTGAAAGATGAAACCGTGCTTCTGTAGGGGCTGATGGCTAAAGTCAGTGGCAGATGGCTGATATACAGAGGCTGCTCTGGAAAAGAAATGAGATTTTCTTCAGTATTATACATGCTGGGGAGTAATTGCTCAACAAGCACGCGCCTCGCAAACTGTTACCCCAAATCCCTTCACTTTCTTTGTGCATTAGGGACAAAAAAACCTTTCAGCAATTTGAAGCTCACTAATATCCAGCATTCCAGGATAGTGTTGTATCAGTTTATCAAAGAAATGTGTGATTTGTAGCACACAGATACTTCAAGGCAGCGACCAACTTGGGACAGAATAAATCGGTGGCAGAAGGGAACATTCCCCCCCTTGTCCTCCTGTCTGAATGCAGCTAGGTGAATTTTGGGGCAGTAAAAGCAAGGTGAAGTTCTTGTATTTCTGATTTGGATTTGAGTTTGTTTTAGGAAGTTCCTTTTTGTTATGGAGAATGATGGTCTTGTTTGGCTTGGAGGATTGATCAGAAAATTGCTTGTATCCTGACATGACGGGAGAAAGGAATTCTGACTGTAAAGGGAATCTGGAGAATAATAAAATAAACCAACACAACATGCAGAACTTTTCAGCAAGAGGCACTTGAGACAGGTAAAATTTATGTGCCTGATCCAATGTCCTGAAAGTCTGCCTGTCCAACTAAAAAATTGAATTATTTTACCCTCAAGCTTTCTATTCCCTTTGCTTAGCTTTGCAAAACATATTTCTGAGATCCTGGCCATCTCTGCCCCAAAGAAATGTTCATTTTAATCCTCACCATCAGAACTGACCTGCTGCTGTTGCTGATTGGTGATTTTTTTTCTAGCTTTTGTGCCTGGATCAGACACTTTTAACAGTACTAACAAGCATGGTCACAGTCTTGGTTGAATCTTATCGATTCAGCTAACAATTTAGAATAGTCTCAGTGGTTCACCACCAGCCTGTCAAAAGGGATTGAAGGGAAGAATTGAAATGTTAAAATAACCTGATGAATTGAGGGCGAGGGGGAAGATCAAATGCAATTCAGTAAAGCCATATCCAAAAGCAATTATAAAGTAGGCATTCGTCTGATTGACACTGATTTAAATGTTTAATCCAGGAGGAAATATCGAGCAGCATCCAAAATGGGATAGTCTCATGTTTAGTCCATTCCAATTCCCATTAACTAATGATTTGGTAGAATTGAAAGTACATAAATTTTATCATTTTGAAGCTGAGCTGTAAAAAACTTTGTAGAGTGACTATCCTAGAATTTAATTTACTACTTACTAGTGTGTCAAGATTTTGCCAATAGCTGAAGTGGTAATAAGCTAATTGCAGCTGAAATAAAGAATGTGTATCTGTCATGACTGCAAAACTAGAACTGATCCTGTTCAATGCTGCATTCTTTTATAATCCTCAAAGAAGTTTTAGGGCACCATAAAATACACCAAGTTGCTGAAACATCATTCGTATGTGCATGTGACTGGTAGAATGTCCATAATTATAAGTAAAAGCTAAGGAAGGTGAAAGAATTACAGTACCAAGTGACATCATCGAAAAATCAAACCTTGCTTGTCAGTGAGAACTACTTAACTAGTGCCAAACTAGGATGTTTAGTCAGCCTGGTAACGAGGGCAACATTTTCCTGTCTTCTTCAGTTAGGCCGTTTTTGTTTAACCAGGGAAGCCTTTTCCTTTTGGTCTGCTCTTTTCCAGCACCTTGTGGGTTCTTCCCCACCACACTGCTTCCTCTGAATTGCATAATTGATCAGAAAGGACACCCCAGCTGGCAAGTGGAAAAAGCCTGAACTATTTCTCCCTCGTTTTCTCTCCATCCTTTGCCTCTGCTCTGCTCTGCTCTGCTCTCCTCTCCTGCAATTTAGGTGCTGAACAAAGCCTCAGTTCTTAACAGGAGCTTAATTCAACCTGTGGCTGTGACTGCCATGTGTGCCTGACTTCATGCCATGAATTTAAATCAAGGAACTATTCAGGCTGTTATGGTTAATATATGTGTAGTGTCTAATTCACAACATGAGCAATATCTGTTTGTAAAAAGGGGGTTGTAATTACTACACAATGGCAAAGTTGCTGTTCAATTAATGATGAAGCTGATGTTTCTGTATTCTGTGTCCATCTGTGCTTCAGACAGCAAGTTACAGGTATAACTGACTGTAAAATACCTGACTGGGGCAAAAAAATAAGTTAGATAGACATAAAGTGCCAGCAGCTGCTTTTTAAAATTCATCTGGTCCTTTAGGTAGAGATAAACTGCCAACCGTTGCTTTCTTTCAAATGAAACTGGCCCCCATAGATCTAAGTGTACTTATAATCTTGTTTTTACTTGAATTCTGAACCTAGGCCTTCCTACATGTGTTGCAAATGAGACCAAGTCCTGTTGTTGTCATAAATTTTCGTGAAATATGTCTTGCAGTCTGACAGAGGCAGTACAGAGTTCCCTATTTCCACTTCTAAATTCAAATATGTTTGAGTGAAAAAAACTCCCACTGTAGAGTTATCTGTAATATCCTTCCCTGCCTATGAAAAGTGTGGAAAAAGCCTTTTTTTTCTTGATATATCCAGTTTGAATTTTTGCTTAGGGATTTTTTTTTTTTCAGATGAAGAGTGAAGTATTTTCATGTATTTTCATTTCAATTGCAAGCTGGGTTGGTACTTTCTCCACAGCTGCATTGGCCAGACTGGCAAGGGATCATTACGTTTGAGGTATTGATGTATTCAGTAGTGTATAATATTCCATAATTTGATAGGCTTTTCAAAATATTGTTACTGTTGTCTTTCTGTTCAGGATCCAAAGAATATAACTTTTTATCTGGGATCCATAGGAAGACATTCTAAGATTCAGTATATGATTTATTAATCTCATTATCCTCAAGTTTTTTTAAAGCAAATGAGACAGTTTATTTTGTAGGATTTACATTTGCCACATCGGACCCAGTAACAATTCACATAAAAGCCTGAGAAAAAAAAGCCCCCTTGTCTTACCTGCCTTGTCTGTAACAGAAGACGACCTAAAGGAGGATGACAGGTAAATGTTGCCCTTGTTCACAGGCTGGCAGGCTGGTTTAATTACCTTAGTTGTTGAATAATACTTCTCACTGAAATTCATAGTTCAATAGGTACAACTCATTGGAGACTCTGGTTTGCATGGGTCTGGTCTGTATGGTCTGGTCTGAAGTTAAATAATCTGTAAAAATACGAGCGTTTCTTTAGTGGCACTTTTTCCATGCTGTGGGATCCTTCTGCATTTAGTACAGACACATTGGAAATGCATTTTCCGTGCAGAGGTGGGGATGCAGCTTCATTTTTGGAGGCACAGTGTCGCCCCTACTGCTCACTGAGAGTGGGAAAACTGCCTCCACAGCCCAGGGATGGGGTGGTGGTGTGTGGCTGTAATTCGTCCTACAAGGACAGCAGATACAGGGTAACTCCTCAAGGTTTATTACTTACAGTTGTCTGACACTTTCATGCTTCATTTCCGGTTGAAATAAGCATTTTAAGAAAACACGAAGCCAACAGCCTGATTTAATCCCCAGGGCTAAGACCACAAGCACCAGTCTGTGCTGTCAAAGACTTAATCAGAGCCAGCAGCTGGCCAGGGAGCTTTATTTCAGTATGTGCATGTTCTGATGGTCGCTGGATGAGAACTCCTTCATTTCTGTGGGTGGTCCTCTGCACCGTGAGCCTGACATGCTCTTTGGGGTTGTTATTTTTCTTTCATCAAAAGGATACAAGTCTTCTTCCTGTTTGCATCAACATTGCAGTTTGTGTCACCAGCATGGAGTGTGCCCCGAGTAAGGAGCTCTCAAAGAGAAGATCCTTTCTTCTTAAATATCACAGGGCAAGCACATCTCTTTGGCAGGCTGGCATTTGTTTGGAAATAAACCCTTTTCATACGGCATAAAGTTCCAAATTCTTTCTCCATATCTAGTGAATCTATTTAGATGCCTTCACCACAGGATTTGGATACCTGAGAATTTTGTTTTGTTATTTTTGATGTGGCGCTGTGATTTTAAAAGGAGGCATTCCAAACGAAGTAGGAGTTCAAAGAAAAGACTGACTATTCTGCCAAGTTGTTGAACTTCTTCTGTTTGCTGGGGAGTCCCAAACATCAAATTGCCAGAGTATCTTGGGGATTTTGTTTTTGAAGGTGAAGGGGGAAATTTTAGTCCAAAATACATTTCATACTGGTAAAGTATGTAGTATGTTTTTAAAGTATTTGAAAATGCAGATCCAAGGCAAACATCAATGTAGATCTGATTTTTATGAGCTCTACTGATACTATCAGGTCAGTGGATTAGTTTCATACTTATTTTCCTAACTTTGTATTGACAAATCCAGCCATTCAGAATGAAGAGCCATCTTCTGAACAATGTTTTATAAAGAATGTGTGGTTTTAACTGCATTGTGGGGAAAGAACATAATAACTTTTGTCTGACATGTGCTTCAGACATCTTTTCAATTTTCTGAAAAGAAGCCATTGGAAGACTCAAGTTCTTATGAATGCAGGAGCTGGAAATTAAAAAAAAAAAAGCTTTAAAATTTGAGATTAAATACTGACATCTTTACAGCATTGCTGTTCCTGACTCAGAAAAAAAAAAAGCTTGCTGCCTTCATCTGCATTGATTTCTTTTCTCTCTGGAAAGGCAGCTACAAGCTTGGCTTGTGATGCTGGCAGTGCTCATGATGCAAGTATCTTGTTGATCTGACTTCTATAAATTAGGTGGTTTGAAGCTAACTCAGAGAAGACAAGAGACTTTTGTTATGAGCAGGGTGAGTTCCTTTATATGTGGTTTGTAGCTCATATGTTTGTTTTTAAGTCAGGACAGTGTGAACTCTTCAAAATAAACAAAGAAGAGAGCAAAATGCCACCACTTAAAATCAGCTTAAAAATGGCAAACGCTGGTAAATAAAGCTGAGAATAATGGGAGTGAGGGGAAATAATTTGTGGTTTAAAGAAAAATAAGCTCTTGGTCCTACCAGTAAACACCTGTTCAATTTTATGTATGTTTGGTCTAATGATTGCTGGGGGTTACAGCTCCAAAGCAAGACTGGACTAATTTGAGTTCAAGAATGCTTCAGCAGAAAGGTGATGTGAAGGAACAAATAAAAGGTTGTAGAGCTAGAAACAAATTTGAACAGAAAAAAGAGTATTTGGACTATTTTTCTTACATCCAAGCATGAGCACCATCAAGCCCTGTGTTTGTCAAGTATGGTTTATATAGCTTTTCATGCTGAAATAATTTTAAATTAAACAGAAGTCTGCCAAGCTGAGAACACCATGTGAGTGTAAAGGCACAGAGGTTGAGATGGAGTTATGGCTAAGTAGGAACACTGTGGTGTGCACACACAGGAACTATGCTGGCAGGAAATACTCAATAAAATAGCCCAAGAAGGAATCAGCTGGCCAAGTGTTTTCATAGGAAAAAAACTGGCATGAAAATACCCTTGTATTAAAAAGAAAAAACAAAACAGTACGAATAAGGTGGAAAAGCTTACTTTGGTGTTTCCCTTTTTTTCCCACACTTGAGAAAGAGAACAGTTATCAACATTTTGCCTTGGTTCAAAAACAGGCGTTCTGGCTGCCAGCCAAAGGTAGCCCTGCTGTGAAAACATTTCTGTGGCCGATACAATTCCTTATGGTAACCACTGCCTTCAGCAAGGAGGGCTCTGCAGCAGGGTAACACAGTACCTGCTTTATTGCTGACTTGTTTCGGTTATTTTAAACACTTTTTTCCCAAACAAATGTATTAAACAAGCATGTTTTCAGTATTATCTCAGTTTCTTCCTCCATTGCTTCATTCTCTGCACAGTTCATCATCTTGCCTGGGACCTCTGTGTAGAACTTTAGTGGACTTCTGGTTTGACAACCAATGTCAAGATTCCTTTAGAATCTCAGGTTTCATTTACCACTGGCTCTAATTCTTTCCCCCAGCTGATAAGCTTACTGGGGTGTGAACTTATTAATGTGTATTTTTTGTTCTTCAGAAAGGACAGCCTGCCTTCTTGTATAATAACAAGCTTTATATAAACAATAATTATATCCAGAGATCACCATCTTCTGAAGTAGATTTTTTTTCTTTTCATTGATTCATGGTTTTTTGTCTACATGAAGAATATAATCCAGCATAACTTCTAATTACTTATTTTGCAAGGCCCTAGACTGTGTCAGCATCCACTTTATTATACTCATTAGGTGAAAAACATTTTTCTGTTTTCCCCTTGAGGAAAGTAGCTCCCGCAGCCCCTCACTGGGCTCAGTGCCTGGAAGCCTCTGTCCATGCTTCCGTGCTGGAGAAAGGATGAAGAGACTGTCTTTGAGGAGTGGCAGCCTGCAGTATAAGGGACACGGATAATTTTCCATCCTTTTCTTAAGTCACTGTGAAGACCATAATACAAGTTTGAAGGCTGGCCCCAGTGCCCAATAGACCACAGCTGAAAATCCCGTTTCTTGATGCAGACATGCGCACGAGTGCCTAATCCTGTTTCACAAGAAAAACAGAGAAATGATGTGATACTTCTGTGCTGCCCTGAGGAAAAATTTTGTGAGCATGCCTCCTAATCCCTTGAATTGAAGTGAGTCTGTCCTGGAAACTTCAGCACGGTTCCAAGAGAAGTGTCATCCTAGGTAACGGTGGTTTCTTTCCAAGACACTTGTTCCTCTGAGTACAGTTGCTATTTGTAAGTGATTCAGACGAACGTCTCACAGTCTGCAGGAACCTTCAGTCCTGACACAGGGCAGCTGTGTTAACCTTGCTTTATCTTCGGGGTTTTTGGGCAAGGCAGCTCTTGTACTCGTTGGTATCGCTGAGTTTTAGGCCTACGTGTCACAGGGATGATACTGTTCTTTTTGAGGTGGGAATATGTCATGCAGTGGATATTCTGGTGTCGGCTGTAGAAGTTTTTGATTCTTCTTCTTCTTCAGCATATCCCTGATGCTATACACAAGGACATTTCACCATAAATTAGAATAAGTTAGGGGGAATCGATTTGTGATTTAAAGCAGCTGAAGTTTCCCTCAGTGGCAAAGCTTGTGTTCGCTCCAGAGATGGCAAATCATGTCTCCTTTCAGAGACATGAAGCATATTTCAGTAAGTACACATTACATAACTTGTCCCACATTTCTTTCTCTTTTTAGTATCCCACTGTTATGAAAAATTATGTTCCCATTAATCATTATAGCCGCTCATATTTTTCTGTGAAAATAAATTACCGTCCTCTGCCCTTCCTGCACAGGAACATATTTAAATCAAAACAAGGATATGTCCACGATTGGTTCAGGGAAGGGAGTGTCAGCTAATGTGGCTTTGCTGCTGCAGAAGGATGAAAGCAGGATTTGTCTCTGTACTCAGTGGATTGCAATGCTGTGTGGTAGTGTCACTTGCCAAATAAGATTTCCCCTTTAGCACATGCAGAGCTCGCTCCAACGTCAGTGGAAACCGCGTGCGCTCGGTGCGGGGGGACGTGCAGCTGAGTCCTGAGTGTAACACTGAACCCACTGCCTGTGCTCTCATCCCTACATCTGAAAACACTTGGGCTGGAAAAGCTAGAAAGCACCTATACAACTGGGAGAAAGCAGCAGGCCTCTAAATTCCTGGTTTAGGTTGTCACCGGCTTTATTGAGACTGTTTTTGGAAAGCATTTAAATCTAGGCATCCAAAATTGCATATGCAGCACCATATTCAGGCTGCAGAGCAGGGGGCTGATTTTAAGACATGATGGGCATTTAGACATTTACTGTTTCAAGTCTCAGGGCTTCTGCAAGGTTAGTCATTTTTATTTACATGCTTTGAACATGAATTTAGGGACTTACCTTATCCAACAGTGTAAATATAGAGGCTAGGCTATTTTTAGACTTCACAATGTGATACTGGGCAAAAGGACTTTTGAAGCAGAGATTGCTGGGTACCAAACCACAAACTTGGACCAACATTTTTCCGTAACTGTCTGTTTCTCTTTATTCAGGACATGTGAAGACTTGGAGAGCAAGTTAAAGGCTGGTTGTAGATGATTCTCAGGGAACAGATCCTCTGTCGGGAGGTCAGTTCTCTCCAGTGAAGAGATCTGAGGAAAATTCACCCTTAGGACAGACTGAGTTTTCTTCTAAAGAATATGTAAGATGTTAATTCTGTATTAGTTGAACAAGGAAAATTAGTTCCTTATTTGGCCTCCACAGAGAGATAAATTTACATTTGTCTTATGGAAGAGCACATGCTTTATTTTGGAAAATGAATATACAATACAAAAACCCACAGAAATTTTAGTGCAAAATGGATCCGTTTCATTTAGACAATTGAGTACTTAAGGATCAAGCTTTTCTGCTGACCTCTTCAATTTTGGCTGAGAAATGAAATCCTTCCATAGTGAAGGTACTAGAAATAAAGAAGTCATCCAAATAAACCCTGGTCATCTTCAGCTGACAATCACGTGGCCAAAGCAAGGGAGGTTCCCCTTGCGACCATGCAATATTTGCTGACCTTTATAGGCATTGGGTGTCAG
Organism: Mohoua ochrocephala; assembly: GCA_013398855.1. Taxonomy (NCBI): domain Eukaryota; kingdom Metazoa; phylum Chordata; class Aves; order Passeriformes; family Acanthizidae; genus Mohoua; species Mohoua ochrocephala. The sequence continues at coordinate 145,972 of VZTA01015482.1, read as the reverse complement.
TTAACAACCAGGCTTGTGAAGCAGGGACACCTGGATGTGTTTTAGAAGCTTTCAGACATTATTTGTTTAATAAGGTAACAGAATGATTATTTATTAGTAAGGGGACAGTTCTGAAGCTCTAAGTCTGCCTCTGGCATTTGTGAAGGTTCTTCTCAAGGTGTTTTTCATAGGCATACTCAGTATTAGCAGAGAAGATGTTGGGCATTGTGGTTTTTTCCCAATAATCATAAATGAGATGTAGACCTCACTTCTGAAGTTATTGTCTGGCTGAACTTGTTTTCTGTTTGGTGTTTTCATTATCAAAGAAGGTTTGGACTTTCTGTCTTGTAACTGTTAATTTTGCTGAGGAAAAAGATAGAGGTCTTTGCCCAGCATCAAAGTGGTCTCCATGTGAAAATGGAGATTCTTCTTTCAGGAACTAAAGCCCAACCTGTAAAAAATTCAACGCCACTGTGACCATTAAAAAAAAAAATTAAAAAAACCAACAAAACCCTATCATTTGGGGGCATTTTTTTTCCCCTATCTCACATGTAGGGAACTAATTTCTGCACTCAGCAGTGCAACTTGTTAGCAACCATCTTTGGTGAATTTTCCTTAAATGGTACTGATGATGTTGCTGTTCTGTTTTGTGACATTTCCAGTGTTTGAGTATTTCCTGGTGATCCCATTAACTTTGAAGTTAATCAGAATGCTTCATGGCTGAAATGTAGAAAGCCTGTAGCTGAGCAGTTGTTCTTTTCGTAAGTTAGCATAAAAGTAGTGAATTAGAAGTACCATTTCTTTGTTGCTGTGTCGTCAAGATGTGGCATGACCTTGCCTTTCAAAAATATGAACATTGTTTCCAAACCCATTTAAAAGGCTCTGCTAGTCAGTGAAACGGAATACAGTATCATTAACTTAAGCAAGTGTGAATTTTAAAACTGTCACATGTCACAACTGCACAATACCCCCAAACACACCAATGAATTTGATCCCTCTGAAGTGCAAAATATTGCAGTAGTTTTCATTGTGTAGAGCTCATCTATTCTACTACTGTGCACTTATTTTGGGGATAATATCTGAGTTGTGAATAATTCTTGGCATTTTTTCCTTTTTTTTTCTTTTAGCTGTTATTGGAGTCATGCAGAAAAGATCCCCCAGTGAGCAGGTTGCCACAGTAAGGATGTGTTTGACAGGATATTTGGAATATGCACAATAGGTTGGATACTTTTCTTTACCAAGTGTGAGCAGTGGTGTTGGAAGTAATACTTGCTAGGTTACACCATCCTCTGTCTGCCCCTTTAATTTTTTCTTTTTTAATAAAAAGTAATTTGCTGCATCCAAATAATTGTGAACTCAAATACATAACTCTTAAGTACGAAGAATCAAAGACCAAATTTTGATCCATATTTCCATCTTTGCAAGAAGAATTACTTTAAAATGGGAGAAGGACTATTTCACTCCTGAAACGTGCTGTATTTTCTCTTAATGTTGTTGTTCCTATTTCTTTCTTCTCAGATTCACTGAGTTTAGAGGCATTCCATGACTAATGGGCTTGCTAAGTGATTAGCAGAAAACAAAACTCCTACCAGCTCATATTTTCCACTTTACAAGAGTCCAGCCATGCCATAGATATTTTCCATTCTTAGTCTTGATATTCTACAGATGTAGGATTAAAACTCCTTGCATTGTGGGATTGTACATGTGTGTTTTACTCTCCTGGGTAATTTCTCCATTACTTGAGCTGCCCTGAATGTGGCACTGTGCCCAGTGGAGTAACACTTGCTGTACCAACACTTTTATACGCCTTAATTCAGATAAAGCTTATCTGTCAAATCAAACAGAAGCTGCCAGCATTTGCAGCTTAATTGCTTTTCCAAATTCCCCTTTTGCTTAGAACAGTGAACGAAACTAAAAGAACCAAGAAACTATTGTTGGCAAAGGTCTGGAGTTGTCTTTATAGTTCCATCCCCCTCAGAAAATACACTGCAAAAGTAAAAGTCATTAGTGCAGGACTTAGGGCTTTTTGAAGAGTAAAATTTCCCAGAATTGTGGACTCCCTTTCATCCAAACTCTGATAGAAGTTATTCTTCAATGTTCCTGCACTAGGAAAGAAAAGATATGTATAATATATTGTGTACACACTTAAATACAAAGGCCGAAGGTTTTTTCCTAGGGAAATGTTTATCTTTATGCTGCAACATTTGATTTAGAACAAATAGCCATGGTCTGTAGCAGTAGGAAGGAAGAGAGGTGGATGGGTGATTAGGGAGGACAGATCCAAAGTTTTTGCTTTTCCCCCTGGATTGTATTTACTCTTAGAATTTAAATCAAACAGCTATTTAGTACTGTCATTCAAGCGGACGATAACTTGGGCCTGCGTGGCAAGGAAGCTGGAAACACCAAAGTCTGCGTGACTTTTGACTGTGCTCTTAATGCATTTTAAATATGCCAACTTCCTTCTCTTTCCCCCAGAAACTTGCATGGAAATGGCAGGAGTTGGTGGACACGTAATCACGTGAACTGACTGTACATTTGATCATTATCTGAAGGCTGTTCCTTGCTGCTGTGCTTTCAAGGAAGATTCTTTAGCAGTGGTTGTGCTGTTTTCCATTCATGTCCTTGCTGTCTCTCTTCTCCGGGAGATTTCTCTTCCCGGGAATTAGTACTGCTAATCCATTAGCACAGATTTTTTTCTTTAAGCTTTTTGTTCATAAAAATACTTTGTCAGCAAACTGATTTTACCTACATTTACTGTTATGCCACCTGCTCAGAAGGAGAGGTTAATTGTTAACTCCACTTTGTTGAGAAAGAAGTGGCAAGTTGGTCAAGTTGTGCTCACTCATTTTTAAATTAATCACAGTTTCTTATTGAAGCAGTTTTCAAGGAGGCACGAGAGAAACTCTTGCACCACCTTTCATAATTTTTCATGTATGTCACCTTTTCCCCCAGGTTAATGGAAGTGACTCCTGATATAAACATGCCTTCATTTGGTGCCTTTGGGGATGTCTGTGCCATTCTTTTCCCTTTAGTGGCGGGGTTGATCCCCTTGGTAGCAGCTGAGTGTGTGTTTTGCATTACTGTTCAGACGGATACAGAGACAACCTGTGCTCCTTAGTAACAGACATCAGACTGAAGGCATTGCCTGTGATGATGTGGCAATGGCTCATGGGGAGGCTCGTGATTTAACAGGAGCTTAAGATTTGGTTCATTTGGGTGGGTTTTGTTTGCTTTGTTACAGACTTTAGGTGAGACTAGCGTGGTGGCATGGGAGAAAACAGGGGCTTCCCTTACGGTAAGCAAATGTGGACTCCCCTTTAATTCTGGTATTTTAAACTAATCCTTCTACTGCCCTTTGAGGTTAATCTCTGTTCACTCAGCTGTGGTTACTATGAGTAAACAACTCCAAAGCCTTATATTCTCTGTCATGGGGTTTGGTGAATTTTGTCTGGCAGACTGGGCCATAACTTGATCTGTCCCTTGAATTAGTAGATTGTTTCTTCAAAGGACCTGGAGCTTCCTTCCTATTCCTTTTCTGAGCTGTAAGAATGTAATTGTGCAGGTTGTGAGGTATGCATGCCTGCTATAAATAGCCAGTGGATTATAGGTGAAGGTAAGAGCCAGGAATGTCCACGTCCAAGTGCCTCATTGCCATTGTCCCAACAGCCTTGGGCAGTGCACGTGTTCCTTCCATTGCCATGTTCTCTTCCATTTTTAAGATGAGATAATGACGTCTGTCCACCCCGTGCTGCTGAGGTCAGGAGTAATTAACTACTCTCTAGGTGGGACTCATTAAATAGTGCTGTAGGAATGCCTCCTATGCCATCTGATGTAGCTCAAACTGGAAAGGTTTATGGCATCTGAGTTCCAGTGGACGTGCTGATAATGGCACTGTTTGGTGTCTGCTGTCCCGACAGATCTCTAACTGTGCCACAGCTTCTCTGTTGAAACAGAGGCCTTGTCAGGGAGAGCAAACAGTATGGATTGTATGGATTGTGTACCATTGCCCTCTGTTGGACAGCACTAGGCTTAGTCAAAGTGCTTGTCTTGTTTTGGGCTTGCAAAACTTTAGAGCAATAAACCTGATAATATCATATAAGTAAGCTTGAAGTGTTTAGTGACAAACTGACCATCCTTGTTCCAGAGATTGCACTAGTCCCTAAAATGCAGAGGGAAATAGAAGTTTGGAAACCTACCATGTCCTGCAGTCTGATATAATAGAATCTTTCTGCTTTACTGGTAAAACATGATTTTATTTTTTCCCTTTTGCTCCCTGCCTACCTCACATCTTCTGTGGCCTATGAGCATTCTGTGTGTATGTAGGTGAGTGTTCAATATAATGTACTGCCTATAAGTTCTTGAGCTTAACTATGCTTTTTCAGGAGGTTTATGTGCTTTGTCCAAAAGTATAATGCACTTCATATACAGTGTAGTGTCTGAAAGGGAGATCATGAATAATGGCAAGAATTTAAAACGGGTAAGTAACAAATATGAGAGGCACAAACAATCAAATTATCTGAGGGGAAAAGGGATTACAATGTGCCTTGGAAATGCCCATAATCCTCACTGTGGTTGTGAACTTAGCACACAACTTTTGTGTTCTCTGCCCTCCAGTACACAGTTTATGGCAGAGCATTCAGAGGCGTAGAAATTATTATAAATGTCACAAGGAAAAATAAAGCTACTGTTGCTACTGTCTGAATGTTATTTGTTTGGATTGCTGCTCTCCAAACCTGTATTCCTACTGCTGTTCATTTGGGGTTACATGCAGAGGACTCACATCTAACTCCAGTAATAAACATCCAAAACACAGAGATCTGTATCGAATTCTGCAGGGTAAACAGCAGCTTATTAAAATGTAGGAAGAGACGAGTGGTGATCTGTTCCTTTGAGAAACCTCCAAGCTGATTTTGAAAAAGCATCTGCCTAAACTTCCAGAACTTTATGGCTCCCAAAATAACAACAATCATCTCTTCACTGTCCTTGGGTGTATTATCTGATCTGCTGATGATCCATTTCTCAAGTCCAGAATTATCCAAACAGACCTCTGCAAGCCTAGGTGAGTCTGGAGTGGTGTAAGTCTATGCCTGGGGTCCTGGGATCCAGTCCACCTATTTTAGGCATTTATTTGGGGATTGAGTTAATTTCTTTTTAAGAATGCTCCTCCACATTGGTTATACAGGTGGCCAAGACAGCAACTTGTGCCTCAGCAGAGTCCCAGCTGAGACAACTCTCCATACTTGTGCACATCAAAATGAGCAAGTTCCTAATGGAAGATGCTGTTACAAAATCTGATTAATGCCTTTTTGTTTTGTCAATCACATTTTTAAATTCTGCAGGCTACAAAAATCTACAGAACTGCTGACACCAGTTCAGTGCTTGTAAATTTGTTGTGTTTTGTGGTGCTGCACATTTCTGTGTGAAGTCCTTGCCCTGCTGGCATAAATGGTAAATTAGTCAAGCTCCCGTTGACTTAGCTGGGATCAGGATTTTGCTCCACGTGGTCAAAGGAGTTTTGTTGCCTTGTTTTGTTCTTGGTGTTTCTTTGAAATGAAGGTTTTCTCAGGGCAGACTGATTCAGTAGGAAGATTTATTAATTTCTACACTAATCCTTTTGTTTTATTGCCACATGGAAAATCTCTTGGGGTTTTCAACTGCCACAGAAAGTAAAGAATGGCGAACTCCACAGACAGAGTGGAGAAAATAATCTTGAACCTTCACAAAACCCATGAAGTTATGTGGATCCGTGGTGGGAAATTACTTGGAAACTATAAAAGTTACCAATATTGCTCATCTTCTTAAAACTATTCTTTTTTGCATACAAGTAATTTACTAGGGAGCTTCAACATAAGTCCTGTGTTTGTATACAAACTATTTTATAGGCAAAATATTTGCGTTTAAATACAAACTGTCTTGAACCAACCTAAAAATCAGAGTAGCTGATGAAAACCTGATCAAAACTATTGTGTTTATGCTTATAAACACAATGCAAAAAAAAATAGAAACAAACATTAGAAATACCACAGAGCTAAGAATATACTGACTTTATGTTGATTCTTGTTTTTCAAAAATTACTGACTTTCTGAGACTAAATTCAAGTGTATTCATTGCTAATAGGAAGTGATTGATAAAAACTAAGATGGTTTAGCAAATTGTTAATAATAATTGTTAATAATTGTGGCAATTGTTTTATAGCTGCCACAGTTCAGTGAGGTCGGTCATGTTGGAAAAATAGTACCAATACATCTATTATTCTGATTTAGAATTCTGTAAAGCTTATATTTTCCATTTTTGCCTTGGGCAAATTCTGCTTGTCTACAGCCTGGTTTAAATTATTTACGACATACAACAATGTTTGTCCAGCAATTAGCATCTCTTTCCTTTGGTTTCCTTATTTATAGGGAAAAAAATTAGTCATGAACCTCTGCAGTATTTAAACAAAATCACCCTTGGGTTTTGGTTTACTTTAAAGATAAAATTGGATCTAGAGGTTTATCAACACCTTCTTTTCTATATGTGTGCCAGTGTATTGTAACCTTCCAGCTGTCTGTAGTGCAGCACAGTATGTTCTCCTAGTTCTCCATTAACAGCTGTTAATTAACCATTACCTTTCTGTCTCCACAGAAAACCCCCACAAGTTTCTGTGCATGCACACAAACACTCCCGAGGTCTTTTTGTTTTGAGTGTGAAATACTTGAGTCCTTTTTTTAGGACTGAAAACGTGTGAATAAACACCAAATATTTTCCAGCATCTTGAGTGCTGTTTCTGACTCAGCAGCAACACAAGGCTTCTTTTTAAGGTCCAATTATATATCCAGGGAACAATTTCAAAGCACAAATGTTCAGTTTGAGGAAAACCAGACACTGGCCTGGAAAAATCCACCTTTCTGGACTTAAAATTCCTCATTCCACCAGCCTCACATTCAGTAAGGGAGCAGTCTGCCACGCTGGAGTCATTTAAAATGTTCGTAAGCGTTGACGAATGCACCAGAAAATCGAGGGCATTCCAAGAAACCCAGAGTACATTCTCTGGAGAGTGAAACATCCTACAAAACCTATGACTGTTCGCCTGGCAGAGAGATTTTTAATCTGCTGTGAATTACTGAAGTCAAGGGAGTCATGTTAAACTGTGAATCTGGCTTATGCTTGCTTTCTTTATGATGTATTTAAGAACTTACCAAAGAAGAATGACAATGCAGCCATGGAAAGGAATGGTGCTGAGTCTCTTATAACCTTGTAAATCTTTTGTCTCTACAAAGCTCTTAAAATGCTATTGTGGAGCTTTTTCAGTTCCCCAAGTTTTATGTGCATCAATCATTTTTCTTGTACTGGGGACAAAATCCTGCTTGCTTTACAAATGCAAAAACTGCTTTGGCATTCATTTCATGTCAATAGTGAATATCTGACCTGGCTTTCCACAGATAGATTGTTTATGCTGTCCTTATTTCCTTAAGAGCTATTTATCCGAGGAGCCTGCATAGTGTAAAGACTGGGTTCACAATTTATTCACAATATTTATTTCATGTTTGAACAGTATGTTTCAACTGAGAATAAACAACAAGAGAATACAGCATGAACAAGGAACTAAACAGAGGGTTAGGTGCAAGTAAAGTAGACAGGTGACTACAGTAAGTAGATTTTAGTTGCCGATTTTTATGGTTGGGATGAAAATGTTCAAACAATAAAAACAGCTCTGATTGCATAATTTAACCTGGGTAGATTGTGCTTCACTGTGTTTCCTCTGCTTAGTCAGTATGGAAATGAAATTCCACTAAATTTGATAAGTTGCCTTTTGACCTGATGCTGATTTAAGCTTCTAGAAGCTCATACCAGCATGAGGTCACTGACAGGCAAAGTCAGTGAGTCTAAAAATGGTGCAGAAAAAAAGAGATTAGGCTTTACTTGGGTTCAGATTATTTAAACAAGCAGACAAGAATTTAGGGAAAACAAAATTGTGTTTCTCATCTGATTGGTCAAATCACTTTATTATGTGGTACAATTTACATCGCTGGCATGCACTGTCAAATAAAGTGTCCTTTGCAGTGAGCAAAAGTCTTTAGAAGTGAAATGTCTTTTATAAAGATAACACAGTTCCTTGCTACTAGGCAGAAATGCAGTGTGAATAGATATTTGGTTGTGTTAAAGCAAACCAAAATGAAAACAAACTATGAACAAGAGTTGTGAACATCATCATCTAACATAACTAAAGAAACTAAATTTTCAGTTATATTGTGTATTCAAATGCTCTGCACGTTAACAGAGACACCTCTGAGGGTGAGCACAAAGCCAACGATTTAAAATATCAAGAGAAGTTTTTCCTCACATTTCCCGAGCAGATCTGTGCATTCAAAAGCAAATGTGAGAAATACTTGCATTAACATATTCAGAACTCACACACAACAGTCACAACTATTTGATAGAAAGATGCTTTGCTAGTGGAGGAATGGGGTGAAGAGCAGGAAGTGGAACATGCTGTGGGGTCCTTCTAAAGCTCTGATGCATTAATATTTCATTTACTGGTCCGGGCTTGCTGCTTTCTTTGAAATCACTACATGGTCTCAATCTGGATTTAGCCTGATTTCCTTCTAAACAAGGCTATGTGATCTGTCTGCATGCCTGCCCTCATGCCTGCCCTCCCATTAATAACTCCAAAAATGTTTATTAGTTCCATTTCTCTGTGGCAGAGGAAGAGATCTCAGAGACAATCCATTGCCCACAGACTTTGTAAAAATAGGCGGCATCGGGGAGGCCAGATCCACTTACCAGTGTTGGTATTGAGGGAAATGCTGCAGTGGGAACTCCTTCCATATTAGATATGGGAGAATCCACATGGGAAAGAGAGCTAGGAAATCCTCAGCAGAAGGAAAAAAAAAATCTGGGGTAGGTCATAGTGAACACCCAAATTAGTCTATGGTAAGATACAAAGGCACATGAAACTCAGCATCAGGAATTCTCATGTTCACAGAAGTACTCAGTGATTAACTCCTACTTGTGAATAGAATGAGGTTGTAAGGCTGCACTTTTTTTGTTCTAGGGAGGTTGACAGAAAGTCAATGATTCTGTCTGAAACGCTTTACTTCCATATTTGTTGCATATTTGGGGTGGGGAATTAGGGCTTCATCCTAGAGAATGTTTTCCCATAATGCCATGTGATCACAGCATTAAAGCCTTCCCAAGATCACTTTGTATCGTAACTTTTTTTGCAATATCAAATATTAAAAACACTTTTGGCAATTTTTATTTGCATGTACCTTGAAAATAAGCACACATTTGCTTCTGGTAGATGCATGACCTCAGAATTAGCAGCACTAGTTTCAATGGGAACGTAAAAGTCGGGTGTCCAATTCTTAGAATTAAAATAACGGCGTTGGGTAAAAATACGTCTTACTGCAAACTCATTAATCTGGTTTTCTGTTTAATGATGTAAAGGAAACAGTTAAAAACAGAAACCTGAACTTGACCTGAAAACAGGAACTTGTTTTGTGATGGTAATATGGACCAGAGGTCAGCAAAATATGTAAGAGGTATGCACTTTTCAGAATGTAGGTCTTCTGTGAAATGCATATGCACTGGTATTTACTGGATATTTAAGGCCTTGATGACCTTGAACTATAAACTTCACTGAATTTCAATTTTATTTATAATTTAACTGAAATTAAGTGAAGATTTGGCATGTACTTCCAAGGCAATAGGGTTAGATCTGAGGATAAGCCCTCAAGGCTAAGGGGACTTCCACAGTCCCATTGGTGGAATATTCCCAATTGTGATAAAAGGGGACCTTAAGGGACTCTGCAGAGAAACATCTATTTTTGCCTGTGTGGCAGGAAAATTTACTCTGATTATGTGCCTCTATCACTCTAGGGTGCAAAGCTCATTTTCAGGCATATCATGGCAGCCTTGTCCCTATAATTTTTCCAAATCACCTTTTTTTTTTGCAAATTCATATAGTGAAATGAAACTGTAAAGTGATATAGCAGTATGATCCTATTCTAAAGGTTTACCACTCTCATAACTTCATTTCCTGACTGGTCAGAAGGATCAGTTGAATTTCAGGAAGACTCCTGTTTGGCTACAGAATTTCTGCCGGCTTAAACTCATTAAAGCCATATTTTTCATGTAGTTATTTGCTTTTAGGGGAAGTTCCAGCTCGACTGAACTTGGATTTAATGTTTCTTTTTCCTTTGTACCAATTATATTTTATAATTGCTTTAAGTGAAAATTCTCTGCAGATGGGAATGTTTCGTAATGTGTTTTTTCTTGCTGCATATATGTTTTAGTTCTTTCCAATCCAATCCCTTCACTCACAGTGACAACCTCACTGAAACTAAGGGTAGTTAACAGTGCTTCTGCAATCATTTCACTTGACTGCGCTTGACAGATCCTTCAAGAATTCCCCACAAAATAAGGAGGATTGACAGCACTTCGTGAAACTCGGGGTGTTCATTTAATGCTTTAACATCTAAACTACCCAGGAAGCTTGGAATACATACATTTTTAGCCACAGAATTCTATTGTTTAAATAAGCTGTAAATGCAAGGTGTGTCTCACCAGCAAAAATTATCCACCATCCCTTCAGATCCATCAGCATCACTCAGGTACAGCCAACCACCCAAATATTTGCTCCTACGCTCGCACCGTGTGCCACGTGTCAGAAACCCTCTGTCACATACAAATCTCTACATAGAGCAGGAACTGTCCTTGATAAACAACTTATCTATGTCTTCCTAACTGAGGATACAACTCAAAAGCTTTCTAAACATTGAGCTACCTTAGAAACACAAATAACTGCCCAGCCAGTCAGATTATCAGGCATTGGAGCAGTAAATGCTCAGCAAATAGTGCATTTCACAGAGAAATAAAGGCTGTTCAGCCCTCCGACTTGTTTGATAGTTTATTACAAAAATTGCTTGCAATCCAGTTTAAATACACTCCTCATGTCTTTTGTTGTTCAAGTATCATGGTATTGATCTCTGTTAACAATGCCTTTCTTCCTGGTGTTTTCAGATAAATTACAAGATGTAGAACTTCACTGAAACTGTCTTGAAATCCATCTGACATGAGTGACTGTGTGTGATTTCCTGTATCTACGTATTGTGGTGATTCAGGTGCCATTGCCACAGATGTATTTTAACTGTTGCCACAGTAAAAATATTCACTGGTTTACTTTCTTAGCTCATTATAGAAATGCAGTAAAAAACCATATGGCAAATAAGCCAGTGCTTCAAAGTCTTCCACTTCCATTAGAACTTTTGCAAATCTGACTATATTTGGTAACTTGGAACCCATGTCAAACATACTCAGAAAACCTACAAGATCCTGTAAAATACTTCTTGGTTTTAAAATGCCCTTATTTTACTTTTTTTTTTCACATTAGCTTAAACTGCAAGCATTTTTGCTGTCACTTTCTACATCCTTGCTAGATTTTTGCATCGAGTACATGGATTGCCCCACTTTCCTCTCCCCCCTCACCCCAAGAAATGCGTATTTTTTGCCTTTTGACAAACAGAACAATCTTAGGTGTAAAACTGAGTCTATTCTAGAGGCTGCTAGCGCTGCAGTCATGTGAAAACTGTGCTCCATTCAATTTTGTCTCCTCATTTTTTTACTTCAGAGATGGCCAGGCCAGCAAGAAACTTTCCTTCTCCAACTCAAATCTTAGGGCTTGCTAAGCTGGAGGAAGGGAAAATGCGCCAGGCCCTTCAGCTGCTCATGTTGGACGCCTCCATCCCCTTGGCTGTGGGTTGTAGTTTGAATCGGCTGTGGAGAAGCAATAGTCAGACCTGGAATCCATGGACATTATATCAGGATCCGTTCTGGAGCGCTGAGTGCAGTAGGGATACTGCAGCTTAGGGCCAGCCTGGGCAGGGGCATTTGGGGCAGACAGGGAGCTTTTTTGGGGTGACAGAACCCCCGACTGCTTCCCTCCTAGCAAGGCTACGCTACCGCTCGGGGCTGGAGGCTCATAAGAAACTTTATGTTTCCATTCATCTGGTGGCTCAGGAAGCGTTTTCCTGCGGGCAGCCGATACCACGTTAGCAGCAATGGACTCCTCCATGCTTTGGGGGCCAAAAGCTTCATCCACTAGGCCGAGGGGAGATCTGGCCGCTGCTTCCCAGGGAGTCAGTCTCTTGCCAGGCTTGTCAGCTGCCGTGTCTGTCTTGCTGAAGTAATCGGGGGCAGGCTGAAATACAAGAGGAGAAGTAGGAGACATGGCTCGAGGAATGAGTGAAGAAGGTCTCCCAGGAAGCGATAATGAGCGGCCACTGCTTCTTCCCTAGGAAGACAAAATACCAAATATAGTTACAGTTATTAAACAGCAAGAAAGGAAGCCCTTTCTCTTCACTTCCAAACTGGAACAAAAGACCCTGAAAGCACGTGACATCCTGGCAGTCCCTTCTTATGTTTACGGGTATCTTTTAGAACTTTAATTAACTGGAAAGGCAGGAGGCAGAGAAAGAAACAGGAACAAAGACACAGCAAATTGAATTTCTGAGGAAAGTAAGCAGACCAAAGACAGGCGTTTACTGAAAAAGTACAATGGCATTAGCAACTGTGCAGCTTTCCCACTACTTAGCTGGTGTGCCTTGCTCTGAAAAGACCATTCTTAATGCAAAAGGGAGTCACATTGTGACAGTTCTGTGTGTGTTTACAAGATTCTTTCTAACATTAGGCACAGCCTAATTTATTTGATAACAGGCTCTGTCTAGGACATCTGTCCAAGAACATATCTTTGGCAATCTGCTTTTAAGAAAGGCTTTTCTTACTCGAAAATTGTTAGACTTATTCTAGTTTTCACTTTTTGGGGCACAAAAATGAACACAAGCAATTAAAGGTGTTAATGCAATCACTCACTTAATACCCTTACATGACTCTACTTTTGGCTTCTTTAAAAGGCAATGCCCTCGGAATTTCAGTACATTCCGACCCACTTATAGGAGCAATCCATTCATTTTTGACAAATCCTAATCTTCTTAGTAATGCAGCACTTTGAAACAGAAACTGTGTTCGTGAGAAGGTTCTGCTGCAGCAGCCACTTGGCAGCGCACGCAGCAGGTACAGCCTGTCCCCAGGCCAGACCTGCTCTCTGTGCTACACAAATGACGTTGTTCTCAGAGTCTCTGTAAACGTGGTTCCTAAACTCACTGATTGGCACTCATCGATTCATGTCCTCTGGCTTAAATGCCTCTAATTCTGAAATCTGCTGTGAAATTCCTGGCTCGTTTTGCCAGGGGCTTTGCTGGAATTTCATCCGAACAACATTGGTCTGTGTTACTTTTCCTAATGAGCTTCCCAAACTTAAAACCCTGTGAGCATGAGCTAGAGAGCAGCCAACAGGTGTGTGATCATTCAAGGTATAGATGATCTAGCAAACATTCCACAGAAATGTCACATTTTAAGTTTTTTCTGCCACGGGATCTCGCTGCATTTAAGAAACTTGACAGGCCACTGCTTCACACAGGCTTTTAAGTCATGTTCTGATATCAGTCTTTTGTATGAGAGATGGAAGCTCAAGAGACTTCAGATTTCATCATTTTCAGTCAGTTTGGTGGTGCTTAGTCCGAATTGCTTTTAAAAAGTGTAGTGACAGGCAGAGGTTATGCCATGAGAGTTTTGACAAGTTTCACAACTGATGCTTTGTGCCAGGACTATCCTTTCACCTCTTAGCTATGATCAGCTATTTCCAGTCTGCATTTCTAGAGAGCAAACTCCCCAACATTGTTAATCCTACCCACACACACCCCTATGTTAGAAATTAATCAGATAACCTGAACCACAAGAAATTAAGTGGTAATTAAGAAAATAAAGCAATTGAGAAGATAAGGTTGTAGAGAGGGATGAAAAAGTTGATCAAGCAGGTCCACCTTGTTAGTCTACCTGTGTTAGCTCCTGTCAGGAGGGTTTTAGAACATTGTCTATGCTGAATAGATAGAGAAGTTCCCCTTTTTTTAAATGGAAATTCCAGTTCAAAGCCCTGTGAGTACTTTGTAGGATTTCAGAGATGCAGAGGGAATTGATACTGTTGAAACAAGTGTTGGATAAAATATCTGGCTTTTCAAGACAGTCGGATGAAGATGCTGTTTAGTCTGTCCTGTTCAGAGAAAAACTCCCGAGTTCATCAAGTTTTAGAAGTATCTTTTTGGCATAACCATTAGTGATAAAGCAGGAACTGATTTTCTTTGACAGAGTTTAATCAGAGAGTGATGAGTTATTCAATGTATATCACTATTTTTTAATCAAAAAGAGTCATTCTACTGTATTACTTAGGTAGAAGTCCTGGTCTGGGCTTCCCTTTCCCACTTGATAGCTTGTCTTTAGCAAAGGTTCTGGAAATAGGCTGGGTTTTAACTTTCAAGTTCCAAAATGTGAAATTGCACATCTGTTTCCTCTAGCTTTGGTAAAGTAAGGATAATCTCTGCTTCCATGAAGTGAGGACTGAACAGTGTGTGGGTTTAACTAACATTGATCTTCTTGGGTTGTAAGAGGATGAAAGCTGTGAGGGCAAATAGCATTCCAGATGATTTACCTGGAAGGAAGCTGAAGTGTACGGGAAGAACCTTGTCCATTCCATAAGGGTCTGAAGGAATTTGAGGAAAAATTTGAGCTTCCCACTTGCTAACTAACACACTACTTTGGTATTCAGCCCCTTCAAGCTCGCAAACACAGACTTAGGAATTAAGGCAACTTCCAGTCACTAGAATTCATCATTCATTTGCTGGACAGCAGCAGCCAGACATGCTGACACTTTCTAATATTTCCCCTTTATATTTAAATCTTGGAGATACATCTTTTGACACGGATGTACTAAAAAGAATGCACAAACCCCAGATCATAAGTGACACAGTGGAAAACATGAAGTGCAAGTAGAGAATAATTACTCTCCCCTCTGTCTCCCTTAAGCTACAAGAAAATCATAAAAGGAGGAGTAGAGATTTTCCATTCTTTGCCTCAGAAATCAAGGGAGAAGGGAGAGAAAAGTGAAATGCTACCAGAATTGTTACTTTTGTCACATTTTGTATTCCTGTAATCTTGTGGTAAAACAGTTAAGAGAATATTGAAGTGTTATGCAGCAAGACGAACTAGAACCCTCTACACTGATTAATTTTTTTCTTTTCCATTGCCTGGATGTTTTCAGAGGGAAAGATCTTTTCTACAATAGTTCCTGAAGGGAAAGTGATTCCTAGGTGGGAAGAAGAGGAAGGGCTGTTCAGGGCTGTCCATTGCAATCACAGAATCCTGAGAGCTGCTGACTGCCTTGGGTGTCTGTGCAAGCAGATTAAACTGTTTAGGTTAGGTTTAGGTTATCACTGATTTTTAAAATGCAAACTAGTTATAAACTGCTCACTGAAGCAAGCATTTATTGCAGTGCAAGAATATTTGATATTTATGAGATGTGTGTTAATATAAACTAACATTTACATAATATTACTTCCAAAAGGAACTATTTCCATATATAAGCGAATGAATGTAAAAGCAGTACTTATAAAGGTGTGTGCATGTATAGATCCAGTTAATGTGAGATGGAGGAGTGGGACTGTCTACCTTTGATTCAATAGTCAGGAAAAATGGGTTCTTTGGAACTTAGAGCTATCTCAATTTTCTTGTTAATTATAAAAAGCTGAAAGACAAAGAGAACAGTACTTAGGTTTATACAACAGTGCAAATTTTAAAGGCAGGAGTCAGAAAGATGTTTTTCCTTTTCCAGACCAAATGTGAGTGCGGAATGATTTCCCAGCAGCTGTTTTTCTGTCTCAGGTGGCACATCTTAGTAAGCAAAAACTCTGTGTGTGTGTGTGTTTACATGCCACAACTGCCTTTTTACCAGTCAAGGAGACAAAAGCAGGTTGGACTCTGAATAGTCCAGTGAAACTTTCTCAACATAAACTCCTCCCTAATGAAGTCACTTGAAAAACTTGGACCTCGGTGTCTAAGTCATTAAAGCAGTTTTATTTTTATCTTTTCATTATGGTCCTGGTCCTTAATCCCATATCAAAGCATATTAAAATCAGAGTTAACAATAGTGCCTGGATGCTGTTTACACAGAAAGGGGACAAAGGAGGAGGAAGCAGATAAAACAATTGTTTTATCTCAAAAAGTGACTCTGTCTTTATAAAAAGCCCAGAGTGATGCATTTCTCCTTTGGCTTTCTATGGGCTTGTAATGGCCACTGCAGTTAGAGACCAAACCACTGAGAAAATGGTAGGACAAGATAAATAATACTGTATTTTTATGCCTTTCAATTCTTTCCTCCTTTCCATTTTTTTAAAACATGAAAGAAGCACTTCAGCATTTTTAGCTGAACTGAGTACAGAAGGGAGACATAATGTTAATATTATTACAGCTTTTTTTTTTATCCCAAACCATTTACTATTTAAACTTTATGTAATGAAAAAATAATTTCTCTCCGAAATGCTGCCAGCTCTGCAGTAAATGCTACAGCTGTTTTAAAATACAGCTGCCAAAAGTTTTGAAATGAAATGGGAAAATCATATTTATTTGAAACTCTTGAAATATTTCACAATAGAATAAAATGGGAGTGAAGACATTTGGCTAATGGCTGGGGAGGGAGGGAATCTCACCTGTATGACAACTAAAACCTTGTCAGTGGCTATACTGAGACCAGGAATAGATTAGAATAACATAGTTCATGCCTGATCCTGACTTCCTTAAAGCTGTTTTGCCAGGGCTTGCTTCTGAAAATTTATAGGGAATTTTAGGACTGGAATCTAATTCGGTCTAAATTCAGATTGTTTCTAAATGTGGTATTATTTCAGGTGAGAACAATCTTGTTTTCATAATTTGTATACAAAATAAGGATACAGTTACTGTCGTTCATCTCATATAAGTTTTGGGAGAAATTTTGCTTTTGAAAATAAAGTGCTGTTTAGTTGTCAAGTAATGGTGAAAAAGGCCAGTTCAGCTATCGGAATTAGGCCTTCACTACTGCAAAATGCCTGCGTGGTTAAAAACCACAAGACTATTGCTAACTTGTCACAAATTATTTTGTTAGCTCACTTTGCACCTTTGTAAATGAAAGAAAATCAGCTTTTCATTCTCATTTAATCTTTATCTATATGCAGCTCTCAAAATACACATTTATGCCTATAGAAAGCAAATGGCTGAAACTTTTGGCCACGGGCACCTTAGATTTCCTTGGAATAAACTGTTCATTTCTTGTAAGGCAGAATATTTGCTGCCACCTTCTGGATTTTACATTGCACAGCTATGAGTGCAAAGTTGGCCCTGTTTTCTGACATTTCTACCGTGAGAATTGGTACCACTGCCTGCTTTAGAACTGGTTTGACACAAGTCTTTGTGTCTGAAATGTCCCATATTTCAGTGCAAATGTCCCTACGTGTGAACATTCACGCTGAGAGCCTTATGCAGGCTCAATATCAGCACCACGATCTTATAGCCTGTTCCAGCCCCATATCCTCTGAGGCAGGAGGGTTTTATTCATTCCTTCAAGTATCTGGTGGTTCAAGCCCTGCTGTAGGACCCTGTTTCAGTGTGCTCCATGATAGTATTTCCAGGGTTTAGTTTGGGTCCTAAAAAGCTGCTTTGAAGCAATGCTAGTGAAGTTGGACAGTCAGCTATTCCACAGCTCTGAAAAGCAAGCACCATTGCCCAGTGCTGATGCATTTTGATTACATTTTAGGATTTCTGTGACATCTGGTGCCAATTCAGGGCTTCATTTAGGAAACATTAGGATTCTCTAACACGGGAGTATATCGTGAAAAAGGGTGCTCTTGCGGGTTGGAATTCGTAGCTGGTCCCTGGGGATTCCCTTGCTGGGATTCCACGTGGAGGCTGCCATCTGTTAACACTCACAGAGGGATGTTAAGGATCACATTCTTTGACAGAGTAACTGGTGCATGTGCTGCAGGACTCTGCAGATGCCTTGAAGTGCCTTGAACTGGACACCCAAGGCTACAGAGCGTCCTGGTGTCAGTGCTGCTCAATTCATGCCTTATTTAGTAATTTGTAGAATGCAACACTGTGAAGATGAACTCTGGCTTCTGAATGATTTGGGTGCTGACAGCAAAAATCTGTAAGAAAATAATTCTGTATGAAGGGCACTCTTTGAAGAGTGTGCATTGAGTAAGGAATGGTCCTGAGCACGGCATGATGTACCAAAACAAAGCAGCAAAGAGCTCTTTGTCAGATGGGCATCCCTGGTTGGAGTCCTACAGCAAAAATAGCAGATATGACATGATTGCAGATGTTCTGGCCACACAAACACCCAAGGAGGTGGGATTAAGCTGACACAGCAACAAGAATTCCAAGTGCCTCACTTTGCAGTCCAAACAGCAGTGTTTAATATTGTTTTTCTCATAAGTGGATATACACAGTGTCAGGTGCTTGCTTCGGAACTCCTTCAGCACTCTAGGAAGAAAACCAAGTGTTACCCAGATGCCAGATATTTTGCACTTTTTTGCAGTATGGAGCCATGTACCAACAACAGCCTGCATAGTGAGGCTCTGAGAAGTAGCATTCTCACAAATCGAAGACAAAAATCACTAGCAGTTATTTATGGTTCTTTGGCAAAAAAAGAATCTTTCTTTTAAAAAACTGGAAATATTTGTCCATAGGTTTTTACTGTATGCAAACCTTTTTCTAATATAAATGTGCTGAATTCTTTGCTTCTCAATCAGTTAAAGCTCACACTGAAACTGAATGTTGTGCTCTTTGTCGCCCTTTTTAATCCAACATGTGCTGCCATGATTGGGACTGTTCCTCCTTTTCTTCTGTGTGCTGTATGTTTCTTAAAACCATTACAATCTGCTGTTTCAGATCTAGATGGAAACATCAAGAGAAACACTCCATCCGTTCAACAGTTCAGTCTTGACACCTATTTAGAAATGACCTGGTTATTTTCATAGCATCTTATCTTTTAATTGCCTGGAATTGTGAGGGGAGTCTCTGGTTTAAGATTTAAAAATGTACAAAAGAATCAGGATTCTCGTTTGAAAATGCTGTTTTCACATTAATTCCCCACACAGGAAGCCTTCATCCAGATAGTCAGTCTGTAAATTCAGTAAGTTACTTCTCTCATAGCTGAGTTTTCTCAGCCTGAGGGAGTGTGCAGTTATTATACTACCACAGATGTTTGTGCAGGTTTCACATGCACTGTAATTAAAAAGTTTGTCAGGATCATTACACTCAGAAATAGATTTTTCCTTTAAATTCTGTAGAGGATAACTGGAGACTTGATTGGCACATAAAGAAAAAGTCTTTGCCTGCCTTAGTTAAGGAAGCAAATATTAAACCCATGGGATTACTGTCATATGGTTTGTCTTAGCTGGTAAAGGAAGAGTTCAAGTCTGCATCTGCAGAGATCATTTCAACACAGAGCTTCGGGATTTTTCCTACTTTTTAAATCATTTGATAAAGAACCTGAAGTGCTTCCTTTAGTAAGCAACCAGCCTGAAAACCACTGGTCTCCTGTAAAATAAGGCCAGTTGTTGTCCTGGGTACTGTGAAGTTGCGATGGTGGCACCAAGAGTGCCATGAAATGACCAGGCTCACATATTTTCCCAAGAGATTTACCAGCAGTGAGTTCATTTAGAGCTTCTGAATTCACAGGTTTTTGAAGACCTTGTCACGTTTCTTCTTTGTGTAGTGTTTCCATTCCGAGCTGAGCAGAGTCATTATAAAATACCATTATGCCAAGCTGTGTAATTAAGATTTGCACTTGCCGTGCCAAACCGCCAAAGCAATCAGTGGGATCCTGGGTGTTTGACTTCAGGTAAAGAAAGTTGCATCATGTAAAAAGGCAAGACTGGAAGAGTGAATCTTTTTAGAACCAAAGGGTTTGGAATTTTAAAGCTAGCAAATCTGGAAAAGGATCCTGGAAAAAAGAGAGGAGAAAGATTTTGCACAGTGTTAGTTGTTGTCATTTCCCTGGTATTCCCCTGCCTCACAGTGTACAGAGCATTCCCCGCTCCAGAGTGGCTGGAGCAGCAGCAGCACGTGAGGGTCAGGCTGGTCCTTTGTTGAGGTCTCATCCTGGATACTCCATAAGCAATGCTCCTCCTAGATCATGTTATGTGGTGTGAAGTTGTCTTTATAACAGCTTATCATCTTTTATCAGAGTTCAACAAAAAAAAAATTCAACAAAAGTCTGGAAATAGTCAGCTGTCTCTATATGCAGAACAGGGGAGCCCCTCTTGCTGATTGTTCTTTTACCTTCAGTATTTTAAATTCCTCTGACAGGCATTTTATCCTGTGTAGCCACTGGTTTTTTTTGTGGAGTTTTCTCCCCCCAGCTTGCCTCCCTGTAATCCCAGTAGTATTTTCTCTCAAAATTGCTGCTCTGTCACTTAGCAATTTTTTTTCTATCTGAACCACGCACAAGCTCCACACTTCCTAATTTTTTTGAGCCTGCTGATACCTCAACCTCTAATTTTTTGTTTCTTCCTTAAGAGAGCAGAAACAAAAAAAAATGAGGCTTACTTGTGAGAGATGATAATGTTTACTCTGTAAATGTTCCTACAGGAAAAAGACCTTGAAACCTCTTTCTGGTTGTTTCATAATATATTATTTTTTGGTGAGCAGGAACATGATAAGAGTGGTTCCCCTAGAGAAGGGGGAAGAAGTTAAACAGTTCTGCGTTGAAGAACTAAATTTTGTCTTTGATTTTTGCAGCAGAAATTTTAACTTTTTGTCTGAAAGCCACTCATCTCCAAATCAAAACTTTTCAGTTCAGTTTTATGGCAAGATGTTCATAACTGAATCATAAACTGAAGGTATATAAACCCTTGATTGAGGTAGTTGTTTTTATGATAAGGCTGTATAGAATGTGAGATCAAAGCTGGTGCAGTATAATACTTCCAGTATGTGCTGTAATTAAATGTGTTAAAATCATCATGAAACACTTAAATTCCTCTTTTAATGTGAACATACTGGAAGTATTGTTACAAGTGATGGCTTAAAATTCACTGTTAAATATTCTTCCACAGTAAACATGACAATTGCATCTTGGCAGCCTTGCCATATTATATAAAATAATTCTATTTGCTTTTTCAGAAAACCATTTACAAAAGCTCACTGCCCTTTCCAAGTGAAATTTCAGATGGCTCCTCTACACAAACCATTTGTTTCCTTGACATTTCTGCTACGTTTGACATTATCTTTAGCTTTTCATCTGGACCCATGACAATGAACAGCTCAGCTTTCCTCTAAATATCTGCTTCACGAAAGATTACATCTTGGATAAACCTGTTACTCTAGGTAGACCAGTCTTCTGAAATATTAATAAGAATTAAAGACTTACCTGATCAGTAAAAAGAGCCTTGAAGCCAAGTTGGATCCAAGTCCCATGCGTGTAGAATGATGTGTATATAAGAAATAGAATTCGGAGTTGGGCTTTGAATGGGATTTTCAAAAGATCCGAGCTGAGTTAAGAGCACTAATGTCATTGAGACTTTTGTTTTTAACTCTTATTGGTGCTTTAAAAATCCTCCTGTCATTGTTCTAGGCCATATGAAATACTTGTATTTGAATCCAAATGTGATCAAATTTCCAATTTTCAGCATAGATGCAGTTTCTAAGCTCCTGTGGCTCGTAGCCACAGGCATCAATATCATCACTTGTGATGGAAGGACAGAGCTGCTATAAATCTCCTCCTCATTAAGGAAATATTCTTTTGGTGGTGAGGTGAACAAGTACAGAAGTGTGATTATAATTTACAGATGTGCTTTACAGGAGGAGACTAAGCAAAAACATGGCAGTATGAGGCTGATTGGATTTCTGTGTCTCTCACAGCACTACTTACCTTTGGTGGGTGTCTTTATTCCAAGTACATACTGGTGTCTTAAAGTCTGCCTAAAACAGTGTGTGCAACTCCAGATTGAACTTGGAAAGAGGGGGAGAAAGGAGGGAGGAAAGGGAAAGGAAAAGGAGAGAGGAAGGGGAGGGAGGAGATTTCATATTAACAGGCTAGCACAGGGAATAAACTTCTCCCAAAAACATACTGGCAGTCTGTATGTGGAAGTGAAACAAAAAAACAGCAGCCAAATCAAAGAAAAAAGCCACAAACAGGCAGAGAGGAAAGGGACAAGTTTAATGATAGAAGAAAAGTACAGATATTGACAGTGGAAAAAAAAGGTGGAAGGGAGATCTCCAAAGGACTAAAATATTGCTACTTTCTATTTCCAGGTAAATGCAGTATAAATATTTCTTGAGTTTTCCATTTTTTTTCTCCCTGAATTTCCTATCATTTTTCTGAATTTTAAGGGGGAGATGGATCCCTTGGTCATTTTCTTCTAAAGCAGTCAGTATCCCAATCTAAAATTTAAAGGGGAGAGTAGAATTTTGGAGGTCCAAAATTCAGAGGAGTGTTTTTTATTGGCTTGATTAGGGTTTGAGTTCAGCTTTCTGCGTGTGCAACCAAATGCATCCTTCTCACCTTTGATTGCAGTTTGAGTTACCATCATGGGACCAAACTATGGAGATTTTGTTCATACTTAGGAATGTTTTCTTCAACGAGATAGATAGTTCTACAAACCCTGCTATGACATGCAAGGTCCATAATCTGGTCTGTAACTAGCTGAATGATGGTTTAAACAAATATATCAGCAGATTCTGCCATCTTTATTCACAGAGTTATGCTTTAATCTTTAGCTTCACGACTGGGATGGATTTTGATTCCCTTAGTTGTGAGAAACAGCACCTTGTTCCAGCCCTAGCAGCACTGATGCTGATGAAAGACATGCTAAACTACTCAAATATAGCCCCTTGATTTCAGCAAAGCTCTGTATTCACTGCAGGATTATACAGTGTATTTCAAGACCACGGGCTCTCAAGAATTTTCCACAGTAGCAGTATTTCAATCCTTAGTCCCTAACACGACAAGTAAAAGATAAAGTATAAGGCCAGAGTAAAAAGATTTAAAGTGGGAAGAAGCACTGCAGAGGCCCAAGTGAAAGTAATAAAATGTGTACAAGAGACCAGTGGGAAGACATGGTCATAATCATGATTTACAGGTAATTTCTGTGGCACAGAGTACTCTGGGAGCACGAATCAGCGCTCTACACTACGGGCAGCCCTCCAGTTCTCAGTCACTGTGTTTTACCAAGAAACTGGTGGATTACGTTGCAGCTGCAAAACCCAGCTCACCTCTCTGACTGCTCAATAATTTTGATTTACAGGCTTCTCTTACACTTGCTGGGTTCAAGGCAAACTCTGGTTAAAAATATGCCTGCACGTGGGATGTGAAATTTCCCCAAAATGGGAAATTTTTAAAAATTTGTCCAGCTGTCTTTCCACCTCTTTTTAGTCTTCGTAACACTCCAGCATCTCTTACAGCACGTTCTCTGTGAAATCACAGAGGCAATTCATGATTTTGGATCACAGCTGATCCACATAGCTTACAAGCTAAGCCCCTGGCTGATCAATCAGATTCCTGTGGAAGGACCTTTGAGCCAGGACAGATTCTGAGTGAATTCCATGGGGCTCTGTGCAGGCCAAAGGTCTATCCAGTTGTGTTCTGCTAGTGATCAGTCAGAGTCTAACACTGTGTCTATTTTAATGCTATGTTAATAATACATATTACTAGTAGTTAATAAGGCACTTCTTTAAAAAAAACAACCACCAAAGTCCTCAAATCCCTAGGTAATTAGAACACGGTTGGGGAGGGGGACGGGAAGAAAGCTGTTCTCTATTAATGTGGCATACCAGGAATATTGCTTACTGTTTCTGTCGTTGTAGTCCTAAAGCAAAAACCTAGTGTCCTGCTCACTTCACGCAATGGTACCTCTCCATTTCAGGATGTCATGTCTATAAAGCACCTGATAAAATGCGTAAATGTGCTAAAATTTTCATCTATTTTGATTCCTTTAAAAAGTTCAAATGTTTTGGACCCAGATTTGAGGTGATACATCTGACATTCTTAAGTAAGCTAAGGAATACCAGTGGCACAGTCTGCGTGCCAGGTGACCACTGCAAACCAGTGACTGCAAGCAAAATGGACACTAAGTTTCAGCTACCGGCTTTACTCTCGAATGACCGATGGCTTCCACACCTGTGCAGTGACGCCAGCTTTCTTGGCTGAAAATTTTGGCCTCGGAGCAGTAAACAAAGAGGGTGTGGTGGTTTCTGGCTTAGAAAACGCGGAGTAGCCTGTGGGTGAATACGATTCATTTCCTGGGAGAGAGGCGTTTGACGGGAACGAAGGTTGGGAACAACCGTAGGCTGGCACGGAGTACACCGAGGAAGGCCGGGCCCTTGTAGGAGATCCAGCACCAGGTGGAAGGTAGGTAGGTAAAGGCAGTGTTTGCTTTGAAGTGGGCAGCTTCAATGTCTGCTTCATGGCAAGGCTTTCCTTAGGTGGTTGGAAAGTAAATAAAGATGGATCGAGTTGATAAGGTTGATGTTTCATAATATCCAAAGCATTGAGACCTTTCTTAGGTTTTCTCTTTGTGTTTTTGGTAGCAGCAGTGGCCTTAGAGGAAGGCTTGGTAGCAGCAGGAGGGTAAGACGGGCAGTGGATGGGATTATAAGCGACAGGTGGAGGTGCTCGGACATTAGATGAGTATTTCCAAGAAGCTGGTAAAGATGGAGTTGGAGATGAGGCTCGTGCCATGTTTGCCTGCACAGTCTCTGAATCCACCACATACTTCTCCATTCGGGAATGCCTCCTGGCAAACAGCTGTGCTCCTTTCCCACTCATAGCTGGTGGCATCTCGAAGGGAGGCTTGGTTTCTCCGGCACTTGGGGTGACTGGTGTTGACTTGGGGGCAAGGTTCGGACTCGCCAGGCTGGCCTGTGGCCCTTTGAAAGGACCAGCAAGGTTTAGAGTGCTTGGGGGATGGACAGGAGAATGAGGATACTGTGGAGATTTGGGTGGTGCAGGATACGCTGCCTGAGGTGAGGCTGGTGCTGGGAAAGAAGGAGGCTTGTTGGGAGCCGCAGCTGAAGGTGACCAGACTGGTGAAACTGGAGTACCAGCAGAAGGAGGCACCTTGAGTGAAGGCTTTGGAGCAACAGGAGGAGGGGCCTTTTGTTTAGATGCTTGAGTCTGCATGAAATTGCAAGCTTCTGCTCCCAAACTGAGGTAGTCTTCTTCAGGTCCTGACTCAAAACCAGCTCCGGTACCTTTTTTGCCCTCTGCATTGTGTACGAGGGACAACAGGGCAGGATTAGGACTTACTTTGGGCGCGTCTTTGAAATTGAACATAGGTTTGGAAGTGCTTCTTCTCTTTGCCTCCTGCAGTATCCCGGTTCTTTTGGCTGGCACGGCAATCCTTTCATCCCTGGACGCGATGTGTTCTGTGGGCTCGGTGGCTGCCCACGCAGGCGGGGCAGCCTTGCTGGCCACAGGAGCTGAGACCGGTCTGTAGAAAGCCTCGGCTGGTGGGCTGACAGAGCAGTAAGGAGGTGGTGCTGCTGCATCTGAAAGGGGACTGGTGACATTTCTTACGGGTGAAAATGGCGCAGCTGCTCGGTTTTGAACCCCAGAAAGGAAGGGCTTCGCTGTTTTATTCAAAGATGCTCCTTTTTGAGCTCCAGAGGACTGAAAAGAGAGGTTTGTGCCAGGTGCTAAGCCAAAGCCATTTTGCTGTACCACTTTGCTGTGATTCTGGCTCACATCTGTGTAGCTTTTGTTCACACAGGTCTGCTGTCTTGACATTTCCTCCTCTTTTGACTGATAGACGGAAGAGCTCACTTTCTGGAAGTTCTCCGTCGTGGTGGTTTCCCGGTGCTCCTCTGTCTGCACTGTGCTTGCCTTCATCTCCTCTTGCTCCGCCGTAATCTGATCCATCCTCTGCCGCCTCTTGGCAAACATGAGGGCCCCTTTCCCTGTGCTGTCTGCGAGCGTCTGCATCTCCTCTCCACTTTTTGTCTTCTTTTCCACCTCGAGCAGACCACTGTCCCAGTCAAACGTCACGATCTTGCCGTCCTTGTCAATGTCAGAGAAAAAATCTTCATCTATTTCCGACTCGCTGGTTGCAAGCAAACTCACCTCGAAAGTGTTTTCCTTGTCCCCCTCTTCACCTTCACCCTCTTCCCCCTCGTCCTCGTAACGTTCTAGCTCCCCAGTCCCGTAGCTGACTAAAGTGTATTTCCTCGCCCTTTGGCGGCGCTTCTTGAACATCAACACCCCCTTGGAATTGGGGTTGGGAGCTGCCGTCAGCAGCAGTGCAATACTTTTACATTTAGATTTGGCTTCTTTGACCTGCTTCTCCGACAGGCTCTCGCTTCGTCGGAGCCCTGGGGAAAGAATCAAAGCGCACATTGAATTTCATGCGGCCCGCAAAATTACAAGGCGATTAACAAGTGCATTTTTCTCTACTGAAATTTATCCACTCCTCCCTTTTCCCATATTAAAACATTTCTCTTCTTTTGCATGGAAAGTTCATTATACTCCAGTTTTTCCTCACAGTATCAGCTGCGTTATAAATTCCATACCCAGCATTCCTTAGAGATGCATCCATGCGAGTTCAAAGGCTACATCACTTTCTTTAGGACTCCACTACTTCAACAGGAACGTTACATTGTGTCTTTATTCTAGCATTCTTAATTTTTATTCCCAGCACCAACAGGCAGGTGATATTTTCTCATTTATCCAGTTTCTGGTCTGGTATTTTCCAAGTATTTGACCACAGTTGCTAGGCTAAGAGCAGCCATTCCCAGCCAGCCAGACCCATGACTGCTTAATATCTGAGACCAAATGAAACTCAGCATATTCTGTCTGACTCTGGTAGCAGCTCCTGCCATTTAGGTGTTTATTTTACTCCTATAAATTTCAAACTTGCTAAAAGTCAGTGTGCTACTATGCATTAGCTATTTAAAAGCAAGTATACATCCAGAAAGGCATACACAGAAAATATTAGCATTAGCTTTCAGACCCTTGGAAGATGTGGGAGTTTGTCCGTGTGGGAGTTGGTACTCAGTGAAAGCAGGTTTCAGTCTTTTAACAAGCACTGCTTGCCTGAAATCCAAAGTTCTGTAACATACAGCACGTACAGAATATTTATTTTGGAATTGTGGCAAGAGCGAATGCACATTCCAGAACAGAATCAAGGAGACTCAGCTGACTTCTCAAGGGTACTCACAAGAGCACCAGTGGCAATATTCCCCAAAGCATAAACATAAACTACTGGTGTTCTTCAGGTCACGTGAACGGACGCAGCCGCAAAGCCCAGAGATGTGCTGGACATGGGCGTGACTGCTTCCTTCTAATGGGACATGGAGCGTGTGCCTCAGGGGGCAACGCCGGTCAGGTGGGGTCCCTGCTGCTTTCCCTTCCTCCTACTCTACCACTCAATCTCATGAATGACAGCCTCAATAGCTCCTTCCTCCAAAAAACCTGGAATTTAAAGCTAATCCTGACTAAATCAATAGTCACAAGGAAAAAGCATGCCTCTGGTAAAGAAAAATCGAACAGTAAATCATTTAGTATCTTTTGCTGGCATAAATAAAGCAAAGTTATTAAAGAAAGCCATGCTATGTGTTTTCTAGTCATGATCCTTTTAGCCATGTCAGTAGACGGAGTCTGATACTTCTCCTATTAAAGACAATTGGAGTTTTGCCATTATGCCAGATGACAGCACAACTGGACCAATGGTTCTCACAAGAATTTATAAAAGAGAAAAGAGTATGGCACCCGAACCAGGAATTTGTAATATCGTTGGAGAGCCAAATCACAAAATCCTTGGCTCAGTCCTGTTCCAATTCCTTACAACATTCACTGAAGGTGTTTTCCAAAACTACGGGCTTTAGTGTTAGAGTGCTACCTGTTCATGTAAATATAATCTGAGTATTATTTACAGAAAAAAAATCTGCTAAAGAGATCAAGCACCTATAATGAAAGTTCTTCCCTAGTTCAGACTTAAATGCTGCATTATAACTCCTATTTTTGCAGAAAACATGCATAGTACTTGCTGCACACAGAGCATTCCCTATGCTTGGCAATTCATTTGTTCTAATGTGTAGATAGGCTTTTATAATAATATTAAATAATAATAGCAATGCAAATAAGTTTACATATTAAATCCGTGGTTCCTGAGGATAATGACCTGCCACTAGTTTAGAAGACACAGAGATTGCCATAGTTGACGTGGGAAAAGGACAGGACCTGTATTCGACTTGAAAGAAGAGTTTATCATGTAAAAAGTAGTTCATTCTTTGTACTTTTGCCTTTTAAGACAGGCACTGCAAGTAATTCTCTAGGAAACGCAGGCACAGTCCCGCAGTTGGTTCTGACTTCGCAGCCAAAATGTGAAGCATGTGCACTTTTCTTTTTTACTTCGTTTAATATGCCCAAAATGCGTGGGTTGCATACAGACGCTTCGGCATAAGTGACTGCCTAATCCACTTGCCAATGAGACACAAATGGTTATCATGCTAAAAATATGCTTCCAGAGGAATTAGCGGTGGGTTAGCAGAGGAGTTCCAACGCTGCATATGAAATAGTTTGTTGCTACAGTATCTCACTGCACACATTCAAGCACCTTTGACATACTGCTACTAAATCCCCAGACAGGATTCTTCACATTGTTGGGAAGGAGCAAGCAACCAATAGAAAGGTCCCAGATGAATAAAATAACGAAGAAATAAATAGATTCATTAATAAATGAGACACGTCTACGCCCAGTTAATCAATATTGCCTCCAGTGGCAAGTTTGCTTCCAGGTAAACTTCTTGGACACATTTTGAAGCTGACCTCTGGGTCTGGGAGTCAGGAGAAATAACGTGTTCACTTTACAGTCTAGAGAAGGCTGACAAAACCAAAAGGATCATGTAACAGTTATACACATGCTGGTGTCTGTCAAAATCTCTTCTGCAGGCAACATCAAGCTTTGCTGCTAGACTTTTTTATTAACTTTTCAAAGCGGTGGCATGGCTTTGGTTTTAGATGATGCAAATGACAACGCAAAGCTTTTGCTATAAAAGGAGAAATCCACAGGATTCACTTAGACATGTGCAAGCAACTTGCTCTTTTTGTTAATATTTTACAGATTGCCACTGTGTATGCGTTAGAAGACCAGCAGAGTTCAGCCCTTTCTGGAGATGTAAGTATTTTTAGTTGGACAAAGTCATGAGTTAATTTCAAAGTGGAAGTCTACTAAGCAAAGTTATTCAGCACAGTTAAGGCATGGCTACACTCTTGGCTCATCACCAGGAGCATTGTATTACCCTGAAAAAATATATAAAGCAAGAACAGAAACATCATTTAAAAGAAAAAGAGAGGGGGAAAGTTAGAAAACTGCAGAAAAAAATCTCTAAAGTTTTTTTTCTAATGCATCCTAAAGCCTGAAATTATATCTAAAGCTACAAAAGATGCCCTCAGGCAGTGCAAATGATAAGATGGGACATACTCACTTGCGTGCCTTGCCCTGTGCTTGAGAGGTCTGTGATCCTTTTCCGAGTGCTTGCTGTCTTCTCCCTGCTCTGTGGCTTCTGGTGAGATTGCAAAGGAGAGGAGGGAAGGAGGTGCTTCTGACTGCCCTCCTTCTACTTGAGAATCAACACACCCCCTTTCAGACGGAGACCTGGGCGCTTCCTTCTCCCTGTCTGAGCAGTCTAGGATCACCTCCACCCTGGGGATAGATGGAACTGCACCTTGGATCCTCTTGACCTCTTTGCTGCTGGAAAACTGGACTACTTTGTTCGACCACTGGATGTTGCCCTCCTTCACACCCAGGGGAACTGCGATGAGGGGGCCGCTCCCGTCCTGTGGCGCACTGGGTCCTCTGCCTGAAGGGGGGCACTTTTCTGCCCCCAGGAGAGTCACAGCAGGAGCACTGGTGGCCTTGTGCGTGTCATTTGGGAGGGACAACTGCAGCTCAACCATAGCACCTGGCCTTTCTTCTGCCGTCCCACTGAAAGCAGCCTCATCTGTCACCAGCACCTTGGGGGGTGCTATCACTTTAGGAGGGATTCTGTGGCTCTGTGCGGTCTCTTGTTTTGTTTCAGAAAAGTGTGTGTTGCTTTCTGCTGCTCCGTGGTGAGTCCCACTGTAAATCTCGGTGATGCATAAATCTCTGTGGGGTATCTCCTGCGCTGCGTTCATTTGCAGTGTGGCGTTCTCCCTATAGTCCTCATTCTTTATGTTCTCGTGCTTCCCATTTTCTCTTTCAGCACTCAAGGTTTCATTTATTCCACTGGAGGATCTGCACATACATCAACAATTCGAGAAATTAAGCTGCTGTAAGCACAGCCATTGTGAATAGAGAGTTACAAAGGCAATTTCTGCATAGCATTTCCCCACCCTAATTAGTTGTGGTACCTTCTAGCAGATCCATTTAAATAGAATAATTTTCCCACGATGCAGAGGTTTTAAATAGAAGCATCTTTGTATCTTTCAAAGTTCTTCAACTTAGCAGTTCAGTGAGAGGGAAATTACACAACACTGGTAGAGCTATGACCCCACTCCTAACCTGAAATGTGGAATTGTATCATTCTTAACATCAATGTGCTTCCACAGACACATTTCTGTTACAGGGTTTCCAGAGAAATGCTGCTAAGACTTTTGAGACAATACTTCTTCATATTTCACATGTCCGTGAGAAAATTAACTTTGCGTGACACCAGAGGAGTGGTTAATTTTTGGCTCTGTAGCCACTACTGCAACTGTTTTAGGCACCATCCTTACATGTGGTTCCTGTCCCAAATCATTCACTCTCTAAGGAATAGAGAAGTACTGGATAAGGATCAGAGGGAGGGAAATGAATACTTGAAATACACATTCAAAGAATTCCTGTGAGGATCATCATCCTTGTATATCATGGATTAATTAAAATATTCTGGGCCTATTCCAGTGATCCAGCATAAAAGGATAGTGAACCTATACAATATTTCCTACTTATTGAAAAATAAATTATTTCTAACTGGAAAATGTTATTTTCACTGGTGAAATCTACAGTATATTTCAGTATGCCTCCTTTTTCTAAACTATTAATTCCTCTGGCTCAGTTAGGCTGATTTACTGGTGTTAAGGACGCCTGGTGTACTCTTTAGCTCCTTCTTTCAGTACTCTGGACCATACTGCCTACTATTAATTTGGGAAGAAACCTTCTCTGTACAGCAAGGCTGCAGCATGTTATTAAGAGTTTCTATTTGCTAGAAGGCAACAAAGCACTTTTTCAAATGAGGGAAGTGGTAGGTGTCCCCAGTAAAGTGTTAATATCAAGTACTATGTCTATTTTTTAAATCAACAGCAGCCCTGGCTACTCTAAAACTTTGGAACCTCCTAGAAATAAAGGTTGGAAGAAGCAGCAGAAGGAATAAATCTGTCAGTGCACTGAAGAAACTTCAATATCACTTGATTTTTAGGCATGCAGCTTACTGCTTGTGGCAGTCTGGTTCTGCCTCAAACAGCACGAAATGTGTACCATCCATTTCACCACATACGGGGCTTCGTAAAGGTCAGACAGATTTTAATTTAGGGAGCTCCTTGTGAGTGCTGCTGGATCCCATCGTCTGATGCTATTTGGATGATCAATTGTACTGCTCTCGAGCACAGATAAATTACAGAAATCTGTAAACATTTCCTTGTAAGATATGGACTGGGGGCTGGGCCAGCTAAATGTTAGCCTTTATTGGTAGCTGAGTGATTGTGTGCATGTGTGGGAGAGAAAGATTTCCACCTTAAAAGGCCCTTGCTACGTATGGATATACTTCTACTCTATATAGACATAAATGTGTATCCTCTGTCAAAAGGCAGAATGCGGGGTATGATTTCTTTTTTGTCATTTCAGATTCCGTTTCGTCAAGTTACTGGTTTTGTTTCAGGCCTTTCCAGCTCACTGCAGGAACAACAGCCCTGGTGTAATTCCAGGAAGGAAGCAGAACTCATGGAGTCAGCATGGCAGGGTTTGTGGCAGGCTCATGTTTTACTCCCTACATGGTGCATTTCATGTCGGCATGCACTGAGCACTCCCTTCTTCCCCCTGGAAATGTTCTCTCCAGACTCAGCAGTAGCCCAAGGAGCTGCTAACACTGATGTGAGAAGGGCAGGCTGGCGTTTCAGTGTCTGTCCCCTCTCTCCATGTTTCCCGGATCCATCTGCTCAGCATTTGCCGGGAAGGTCAGTGAGATGCTCCCCCACACGGCGCCTGGGAGTGCCCGCCCTGCAGGGTGTCGCTTTCCTCTCATCCTGTAAACCGAGCGTTTTCTGGGCACTGCTGCTGGTCCATAACTCGCTGTGGCTTACAGGGCGTTGGGAAAACTTTTGGTAGACATCAAAGGCCAAGTAGCATTTTTAAAACTACTTTAAAAGCCCAGTTTTCCTCCCAGCAAGATTTGTAAGAGCAGAGTTAGGTCAACAATTAATGCCTGTGAAAATCACATCCTTCACGCAAAAAGTTCAGGAACAGCCAGGAGCTTCCCAACGGAAAATATTCTTCCCTGCTAACAACAGGTACTTAGGTGTAAAGATCACCAGTGGAATACCACTTTAATTATTCTTTCTTCACGATTTCCAGCATTTTCTTGAGGTGTCTGCTAACAAACGGCTACTCAGGAGAGGAAGGATTTGCTTCTCATTGCTCTCAAAGGATGCTAAGACACTTCCTGAAAAACCCTTCTGGCGGTAGTGCTGAGAGGGATAGTACCCACAAACGAGGTGGGAGGGCAAGAGAAGTGTTTCAGTCTATTCTCCCATACCTGGGAAGATACTGACAGCAAGGTCTGGGATGTGGGAGAGATGACCTGATGAGAAGAAATTTAAAGATTCTCACAGTCAGTTTCTTTAGAACCTTTTAGTCACTTTCAGAGTGTTGAGCAAGTGCAATTTCCTTAAAATTTCTGCCACGGTTTCATTCCATGAAACACTGAATTATGTGGTCTAAACACTCTGTTTTGGTTCTGATTTTCAGGACCTGCCTTGAATGTTCACCATACATTCAAGCCGGGGCAATGGAGGGTCCCTTTCAGCTGCAGCATCCTGTGGCCTTCAGACAACTGAAATACCAGTTATGGAACAGCAACAGGCAGGAGTCAAAGTATGTGGAGCTATTTCTATGGCTGAAGAGAAGACAGCTGGTCAGCCACAAATATCATTCTTACAAGTGCAGTTCCAGTAGTCACGTTATGAATTAAAAGCAGAAGAATGCAGCTATCACATGAGGAAGGCTCAGCTGGTCCTGCTGAACCAGGAGCAAGCGCTGCGCACTCTGGGGGAGGTAAACTCTAATCCTCAGTTACCACTGTCCCCCTGATCCTGTCACACTGATCCATTACTCAGCCCCAAACAGTACGGACAGACAGGCCATGCAAAATGTCTGCTATAAATAACATGAGCACTCCTTGAGAGCGTCTTGTTTTGAAGGTAGATTGTTCCTTTGAACTGCGAGGCACTTGAGGAAAGCTCCTTTGTGCAGGTTGCAGGAACCATGAGGAATTTCTCGTGCTGTGGAGACATCCCTGGTAACCAGAGACAAGTGCCTGTTTTCATCCTTTCCAGGGACACTGCTCTGTTAGCTGTCATGATGAATCCTGATCCTTTCCTGGTCCTGCCTCTGAGAGGGAGCTGCAGTAGCGCTGGGGGAAGCCTTAAGTCCGTACAAGGAGTGTGGGAGTTTCAAGACTTTTCTTCCTCCTCTTACCCCCACTGAAGGCAATGCAGAGTTCACCTTGTCTGAATTCTCTGTCTGGGGAGAATGTGCTTTACTCTAGGTGGCTCTGAACTCAGGTGGCTTTTATTACACTGACAGCAATTGCGGAGCAGGCATTGGAATAGGTTGGTGTTCAGTGAGCTGGCCCGCTTGCAAGTTTGCATGAAGCTTCTCTGCTCTAAGAAACTCGAAGCATTTTCAAAGAAAACTGAAATTGCCTCTCACTATTTTAAAAAGGCAGAAACTGAGACCCAGAGAGCTGTGACTTCCTCCACCTCATCTAGTGAGGTGATAACAGCTACAGAAATAGAATTCATGACTTCCAGACCCTCTTCTCCTCCTGACTACTAACGCATTTTGCCACCCAAGAAGATCATTTGCCATGTCATCATCGAGGCATATCTGTGTAACACAGTTTCTCCATGTATAAAGTCTTTGTTTTTTGTAAGCCTCACTTCCCTATCTATGGGGAATAACAACACTTCACTGCTTCAAAGGGGTGGAGAGAATAACTGAACTCAAGGCTCTGCAGTATGCATATATGGTAGTGAACACCTTGCAAGTATTAATACTTACATTTGGAGGCTGTTCTATTAATTCTGTGCCTGACCAGTGCTATTCAAATTATATACATTAATTCCTTCAGCTCAAATTCTCTGTCCTCCTTCCCTCTTCCATCCAAGGAGAGTTACAGACACTAACAGGACTATCAGAACCTCTCAGTATAAGCCTGCAAAATGAGTATGTTCAAAGGCAGCATGTTCCAGGTGATTCTCTGAATTGCACCAAAGCATCCTGAGCATTCCTGTACCTCTTGACAAGCATCTGCAGGACGTCAGTCAGGCTTTCCATCAGAACGATGACTTCAGCATAGGTTAGGTCTCCACAAGGCTTGCCATTGATAGACACCACCTCATCCCCCTCACACAGTCCAGCCTTGGCTGCTTTGCTTTTGCTGCGAACCTACAATGAGTCAAAAACAAATTCCAAATTACACAATTAATGGTCATCTGAGAACAGCAGTAACCGTGTCCTCAATGTGCTTTTGTCTGTGCACAAGGATCAGTAATATTGATCATAAACAAATTTATGGTAACACAAATGAATAACTTGTCTCAGTTGAGGTTAATATTGTTCTGGCCAGTAATAATACAAAACCTTCTGCTTTAATGGACTTGTGAGCTAGATGTCAAACAGGCTGGACTAATACTTGTAAAACTGGGAGACACAGAAGTTTAGGACAGACAACAATCAATTGATCACAGTTTAGCAGAAATGCAAAAAAACCCTCATTAGTTTCTCTGAAAATGAAGACTACTAAAAGCTGAAATCTGCACTGAGATTGTAAAAGAAGAGTGTGTAAATTCAGGCCTCTCTGGGCAGAGTATCAGTATCTACATTCTGGTCACTTTTTCTTCAGATGCCCAACTGTAGTTTTAGTCTCCAAACTATAAACATCTGCATCCCTGGAGATCCTAAATCCATGTTTAGTCATGTGAGGAAGTGCCCTGATTTATTGAAGTTAAGGCACGCCTGTTATGGTCCAACCTTCCCTGTTAAGTTCTCATTCAAGAATCCTCTGCAGCTCAGTTTTTGCTGTTTCTCTCCTTTTTCCACTGGCAGTGTGTTGTAACTTGTCACAGTCTTTGTATAACAAAACCTAGACAGCTCTAACACCACTCAAGGTATGCCGTACAGTTGACTGCTATTTTTAAAGTACATATTTGGCAAAGAGTGTGTTATATTAACCAGGATTCTTGCAGGAGTCTATTTTAGAATGACACATACACATAAAAGGGCTGGCCTTGGGTTCTTTGATCTCAATCTTCTACCTGTTGGTGTGAGTACTTTGGCCTTATACCACATCCAGTTGTTGATTCAATGTGTTATCCCTGTTACTTCTCCTAGTGTTTTCCTGAAATTTTTTAAAGTAGTGTAGTTCTACCACACTCACAGTGGCAGAGTCAGTCCCTACCAACCGCAGGGAAGCTGCTTCTGATATACTCCAGATTTCAGGGTGGAATTGCCCGTCAGACTCATGGAACTGTCCCAGATTTTCTGTTAAGCCACTGGGCTGGAACCTGAGATGCATTTCAGAAAGGAAGTTCCTTGGAGTCAGGATGAAGTGGGGCACAAAGAGTAAGAGTGCACATTTTTCTGTGGCAGGGCCACTGTATCTATCCCTGCTGTTTTACTTTACACATTCCCATATGTCATATTGTGGCTCTTGGAGCAGTGAAGGAACAGCAGCCTGGGGCATACAGAAGCCAGTTTCTACCTTGCAAAGTTAACATTTACAAATATGGAGTGGTATGCTGCTCTGTTTATCTCCCCTTAGACAAGAGCATAAACACCCTTGTGCCTTGGGAAGAAATGACACTTTAGACAGTGTTTAGAAGGTTTTGCTTCATAAACGAGCCAGGATTTGGGCTGAGGTTTAGTTACTGGTTTTTTTTAAATGGGAGGGTATGCTATTAAAATTTTACAAGACATCCTAGGCCTGAACATAAATATTTAATGTAAATGCCATGAGGAATTTTGAGTGACCCTTTTTCAGAAAATCTATAAACATCCATTACAGAAACCTGTGAACTTGGAAATAGCATAATGTGATACCTAGATTGTGAGAAGAAAACTTGTCTCTGTTTCTTTATTTAGTGTTTGAGAGACTCCTTGGTAGCATTAAAAAGAAAAGAACAGACAAGGGGATTGATTTTCCTTTCAAAGTTCTTAAAAGGTTCTCTCAGTTCATTTTTCTGCCTTGCGAATTGTTGAGGGATCAAAATTCTGAGATATTTGAAACTTCAGGCAAAAACAGCGTCCCAGATTTGAGCGATGTCTGCATAAAATCACCTCAGTATCAACCTCTTTTTTTTGGTGTATGTTTAATTGTTGGGGTAATAAAAGGGAGGAGAGAGCACCCAGAAGAAAATGGGCAAGGGCAGATTGTGTGATAAATTATGGCAGGTTGCTGCTAGGGTAGAATATCCCATCATCATTGGTGTTATTTTAGCCTCAGCATAGCACCAGCTTACTCGACAATATGTAGACTGCTTTGCCAGGCAAGCTGTAATTGTTTCTGGCTTTATTTATTTGTCTTCACTGGAAACCCACAAAGATGAATAAATAGTTTACTCAAGTAGACCAAAACTGTTCAGATTTCTGGGAAAAATAATAAAAATAAATAAATAATAAAGACCCACCCAGAACAACAACAACAACAAAATTCCAAGAAGATTTGTTGAAAGAAAGATCTTCCTGGTAAAATATGTGTTCAGTGGACAGTTTTCTCTCAAAGGAAGTTTTAGCAGTAAGGCTTTGAGGAGCCCACTGGGAAACAAAAGCTGCCTTTGTTAGCAGAAATACAACTCGGTCACATGGGACAGTAAGAAACCTTTTTTCCAGTTCTTGGGAACATAAAGCAAAGCATATTTGGTTGTAAAGCGGGAGAGATTCTTACAAAACCTTGCTCTTGCTTCATAGTGCAGTCCTGGCTTTCTCAGGTACTTGTTTCTTCGATGTGCTTGGATTTGGAGTTTTCCTTAGAAAGAAAAAGTGGGTTTTCCCATACATTTTTTGAATGACATCTCGCTACAAGAAAAATATGTTTGTAAAGATTTTCTTAGTTTTCCAATGCCTGCAATGCCGGTATAACACAGCAAAACAGAGCTGGGGCTGTTAGTGCTGAACCTGTCGAGATACCAGCTGCTGCTGCACACCTCGAAGAGCTCCACCCCATTTTCAGCTGGTGCTGCCTCTCCTTTCCTGCTCTCCCTCAGTCAGGACTCTTTGTTATTTAATGTATCTGAAGTTTGTAATTTCTTTTTATTCCCAGATTTCTCCTGTATCCAGGATTTCCCGCTACCAGGAGTACCCTTTGCTGATTAAAATGTCAAGTCCTGAGCAATTCCTCATATCCATGGAAGTGTTAAACTTAGGAGAAAACTGTTCCATGCTATGTGAAGAGCTTAGCCTGTGTGTTCACTGTTCCCTGAGCACCACAGAGGATCCAGGCCCCTCTGGCACCAGTTCAGAGACAGCAGGGACTGGGGGGCTGTCCAGAGGCTGTTCAGGAGGGTCTGTGAAGACTTCAGGTGGAAATTGTGAGTGAGCAAGGTCTGGGTGCTGTGCTGGCCTGGTGAGAGATCACCTCTCAAAGACACAGGTATGTGGGGAAAGTGTGGGACAGGAACTTTGGTGGTGGCTGTGGGATGCTGCTGGGGCTGGAGTAGCCATGGGTGCCCACAGCACAGGGCAGTTCCAGTCACTTTCTTAACCAGTAAAAAAAGAATAAATGGATGGATACACAGTGTCCGTGCCTATGTTAGTGTGGGCAAAAGGGGTATTTTTTAGAGAAAGTGAATGGGAGTGCCCAGCCCTCATTCTGTGTATGCTGTAGTGCTTTTAATTTAAACTAGATCAACTCTCCTTCTGCCAACTGGAGACTCCTTCCCAAGTAACTAGATCTCCTTTGATTTAATCTGAAAGCAGTCCGGTTTATTCAACCCAAAACCGTTCCATGCTATGAAACAATGTATGGTAAATCAGGAATAACACAGAAATTTGCTTCAAAAAATGTTACCCCGATGAAGCTAAAAAGCTGGAGTAGATGCACCTGTTACTTGTTGTGGCTGCAAATGGATGCACAGACAACAACTGGGGCTCAGCTGACAAGCTGATGATTTTGGGTGCATGTCTGAGCCCTGTAATAAGCAGATCAGAGTTGAGGTATGTTGAACCTGGGAACAGGGTCAATGAATCGTAGTTTAAAGTGAGGCAAATGGACTTGAGGGCACTCTGCAGTCCAGGTTCTCTAACGGCACGACAAAGAATTATTAGGATGTTTCATCATCTTGGTTTTAGCAGTGATTTTTGGGAAGGATGATGTGTATCTTAATCTCATCCCGGAGTTTAGTTTATTCTGGAGCTAGGAGTACAAACTTTAATCTGGGATGTGTCTAAGTGCTGTGCATCAGGTATAGGCTGACTGAGTAACTAATCTGAGGAAATGAGCAATATGAGCATAAGCACACTCCATGTAGCCTAAAATTTTATCTAATAAAATAAGACATGTATCTTTTGAATATACATATATTTGCACAGTAAAATTCTGAATTTAAAGCAAGTTTTCCAAACCATGAGTTGTTTTCGGAACTATTTACTGATCCTTTTTCAGTTTGCAGCAGCTTTTAAACAACAGAACGGGAAATATTGCCACTGGATGTAGTGGAAATATTCTTCCCTGCCATTTAAGGCCCCTTGCTCATGCAGACAGAGTAGTTTCTTTCATTGAGGGTCACCTCTGGAAAAGCCTATTCAGTTGAATATCCTGTCTGATTCCTGAAGCCTCATCTGAGCCGTTGTTGGCCCTCAAGGCTCAAAGCTGGTTCCCGTGAACCTTATTTACATCTGTGTCCTCAGTGTTAGGTTTGGGTCTTTGGTGGCTGGCCTTGTGTTTTGCTGTGATGAAATATGTTGCCCGAAATAGCGAGGCTTACAGAGCAAGGGACTTGTGTAGATCAGTTGTCCATCCTCATTATTGTTTACTACTTCAGTTATGTCAGCTGCAAACTTTACCAGCAGTGACTTTGTGTTTTCTTTTAAACTGGTGATTAAACATCGGTAGCAGCGGGTGAACGGTGCTCAACAAGCACGTGTCCTTTGACTACTGTTGTGCCATTTACTGAATAATGGTTCCCCAGATCAATGTTACCTTCTCAGACCCAACAACTAGCCAGATTTTAAAGCAGTAATTTTTACTGCAGTAGCAAACTGTGCCCTTTGATGTCTTGTCATTATCAGTACTGCAGAAATGTGTTTAAGAAATTTCTATTGAATAGCTTTTTAAAAATAATCATTGACCTAAATCTTGGGATTAGTACCCTTATTATGTAGAACTAACTAACTATTAACTAATAAAGTGACACTGTTTTAATGTGCCTTGTGTTGAGGTTTTTTTAATTGTTCTGTTGTACTGCCAGAGATGTGAAATGGTAAAGAAACAGAAAACAAGTGTCATTATGCAGGAAAGTGGGAGTGGGGAGACACTGCTGCTTCTTTTGATGTTCATACTAATATTAAAGCAGCAAGTGTTTGATACACTGCTTTCAGAAGTAATTTTTTTCCCTAAAAGAAGCAACTTACAGTTCTGATGTTTCTAAATCTATTTTTTTTAAAATATGGTCAGTTACCTTAATTTTGACAGAAAGTATAATTAGCTTAAAAATCCAAGTTGAGTGGGTTATGTGTCAGAAATAACAATGAAGTCAACTGGCTTCAATATGACCTAGTCCTGGCCATAAAAGTGGTGGCAATTCAAAGTGATTGAAAAGACAGGAGAAGTGATGAAGTGATCCAAAATCTAAGTAATTAAAGAAAGTTTTATTCTGCTTGCTGACAAAGTGACAAATAGTACTACATGTGAAAGTACACAGAGTGTAGTGGAACTCAGCTTTGCCACTTAACTGAGTACAAATTAGTATTACCACAATTAAAGGCCTGCCTGTTGATAGCTGCAATAAATTTATCTGGCTAATATGTTTTTCTCAAGTATGTCTGAGGTCAGCATAAATAAATTAATGTATTCACTACTTAGTTTAATTTTATCAGACATTAGCTCATACTTTCCAGAAGTTATTTTTTCTCATTAATTGATTAGCTAAGTGTTAGTCATGAAGTTCAGGATCAGGGATCAAAGATCAGTGTTTCCTGTAGACAGTATTTTTAAAAAATCCAAAAACCCACCAAAAAAAGCACTTCAACCGTTCTATTATAAGCCCTACAGCAAAGGCAGGGGCTGGTAAATGTATTTGAACATATTTAAAAGTTATCTGTCCCTCTAATAAAATGAACGATGGACAGTGCTTTGCTATGAGCAGGATGCAGAAGCCCTAAGGGACAATTGTTAGTGTATCAGTAGTTTGACTTGTATGAAGTTAGGGAATTAAAGATGAAGTTACAGATCACATTAATTCAGCCACAGTTTATAAATAAGGCTCTAGGGCCTTGTTTTGCAATGGTTATGCATGCAGGAGTCCCTTAGGCAGAAAAGTAGCCTTCAGTTAGTGAGCTTTTTTGGGGTTTAGACTGTACAGTAAGTTAAGCCTACCTCCTAATGTGCTTGGGGTTTTTTAGGGATCTCTGTAGATCCTTTAAATAGCTCGGAGGCACCAGGCTGGTAAACACTGCTATTGCTAAATCAGAGGAGGTGATGAAGGGACAAGCTCACATCCCCTTGTTTTCTCCATGGTTTCTTGGTGGGTTTTCAGTCAGGTTTACCATGAGAACATCCAAACTCATTCCTACCTTAACACTTTCTTCCTCATTGCCAGGCACTGCCATCATAAGTTATAGCGTGGGCTGCATAAATAATGAGTTTTAAGGAAAAAAGTGCCCATACAAGAGGAAAACTGGAAGACGTTTGTGTTCTTAATTTACTCCTTTAATGTGTATATAACGAGAAAGTAGTTGTCAATAGACAGATAGCGATGAGCAGACAGGAAAGAGTCATCAGCTCTTCAGGAAGGGAATTTGGGCCACTTGTAGATTTAACTGAGTAGCATAGTTGAGGAGTTCCTTGAGGGAGTTCCTTCAGAGGTTTTAAAAGCCGTATAATTAGGAAATATTCTTGCCTAGAAATCTTGTCTGGGCTTTGCACCCACATAAATTTATTGGAAATACCAGGTTCTGGTCTAAACTGGAAGTATTTTTGGCAGGATAGGGCTCAAGCTTAGGGATTGCATTTTGAGCAGGACGGGTGAAATGCTCGAGATAAGAAGTGCCATTGACTGGAGTTGGAGTGGGGTGACTTACCTGTGTGCATGTGTTCTGTGTACAGACTCCATCACGGCTGCCTGCACTTTGCTCTTACAAAGGGCCTCTTTAGAGCCAGCATGCTGGATTTTAGTCTGCTTTCATTAGCCATGCCTATACTTGAGCATGAGTCTGCTGCATAATGTGGCTCGAGCTATTTGCATCTGCGCTGCCTGGAGGTGACTTTGCATCAAGCTGATTCCAGTTCTCATCCTCTCTGGACTGAATTTCTCTACCAGATAAGCTACTTTCTTTCAGAATCAGTCAGGGTAAAAGCCACAATGTAAAACCTTCAGACAGGGCAAATTCTCTGGGATTGTGAGATCCAACCCCTCCCCAGCTCCTCTGAATGTATGAGAATGCAATGAGGAGCCTTGCTCCAGAGCTAAAGCTCAAGTGCTGTGACTTTAGCTACTATAAATATAGATAATATGAATAGAGATAGTATGAGTATAAAATAGTTTTCTATATTTTACCTTGAAGTGTCTGTGTCCCTTCCTTTGGGGATTGTGTGTAGGATTTACACAGTAAGACTAGTGAGACAATGCAAATGCCTGTTAATTAACTGGGTTAAGCAAAGATGCTTCTAAGTTATCTCCCAGATGGTTTTCCTGAGAGGAAGCTTTGAATAATGAAGTATCTTTGGCTTGTAAGGTAAGCACAGAATATTTCCTCTCACCAAATTCTTCCCTGTACCAGGATAATGATATTGAGAATTGGGAAGTTCAGCTCACTCTTTTCTGATTCTGGTCTTAAAGGAAAGCTCCTAGAGATGTCCACTTTCATGTCTGTCTGAAAAGGTAATTATATTTCTAAATGGGTTATGAGACAAAATAACATTAAAGACATCAAAGGAGAAAATAGTTAATATGTCCAGACATAGTTTTGTTACTAAATGTTCAAAAAGTCTTTCTGGAAGGGAAGGTAGGATATCACTCTTTGAATGCACGGGGGTGCTGCCATTGATTATCACTAAGATCATAAGTGGAAAAATTGAACACTGGTGTAAGGTTATAGTAGCTTATGGCAAATAGGAGATCTAGGATGCCAAGCTACATAAAACAAAGGTACTTTTGAACTTTAAAATCCATTGATCCCATCGCAAAGGTTCTGGCTTTACTTAGCAACTCACAGCTAAAGCAGAACTTTAATCATGGTTTGCTCATGTAGAAGTCCATGGGACATTCTCGCAGAGGGGAGATGGCACCAGGCAGTTATTGGTTTGCTTTGATTAACTCTGTCTCCAGTTCTGCTGCTGCACTGTACGTGTGAAATCACACTTCGTGATTCTGGATCAGTTAGGTGACTGCTGTCTCCTCCTTCCCACAACATCAGAAGTACTTACATAAAGGTTCAGTTCTCTTCAATGTCTATTTGACAAATGCAGTTTGGTACAACTTCTTGCACATTCTGTCGTGGGAGGGTTACAGAACCTGTTTGGCCATTTATATATTGACAGAGCACTTGTGCCATTTGGACCCAGGGAGCAGACTGATCTCAGTGAAAAGAAAAGCTTGCTCAAATTCCCAAAAGCCTTGCCTAATGTACTGGTGTATCATCTTACTGGTGGTTGCCTTTTTCTGGCAGAAATCCAAAGTTAGCAGCTGAAGAAGGGATGAGGTAATGACCTCTGAAATATTGATCTGGTATGCTGGCGACGCAGCAGATTTCCCAACAGTGAGCTTGGGTGTACAGCACTTCAAGTCTGCTATTCACTTTGTACAACAGATCCAGTGCATAGCCTTTCTTGGGGTGTACTATTGCATACTTGTAGTTGATGTGTCAAAACTGAAATGTAGTGCCGATTTACCTTTTTACAGGGAATTTTTGCCATTGGGGAACATGTGACGAGGAGAGGAATGACGCCATTGCTTTTCAGTAGGGTAGCTGTGAATTGTCTGCTCTATTTCCATTCCCCTTTTCTTCTTGCCCTGCTTGAGCAGTGACTGGCTGTCTGCTTCCTGCCTTATTTTTAAGTCCTAACCAACTTTGATCTCTCCAGGAGCACTGTAGCTACATTTTCATTTCTTCCTTCCCACTGCTCCCCATGCAGAGAGATAATTGAATTGTCAATGCTTCTTTGGGATTGAGAAAATAATGTACCTTTACTGACTGCTTTAATATAAAGGTATAATCAAAAGTCTTAAACTGCAGTATACCTTATGTCCTGGAGATTAGAATTTCTGTAATGATAAGGTTAAGGGAGAATAAATAGAGATTTAAAATGTCTTTATTATCTGTTGCTGAACAGTTGGAGGCAACATGTGCAGTGCTACTGATGCCAGGATGATTTTTTTGCCTTTTTTATATACCCCTTTTATATACCCCTTTATATAGCCTTCTGTATAGCTTTTATATATCCTCAGTGCTTTTAGCCCACACACTTGTAACTCCCTCAGTCTGATACCCCATGTCCCGTTAAGCCAGGAGACCAAACATCCTGGAAGCCACGTGTGAGGGTCAGAAAGCCCCAGACACCAAGGTCCTCTCTAGAACACATCCTGTAAACTGAGATAGGCCCATCCAGGGGGGAGATTCCTCAGAATGGGGGATTCATTCAAGTCTCTCATTGAGGAATCTTTGACAGTGTGCTCATTTGTAAGGCCTGTAAGTTGTATACACGATCTATCGGGTGTGCACATTCCGGGGGGCACTTCGACGCACTCCACTCGGACGCTGTGGTGCACCAAGGATCCTAAATAAACACCGAGGTAAAAACCCCTTTCCCTTTAACCGTGTCTGGCTCTTAATTTTAAGACCAGGAAAAAGGCAACACTACAATAGACAATTCTTGTGATGAGTATATCCACTGCCTAATCTGGGGCTGAGCTCTTGTCACTGATGGAGTAGAGGAACTGCAATATGCTTGCACTATTTGTACGGTCCCAAGACCGTGCACTGGGTGTTTCCCGTAGGAAAAGGGGCTCATTTCTTATACCAAAATTGCAGTCAAAGCACAGGTAAATGAAAGGTAAAAAGCAAAACCTGCCACCTAAAAGTACCTACCTGCTGGTGGTGCTAAGAGAATGATGGTACATAATATATGCACACTGTTACAAAGAGAACATTTCTAGCCTAGACTTGT
Source organism: Mohoua ochrocephala (assembly GCA_013398855.1). NCBI lineage: Eukaryota > Metazoa > Chordata > Aves > Passeriformes > Acanthizidae > Mohoua > Mohoua ochrocephala. The sequence continues at coordinate 101,536 of VZTA01015482.1, read as the reverse complement.
GGCTGCTGAGAGAAAACAGCAAAGGTGTGTGAGAAGTAACTAAACCCTTCAGTTTCTTAAAAAAAGAAAAAAAAAAAAGACATTAGTCTGCTGGAGGTCTTTGTACTTTCCCCAGTTTAATCCAAAGCATGTTTGTGTAATTTGATGCTTTGACTTGTGACCTGCCTTTCAGATTAAGCAACATTTGGGGGGGGGACACAAGGGACATGAGGGGTTTTTGGGATGGTAGGAGTAGGGGGGATGACTGGCTTCTTAGTGACACACAGGCTATAAATCCATCCTACTGGCAGGCAAATGAGCCACTCGGTTTACTAGTGTGCATTTTGTCAAATCCACTCATTCCTAGCTTCATATCCTGTATCAATTACTGTGTTCTGTGTGACTCCCCTGTCTCATTTTCACTCCATTGGTCACCTGCCCAAATTCTCTTGATGCAGGGAGGACGGGGAACAAGGCAGAGAGGGAAAGACAGGAGGGTTCTCATTACAAATCTGGATTGGAGACAAAGCATTTAATCCTTAAAGCAAAACTACTCTAGTGACAGTTAAAATGTTCGGTCTCTCCAGTCCATTCCCCGAAATGGTATTGTTTATTACAATCCCTTAACATTATGTCATGAGCTTGCAAATACATGAGCATGGCATATGATCATCCTCCCGAAAGGAATAGCAAAGGCAGCAAGAAGGAACAAATGCCGTCTTACAGGTTTCTGTTTCAGCGAGGGCTGTAGCTATCGCTGTCAATGATGTCAAGGTTATCCTGAAATGTGTGCCCAGTGATGTATTTCTTGCTACTTGCCTCACTGCTGAGGCAGCAATTCAGTCAACACCAGCAGGATCATGCAGAGGTAACTGGAAGCTTTGCCTCACTCCCAGTGGAGAAAGCAGTGGCACCATGTTTATTGCGGGAGCTTTCTGTGTGTACAAAGCTCAGCACAACTGGGCCAGATCTCAGATTACGGGGTAGGGGGGCTTTGGTGGCTGTATTAGCACAGATGAGAGAGATTGTTCAAAGAAACCAAATAACATGAGCATCTGGTAAAGGCAGTGTCTAGATAATATACATTAAACAGTTATTGTGTTGTGCACAAGCAAAGTGCCCAATGCCAAATAATCTTCAGGAGAAAGCACACTGTTCCAAGTCATCGGAGAAGTGTGAATCAAACAGTGGCCCAAACTCAGCTGAGAGCTCTATACAGGGGCTGTGTTCCAGCTCCCACTGCTTGTAGTCATCTTTAGCTGGACTGTTCAACTAAATAAAATTTAGGATTAGTCTAAAGAAAATGGTCCTCTGCGAAAGCTTCCAGTTTTGTTTACCAGGGTTTCACATGAAACCTCCACCATGTTGCTGTCTCTTGAGCTGTATCTATTCCTTTCACTTCTCAAAGTAAGTCAGCTAGATTCAAGCTTCCCTACTTCCCAGGAAAGTTCTTACTGACAAATTTCAAAACTGCCTGTTCCACTGAAATGTCACTCTTCCTTGAAATTTCTCTAATTGCTCGATTCTTCATATCTTAGACAGGTAGTGGACAAATTTATATTGACTTGTAGCTTTAGCCATGAAATAGAGTTTCAGACAAGTCTCCCAATTTAAACAAACAGTCAAAGAAAGCATGGAGAATCAATTATCAGGCTTTTAATTTCCTTAGCATCCCTCATGCTCAGGGTGGTGTTGAAATGTGTTTTGAAACAACCCTGTAAAACTGAGGCAGTCTCAGGCCAACCCACCTTGATGTTTAGGAGGAAAAGTTCTGCCAAAGCGGGTGAATGTTTTGTGAGCGCCAACTCGTAGGTTCATGTAAAGGCCTTCCAGTGCTGCCTGGCTGCTGTCCTGGACAGCTCCTGTTTTGTGACTCATCAGGAAATCCGGATGTTCATCAGCCTCACCTCTCCCTGGTGGCTCCAATAAAGCTGGCCAGGAAAGGAGCAGTGGTGGCTCGGAGGGTGGATGTACACCAAGGACATCCAAGCCTGCCGAGGGAGGCCAGCGATCTACTTCTCCTCCCAGAAGAGGAGACGAGGTTTCTGTGCTTGTGCTGGAAGCCCTCGTGATGGGGAAAATGGTGGCTGGAGACTCCTGAGAGATGTTTCCAAAACCTCCAGGGAATTAGGAGACAAAAGTATTCACTCTGTGGGCTTTCCTCACCCACCTGGGCAACAGCAATGGACAAGCTTTTCAACCTGTGCTTTTAACAAAAAAATTAAAGCCCATGATCCGCCATGAAGATTTCCTTATCTGAGTCTCAGTTTTTAAAGAATATATCCAGAATTTTCCTGATTTTAATTTTATCAGTTTTATCAAGCTCTAAACTGGTCATTGATGGATTGATGCAAACTGTCACAAGAATTCTTTTTCAGTGGCTTAATCTGAAGTGGCTTTAAGCAAAGAGAGCTATAAATAGGAATAAGTATCTCTACTGAAAAGATCACTTTATCACCCCCTTAATCCTTTCTTGTGAAGGCAACCCTTGAACACATGTGACAATTTGTGCAGGTTTCATAAAATTGACATAGAGATTAGTATTCATGATCTGCCTTTCAGCTCTTAAATAAAATCCTGTGTAAGTCATGTATCAGAATTCCAATGTGGGACCAACCAGACTGAAAACAAAGTATCTTACGAGTAGAGCGTGAGACCTGCCCTGGAACTGAAGGCTGAATGAAGAATGAATCTCTCCCAAGGTAGGCTAGAATCATCACTCTACCATCTCCTCATTCCGATTTTAAGATCAGTATTTACTTATATTTCATAATTTGGAAATACCAGCACTTTCAAATTCATGTTGAATATGCTGCCAGGGGAATATTACAGTGCTGGAAGAAGAGCTATTTTGGCATGGTAAATGGATAGTAGTAATCAGAACACTGAGGAAATGCTGTTTTATTCCAGCGGTAACTGTGGAAGCTGAGCCAGACTTCTGGCTCCCACGTCAATAGTCCAACTGTGGCTGTTGCCCTTGCACATTTGTGTCTGAGGCCAGTCTGACACCGAGGTGCTGAGCTCTGTTTAATGCTCCTGGACTTAGTGCTCCCAGGAATACGACCTCCTATTCTTACAGTCTGCGATTCAGGCATGCTGGCAGGCTTGGCTTGTTCCGTCCCTGACTTTAGTAAGAGCAAGTTGTCAACATCTTCAAAAGCTGGATGGAGAGAATTTGTGTTCCCCCTGCCCTTCCCTTTCTGTGTATTCCCAAGAGGAATGTCTGCCAGAGAACTGGAAAAACTGCTGCCCTGATGTGAGAGATTTCTGTTTGTTTGTTTTCATCTGTCCTGTTGTCCTCAGTGCAAGTGTTGGGCTTAACTCAGGATATCTTGCCCAGTCAGGCAGTCTGGGAAAAGCTGGCAGTTGTGTCTGGGGGTGATGGGAGGGGGAAAGAAAGAGTGTTACTTTTGCAGAGCTGTAAATCCAGCACCTTTTGCCAGTGCTGCATCTTTTTTTATTGCTTGTTTCTAAGAAGGTGTTGCTGCAACAGCACCAGCTGCAAATAAAATCTTGTTTGCTCAAAGTTCATGACAGGACAGGTCGTGCATTTTGGGCATTTGTGGGACACTCGTAAAGGAAATACAGAGTGCACTTTCCAAAAGCTTCAGCTTGAAATGCAACAGTTTCCTTGCTGCCTGGAGCTTCAATGTCAAAGAGATTTCTATTTTTAGAGAGAGATTACTCAAAGAACTATATAAGGCTGTGCTGGGGAGACCGTTACTTTTTTATTATAGATGAGAGTATTTGTTACTCAGTTGGGAAGAAAAATTCTGTGTAAAAGTGGAAAACACAAAGGTACTCTCACTTGGTTGTTTTCTGTGGGTGAGAAGGAACTGAGATGAAAACCGAAGACTCAATATTTGTTTTTCAATATTCTAGTTTCTCTCAACTTCTTGAAACAAGTGCTTTAGCCATTCAAAATGTCAGACAAGGCTCTTGATCTGAAGTGATGATGCAAGAGGGAAGAGGTAGTTCCAAGCGGAGTTTGGTGCCAAAAGACAACTTGCTATGCTGACATGAGACAACACTAGGAAAACCCCACAAATAACCATCATTTCCTTCATGGGGAAACTAAGTAAAGCTTGATGTTACAGATTCAGCCTTTAAAGGTACAGATTTATTCGTTATCCTGAGTGCAAAGTGCACCTAAACTGAATGAGTGCTGCAGCAAAGCCATCAGAGACAGTGGTCAGGTGGGCTCAGAATGGCAGTCACAGTTGATGGCAGGAAAACAGAAGAGTATCTGAAGTTCTGGCTTTGCTAGGGAGCCTTCTTCTGAAGCCTGTTTTTTGGTCAGATAGAATCATCCACGAAACACCTAACTCCGTTACCCTTGTCTCTGGGTTTGTATCAATAGATAGAAAAAAGGTCTGTAAAGAATTGGATGAACCTGCGTTCTCAGTTAACGTTCTTGATGTAATTTCTCCTGCAGTGTGGACAGGAACTGTTGGGCTTCTGGTCTGATTTGGCTTTCGGAGGCAGCCCAGGTAACACTTGTTTCTGCAGCTGTTGCCAATGTTAGCACAGCAGCTGGGGCTAATATGGTTTTGCTTGAATAAGGACTAGATGAGGTAACAGAACTAAATTAATGACACTGTAGTCCAACAAAGTTCCTGTGATGAATTCTGGATTGGGGACAGGATTGAAATGATGCTGGTTTTAACTTGCCTGGGGTTTCTACTTCTGTTTTTATATTGTCTGGCTAGCTGTAACGGGCTTCAGGTGAATAAAATTGGGAGCAGCTACACTGAATGAGGGGTTAAAAAACCACGGCAGCTGGAAGCAATGTGTGCAGTCCAGTAACATAAGGAAAGACAGTGGTCTTGTGTTGTGCAGAGGGTAAGGCAGGGCAGGCTAGTTGGTGGCAAAGCAGAAGCATAGGCAGCAATGGCTGAACAGCTGGAACAAGGGAAATTCCGTCATCCACCACTGCACTGAGCCAGGCGCAGCAGGAGAAATAACACTCTCTACTTTGACATTTGTTATTCAAAAGAAACAAAATTACTGGCATTTAGAAATACACGACATGCTGATCCTAGCTTATTATTAACGGTATGAGAAGCACTTCAAGTGTTGGGGCACACGGGTACCTTTGCAGAGTTATTGGTGAAATCAGCTTTAATTACTAACAGTGTTGTGAGAATAGGGCAGGGATCAGTCGGCTGGCACTGAGGGCATTTGTTGTGCTGGAGTTTAGGGGCTGCACCTGAGGGAATGAGCTGAGGGATGGGGCGGGGTGGGGGGGGGGAGCGGCCCCCGCTTCCCGCGCTTTTTCGCGGTGTTACACTGCCCCCTGGCGGCGAGCGCTGAGGGCCAACCCGCGCTCAGAGCATTATTGCAGGAATTGCGAGGGGTTATTCCTGAAAAACCTGAGGAACGTGGCCCTAACTCTGCAATACCGTTCTGCTAAAGGCCTTTTGTATTGTCATATTCACTCCTGGACCGACTCCACGCAAAGCAGCCCCTCACCCGTGGCAGGAGTCGGAAGTGTCTTTCCCCTCTTCCCTCTGAGATGCCTCTGCCCTTCCCCTGAGGAAGCCCCCAAGAAATCTCCCCATGGCGGTTCCCTCTTCCTTCCCAAATGTCTCCGCTGTGCCGGCGAGCCCTGCCGCAAAGGCGCGTTCCTCACTCGATCCCCTTGACAGCTGTCTCCAGGCAGGAATCCCGGGCTGTCTTTCCACAGTTCCTGGACAGTTTCCTTCTGGGATTAAACAAATCCCCACACTGCTTCCCGAACAAGCAACTGGCTGAGGGTTTAGTAGGTAATTCTGGCTTTTGCTTGCTGTGCATTCAGATGGTAATGAAGTTTTTCCTTCTTGTTTTTATTAATAAACTCAGCAATTTTCTGATATTGACAAGCTGTTTCTTAAAATGTTACACCACTGGTCAGTCATTTGTCTTACTAAATCTATTCTCAATTAACTTCTTCAGTGTGATTTCCACTGAAATTTTCATGCTCCACTTGTAAGATACTGTTACGCTCTTGAATTTGTTTATATTTTGTTAGCTACTGCCCATAGGGAGATCAGAACTGATAATTGCTAAATAACTAAAAGCTTCCATTTGATCAACACTACCTTTTTAGTAATTATATAAATCTATTACATAGTGTTTCCATTTGTAAAATGTAAATACAAATACATTAATATACAAATGCCTATTCCAAGGCGATAATAAAGGATTACAAGCTCCGAGGTTCATTTTTGGATATGAGAAAAAGGAGTATTAACTGAGGCAAGATCTCTTTTTTGTTTGATTACAGCAAGGTATATAATCCTGCATCACTTTAGCTTTTCCCACTACATTGGCTAGATATGTTGAAGAAAAAAGTTGAAAGACTTGAAAACCAGGGAGACACAACATCACACCTGAAATTTTAATCATCATCGATTGATCATCTGAAATGGTTAGTACAAGGATACGTGTTTGATAATTTAAATTGGTTTATATTTATATTTCATTTGCAAACTCTTTTTTTGTATTAACTTTAAAATTTTGATGAATTCCATTATAAACTGAATCTGCAATTTTTTCTCTAGCTTTGTTCCAATGTCTGTCTCTCATGCCCCTCTAGATAAGCACACTTCTGCTTTCTGGGCACAGTAGTCTCCAGTCATGTCAAACAGTAACATATTCTGCATATTAAAAAGTCTTTAAATAATATAGCGAGCCCAAGCTCTTCTTTAAGAAACGAAGCAGCATCTTCTTACTGAAATGCTGCTGTAGGAGACAAGTGGGATTAAGCAACACCATTGTGCTGTAAACAAACACCATCAGTCTGTAAATTGTGATTGTACAATGATTTCCTCAGGCCTCCTCTCATTAGCAGAAAGTTAACTCAGCAGCACAAAATGCACAATGTTACAAAAACCAGCTGCACTGTGCGTGTGTTTGTACAAGCCTGAATTTAGTTAAGGACAAAGACGTATTTGAAAAGCTACCAATTTTCAAAATATTTGTATACATCTTACTACTCCTGGAGTCCTTTTGTGTAGCTGTTTGGAAACATATTTGCTGTGATACTTGTCCTGAGTGTCCGAGAAAGAAGTAAACACATTGGGTAAAAGAAATGAGATTGAGAGGAAATGCTAAATAGTTATTTTTCTGTTGAGTACTTTTAAGTATTGTCTGGTTGTATGTGATCATAAATGTTTGTCATTAAAACTGAATATTTAAACATCATGTATAAAGAACACCAGGCAAATGTGGGATGGTTTTTTTGCCTTTTACCCCACTGTTCTTGCTTTCTTGTGATACAGAAGAAAAATGAGAAAAAATTCCATGGAATTATCATAAAGCATGCATATAAAAATGTAACTGATGCTATTAAAATCATACGTTGATGAATTTAACTTCTATCTCTAGCTTTATAAAGTTCTGGAATTATATGGATGTTGATCACCACCAGAAGGCCTGAATCTCTCTTTGAACAAGCTAGATTATGTATTAGAAGTAAGGTGGTGGAATTTGATCTGTTTTGATAATTACTGATGTTTTTTGCTCGTGTTGCTTAGGTGCACGCTCACATGCTGTGCACTTTGTACAATGCAATATAGTGTAGCTTTACTTTAATGAGATGATAACGAAGACCTTCACTGTAATTGAGTGTTATTTTAGTAGAAAGCTTTGCTACCAGTACAAAGTTTAATTCTCCTTGTCAGGTGGAACTGCTCTTTTCTGATGACGGGTTTCCCAAGTTAGGTTGTGTTGCAGCTGAAGTTCATCTGTTCCCTGATTGCTCTGTGCTTGTCTCAAGCAGTAGAGGGCAGTAAATCCATTTGTTAGGAAAATGAAAATGTCTGATCATAGAAAAAGTATTATTCTCTTTCCTTGTAATCCCACTTCCCAGTCATTCCCTATCAGAAATGGCCACTGTAGGACATACCCAAAGTAAATTACAAGAAATTACTTGTAGAGGTATGATGATGGTTGTTTTTTTTTTCTTAACAGACCTAATACAGGCACAATTCAATAAATAGGATGATTTTGTAAGTAACTGTAACTTGCAGGCCAGAGCACTGTTTGCTACACTGCATATGTTGTTGTCTTGATATATTGCAAAATGGAGCAGAGAAACAAGGACAAGGGAAAAAGAAAAAGGAGATAAGGTCAAAATTAAGACTTAGGGAAAGGAGTGCTACAAACACAAAACATATTAGCTGCAGTTACAGTAGTGGGTGGCTTTTCTGTAATTTTCCATGTCTGAACATTTTTTGACAGAAGTGAAATATGACCACTAAGATCTATTCAGTTAGGCTGAGGGCGTTAACCCACAAACCACCAAAACCCAATCAGTCAAAAAACCCAGAAAGCTTGGGACTTTCCCCCTCATTAAAACTCTTTGCTCCCCAAAGCTACTGACTTTAAAACTCAGTTTTGCAAAGAGGAGTAATTTGATGTGAAATATTCGAGCAGCTTTATTAAAAGATGTCCTTTCTGTTGGAGGTAAGCACATTCATGTTGCACACTCAAAGTATCGCAAATACTTCAGGACCACTTTCACATTTCTTAATCTGTTTTTACAGTCTCTTCAGATGAACAGTGAGAATCACAAGTTTGATCTAGCTGAAATAGGGACATCTTATCCTTTTTTTTCTCCTAAGACCATTCTGACAGAGCATTTCTTGTGCTTTTCTGTCTCCTCACTTGTTATTTGATGCGAACACATGAGGATTTTCACCAAATCTCTCTAGGCAGGAAAATATCCCCATGGGATTGAAAATTGGCTGTTATCATTAGTGACAGATCTCCTGTGAGTTTCTGTATTTCCTTACACAAAGCATACCACACTGTATTGCCAGAAGATTCTATCTTTGATTAGAAAACTACTAATGTTGTCCTCATAGACACCATGGAAGGAATTTCCTTACAAGTCTTTGAAGGCATTTATCATTATTGTCTGACTTTGCAGGGTTAGATCCGTTGGAAAATGGTATTTTTTTTTAAAAAAAAAGTAACATTCTCCATCCAAGCAGTGTTAAATACTTATGTAAAGGATGCCCTTTTATTTCTTCTTTTCATTAATCCCTCACTGAAGCAAGAGTATACACATATCATTGACTAATGAGAGCCCACAAGGTGGGATTGTTGGCATTGTAAAAGAGCCACATTCAACGTGATCTGGCAAGACAAAAAGTGGATTTTTGTAATTCGTTAGAGTAACACAAACTGTTTCACTTGGAATTTATAAAGCAAGGAGTGTCTTGTGGACACCAGTTCAGCTACAGAGGTTCTGAGGGGTGCTTAGTGTGGTTCTAAACTAAATCAGGGAAGCCTGGGGCAGGAGGTAGTTGGTACGGTTTTGTGTTGTCTGTTGAGTTTTTTCCTTAGGAAAAGAGGGAAATGTGATCCTGGGCCATATTGATAGGATAGCTCAATCTGCAGAACACGGGAGGTAATTCTTCATCTTCACTTGGCGCTGTGAGTACCCTGTCGAGTTCAGAAAGATGCGGGCAAACTGGAAAGGGTCCAAAGCGGATCAGTAACTGTGCTCAAAGAGTTAGAAAGCATGACCTATGAGGAAGCTGGGGAGGAATTTACTGTATTCAGTCTCTCTCTTTCGGAAAAAAATCCCCACAAAAACAAGTACAGCGATGGGAAGGAGGACTTAACCTCTTCACAGCAGGAAACTATTATAAAGAAGGCAGTAAAATTGTTGGTTCTCGTTTGTAGGCTTAAAACAGCAAGAAATCAACTTTGCAGAGAAGAAAATTTAAGCTTACATATTCAGTATTTCTGAGGACAATGGAAGATTTTGCTAAGTTAGGAGTCCTGGAAACTCCTTCACTGAAGGATTTTAGAAGAGTTTAAGCAAACTTCTGTCAGGAATTGCCTATGCTCATTTAATCCTCTGGGCTAGAAGCTGGTTTCAGTGATTCTTGAGTGAAGTTTTGCTCGGGCCATAAGTCCTGATTTATGGTGACTGAGGTTTTGACAAAGCCCCATTGCAAGAGGTCTTCAGTGTAGCTGGTAGATAGGAGATGGTTTCAGCTCCAACCAGTGGAGTAAGTAACCTCTCAAGGCTCAAGCAGCCCCACACATTTCTGCTCAATGCCAGCAACCATCTAAATAATCTTATGGGAGAGGGGAAAAACCAGCCAGAAGCCCGGTCTGCAGGACCTGACTGAGTGTGTAGTTGCCACAGTAACTGGAAAAGCCCCCACAAACATGTCTTGAATTGTGCCCTAAACAGCCTTGGTTCGTCTTAGACGTTTTTGAGAGAAAGAGTGCCTGCAACATGAATACTTGAAAGTGCAGAGCCACTTTATCTCTGTGCCTGAAAAGAAATAGCACAATGGAAGAGAAACACATTCCTTTCTGGAATAAATTCGCACAGGATTGAGACTCCATAAGGCCCAGGCTGACTACACAAGAGGGCAGCAGCCACAGAAGAGAGTGTATTATATCATCTCTCCCATTCTTCTGGGGTCAATGCAGGAAGCTACAGTCCGTGCTAGAGAGGATTCTGCAATCATCTTGAAAAGGTTACTCCACTTGTTGGTGACTCTGACAAGGTCTGGTTAGGGAAAATAAGACTCCTATAGCTCCCAGTGCCTTTATCAGGCCTTTCATCTGGACTCATCTGGCAAAACAGATTTCAGATCACTTTTGCTGTTGGGAGTGTAACTACCTTCCAAAGTACGGCTAAGATGAGTTAAGTGTCTGGATGATTCAGTGAACAAGTGCTTAATTTCTTTCCAAGTTCATATCTAATACGGAGAATCTGGAATGACTTTGACGTCACCCTAATTCCCTGCAGATGCTTGTTCACCTTGCATTTGGAGAATATTTCATTATGAGTCATCTGTATTGAAGAGGCCCTACACTCTGAAAGAGTAGCTCGAGACTGAAATATTGAGGCAAGAGCAGGCACACACACAAAAAACTTCTGGGAAGTCTCTTCTTATTGCTGTATTTATGCCGTGAGATGTAAGAAACCCAAACAATTCCTGGCATGGGTAATGTAAGAAAATCAGCTATTTGATGTAGCACTGCTGTCTATCCTCTCAATCAATTGCTGCATCTAGACTTGCTCTGAGCACTGTGTCACAACAGCTGTGCTGGCTTCCTGTTCAGACTGTCAAGTACCAAAATGGCAGGAGATTTTCTCAAAGACTGATGACTTGGAGAGAGTCACTGGATAGGTATAAACCACAGCTTCAGCTCTGAGCAATAAATATGGGAATGTTATGTGCTGCCCCTCAGGTATATGCAGATACGTGTGGACCATGAAATGGTAAATTCTTTCCCTACAATTAATTATGACTAATGTAGAGACTTATGCTGCATCCAGATCTGTTCTCCAGATTTTCCTTAAGGGAAAAGGAACAAGATCAATGTATTTAGAAGAAGCGTAGCATATAACAACAAAAGTTTGCAACATGCAAGATACGTTCTTATAAGGCACCAGTCACTTGTCTTTTAACACTTGCTTGTAGTCCAGATTGATATTTGTTGTTAAAATGTTTTCTCAAAATCTCTTGCAATAAGGCAAAAATCAATGTTATTTTGATGACTAGCTTACTTAGAGGAAGTTGGCTTAATTATGTCAGTTGTCATTACAAAGACTGCAGCAGTTCCAAACATGATTCATAAAAACGGAAACTTCTTACACTTGAAGATGCACTTAAAAAAAGTAGTGGAATGGAAATTCTGTTTTCTGTCCAATTCTGACAGTGGTTTGGTTTTCATTTTTTATTTCCTTTCTCAGCAATTTCTTCTCTCCCTCTGGGCAGTATAGTAGCTTTGCATTCAGTGATACCACCTTCAGAAGATCCTATTTAACCTATTCTCATCAGAGAATCCCCTTGCCTGATGATTATTCTGAATTATTCCTTGCTTTATGGTACATTAAAAAAAGAGGGAATACCTGGAAGCATACTATGCTGTATGGAGGTGCATATGGTTCATCTGCTCAAATTTGCATGCTGAGGAAGATGAGGAAATCACCAACTAAGTTGAACACAGACACACACAAGGCACAGGAGCTCGCTACTTCTGTTACTCTTAGGGCCCTCAGACTTCTCTTCTCTGTACCCCTGCTTCTCATTCTTCTGTAACTCAACTTTTCCATTCAAAGCACCAATAATTTTTAATTATAAATTATTTTGGTAATGTCAAAAGGAAATATGAGAAGTTCAAACCAGTTTTGACTGCTCTAAAGTATTGTGCTTAGGAGAGCGAGAGTACTGCAGGTTGTGAAGTGAAAAATTATTCCATTTTCTCCTGGAACAATATTTGTTCTCTCCACCTCATTCCTGTCTGTTTTCACACTCAAATGAAATGAAGTGAGAAACCTTAAACCCAGATATTAAGAAGTTTTCTTGCAATTAATCACTCTGAATAAGAAGCATCTGGGTGTGAGTGTACTAAATTTATGGGAGAAATCATAAATGAGATGACATCTTACATCAGGGCTTTATCTTAACATAAACAAATAACTCTTGTATTTCTTTTGGAACTCTGCTGTCCCCAGTCAGATATGAGAACAAACACGACATTAGTTTTATTTCCCAGTATAAAAGTCCCTTAAAGCAGTCTACTGGGAAAAGTGAGTCTGGAAACCACTGGCATTGTCTCAGCCTAAGCTATTTGGGTTGTAATGAATTAAAAAAGGACAAAATTCTGATTTTAGTAGTGTTTTAAATAGACTTGTGAGAACTCAAAAAGAGGATTGAGGCTGCTCACTCTTAATAAAACAACTTTTAGCTGTGGTTTGAGGTTTTTTTTCCTAGGAAGCAGCTTAGATGATATTTGATGAATACTGATTAGGGCATTGGTACACATCTCCCTGCAGATAAGGAGACGATCAAAGGGCATTACCTTTGTGTTACCCCTGTCTATCTCACAGTACAGCCTGAGAGAGACGAGTTGCAAGGGCAAGTTCCAGCAGGGAGCTTGGCAACCATCGTGATGATGATCCTACAGACAGTTTCCTTGCACCTTATGTAGATTGCACCCAACAAGTAAATGAGACCATCTACTCCATTCCCTCCTAAAGGATAATATGCTGGATTTGGCACACAGCTGGAAAAAGCATTTGTTCCAGAGTGTGCAATGCAGACCCAAGAAAAGGCAAGGCAAAAGAAATTTCTTTCCACTTACCCTCTGTGCAATGGCAACCATTGTCAGCCATCTGTAGAAAAATGTCCCCTTACTTAAATTTTTCTTGCCAGATCAAACATTTCTCCTACTTTCCACTTAACACATCTCTAGCTATGTTTTGTAGAATCAGCAGTGTTTCCTTTGTTTAAAAGAAATTAGTCTGTCCCATAGCAAAACATTCCTCATTGTTTTTCCTTCTTCTGTTTAGCTGAAATGTGCAGGCTTGTTCTGCAAGCACAGACTCAGGGATTTCCAAAAGCTAAAGGTCAGCCTGAAATCTCACAGCATACTTACTGTACAAAAGCCAAGCAAAGAAATGTTCAAAGAGTCTTTGGAGAGCATTATCCTAAAATATAAACTTAGAGTCACGGCAATCCCATGTGCCTCATGGTCTGTATCTTTTCTTTTTTTTTTACAGAGGATGTTATTAATACAAATTTCCTCATATCCTGAACTCTCAAAATAAAACATATTTAAGAGATCATTTTTATAATTATTCCTTTTCCCACAGACTGTGGCTATCACCTTTTAGGTGAACTGTTTATTTACTGTTTTAAACAGCTTGGATTATTGGTTTCATTTAATGGCAAAGTGAGTTATTTTTTTCTTCAGACTATATCTTGCCTTCAAATACCTTCTTTTGTGATGTGTTCTTAAGGTAAACAGCTCTAACTATTGAACACATACTTTAATGTTCTATAATTACAGTGGATGGTCTTAGCAGTGCTGCCCATCCCATGCAATTCCCTTATCAGGGAAAACACTGGTATCTCCCTGGCCTCAAATAGCTGATTCACCCTGATGATAAGGGTATTTATTGACATTTTTGCCTGCTTATTGCAGCTTAAAGCTATCAGGGAGAGTTCCTTTATGAAAGTATAGAAAAATATAAGTGCATGGACACCCACACACATTTTCAGATGACTAATGCTGTTGCTGAAAAGAAAATGCTTCCAACAAATCTGCTTGTAATTGGACCTGACTCAGTGCTGATTCTTCCAAAGCTGGCTAGAGAAATATATACTAATTCCAATCAAAATTGCTCATATTCTGCTGTGAGAGAGTGGGACTTACTGTTTACTATCCTTAATATTCTCCACAAAAAGATGAAAGTAGTTGTGAAAACTGATAAAAGAAATGTGTTCTTTCAGTAAGAAAATTGTGCTGAATGCATCTCAGTAGTCTGTGGACCAGGTTTAGGGAAATGAGAAATTGAACAAGGAAAGGAGATCCTCAGGAAACTCTTGCCTAAATATGTCACAAACAAATGGGATCCAGTTAGTTTGGAGGCCTGGTTCCTGGTGTACCAAAGCTAATAGCAGGGGAATCCATTAATCATGTTAAAGAGTGAGGCAAGTTGGAAAACTTTAAAGTCATTCTGTACAAAAGTCCTCATTAGCTCACTAGCAGTTCTGGGGTTTTTTGTTCCTAATATTTTTTTCTCTCCAGATAAATCAGATATGAATAGACATACAGTATGGGGGAGATTCTTGCAATGGCTACAGTTGGAACAGAATCCACCCCTTATACAGCAGTTTCACATTCCATTTAGAGCCTATAAACTCTTCTTTCTAAACTTTTGTGTTAGCTTCCATCCTGACAATTTTCTGTGCTAGAACAACTGCAGTTAGCGTTACTTGCTGCGTGCATTTTCCTCTGTAACTCTGCCCTTCTGGTGCTCAGCATTGGAAACATCAGTGGTGCAAGATCCTCTGGAAGGATTGTCTGGATTTATATCCTCAGCAGGGCTTGACAGGTTGTATGTGCAAGGAACTTCTGAGCTGCTCGAGCCCAGCCCTTGAGTTTCCATCATCGCTGCCCTAAAAGATAAACTGGTGATTGGCAACCAGACCATACCAGCCCAGCTCTGGGCTGTAGCACTTGTATAAATCCACGGGGAACTAAGGCTCAGCCAGACACCAGGCTGCCAGACCAGGCTTCATTCCAGCTCTCTTTGATGTAAAGGCACTGCCTGAACTCTGTAGAAAGTGATACGTGTCTAAGATTAAGGCAATAATTTTTATGCTTTACATCTATATTACACTTTTAAAGTTTAACAGGACTCGGGCTTTTTATCTCTTTTTTTTTCCTCAGTGCAATACAAAGGTTGTTAACTCTGACCATTTTATCATTGTATATTTTTACCTACACACTACGGTCTCCTGCTGCTAAAAATTCCTTCACTTGGCTCTATTCTCCTCTTTGTCTATGTTTATCTTTTATGTGGATACATCCATTCCCAAGATATCTTGTTATCTCTTTGCATATTCAACAAGATATCTTCTTTTTTTTTAATTATTCAACCTATGTCTCCTGGAAACAAAAAAAGAAAACAATCATGTCTACGTGTATTCTAGAAGATGGGAGAAGATGAGTGCCAGCTCTCTGAGCACAGAGTCTCCGGGCAGTTGATTTATTCAGTTTGGACTGTGTCTACACAAAAAAATTTTGCTGGCATAACTGTTTTTCCACATCCACATTTCTAAATCCTATGAATGGATACCTAAACTCATGGCAGTGGAAACACAGCATCTGCACCTGTCTGGCTCCAGGTTTTAGCTGCAGAAACCTACCTTTTCCATTGTTGTTGTTGTTGCTGGGATTCAGCATTTCCCCAATGGTCTGTGTGAGGCTGCTGTGTACTTTCTGTTCTGTCCTGTTCCTTAGTACAGACAGAGGTTTGACACTTGAGATTGCTTTAGCAGATTAAAGATAGAACTCAAGTTACAATTCTCTTGCACAAAAAAAAGAAAAAGATCCGTGTGTTTTAGATGCTGAGAGGATTTTCTCCTTGGACCAGTACAGCAAACAGCACCAGCATTAATTTGTGAAGTCTCATATGGGCATATGAAAACCTCCAGTTTTGTGGCAATAGAATCCTTATAAAGGAATTTTTACTTCTGTTGGCTCTTATTTTCAGTTTCGTTGTAGGACTGTAACTGTGTAACAGTTCTGTGTGCTGTGGTTCAGCCAGCTGTATCAGCATTAATCTGAGCCTGAGCAGATTGCTCTTGTGTAAATTAATGCTTGTATATTTATACAAATTATGTGCTTGAGCACTCTGCTGGGTTATGACTATTGTTAGTGCATGTCATGGGCCACTTCTGGCTGAGAGGGTAGATAGGAATCAGTGTTTATGAGTTATAGATTCAGTCCCAAAAGACCTGAAAAACACATCTTCCAAGATTTTTTGAGAATCCTTGTCCCTCACTGCATTAGCACAGCATAATGCTCCCTGTTTTGTTGGTTGCTTATTTATGTCTCCAGATTACAAGCACATATATTGTTGACTGTCCATTTTACAATGGCTCTACATATAGCTTGTGCAAAGATGCTTGTTCTATAAGCATAACTGACCCTAATGTTTAAGAAATCAAATGTTGTGATAAATTAGCTTTACTTTTTGCAGATGTTTAAAAGAGGAAGGCGGAGATGACACTTGTCCTTCATTTAATTATAAACTCTTAAGTATGTGGTTTTTTATAGCTTCACGTTTCAAAGTCACAAGCACGGCTGTGAAAACTTAAATTTTGCCTTCTCTGGGTATGTCCATGTAAACAGCCCATGTGCTTGGTAATTGAATTAAAATGAACTAATACAAATCTCCTTGCAAAATTCTATTAAAATTGCTCTGTTTCGCTTGGTTCCACATGAAAACTGAAGAAACAACAAAGCAATTTCATGCTTATTTGAAACTGAGCTAAGCTTCTCCTAGCTTGCTTATTTGTGAAGAGGTTTTGCACTACTCTGTGAAATGCAGTACTGAAGTCTATTGTGGATATTTGGCATTCCTTCAGGTGATCCCCACAGGAACATTTGCTTCCTACAGAAAGTGAAACCACAATTTAAAAAACAGTATTAAATTACTTTTCTGTTTTTAAAGTGCCTTTTAATTTTTTTTTTAATCTGGAATTTAATGTTTAGGCAAGATTACAAGCTCTGATGGAAAATTAGTAAGGCTGAATTGCTTTCTGGGGTTCATAATGGGTTCCTGTCTCATAATTCAATGAACAGAAGTATTTCTGCAGCCCAAATTTGAACTACTGGAGGATCAACTGATTTTACACAAAGTGTTGTAACTGTAGTGGCTGCTTCATGCTTAGGATTTATTATATGAGGAATTTGCCTTTAGCTTTGGGGATAATTAGTACTTCACAACCTTGAGAAAACATTGACACACCTATGGACAGAAGGTAAATCAGAAAGTCTCTGTTTTGGTCGGTGTTTTATCAGTTGAATCTTCTGTCTGCATTTCCTTCTTTGAAGAAAAGTTTTACAACTTTTGCAAGCAGGTGTTTAAGATAATTTCTGTGGCCATGCTTAATATATTCAGGGCACGAGATTTTACTCTGTGTGCTGTAATTAGTCTACACTGGTTTAGAAACGGCTTATTATTGCAATGACTACACTGTGAAAGTCACAAAAGCACAGGACACTGTATGGTGCTCTCAAAAAAAAAAGCAGCCAGCATTAGTTTGCTAACCAGAAGCTGGAAACAACAACTAGATTTTAGAAATTAAATATTATCATCTTGGAGGATCACTCACACAGTATTTCATATCTTTTATACTCACTCTGGATTCTTCTTGAAAGTGCTGAACAGTGATGATGGAGTTGGGGATCTGCTTGATTTATTTATCTGTTAAAGTGCTAGGTGGCACCTTTTTTTTCCCCCCAGGAAGAGGAAAGATGGATAAAAAGGTGTTTATGTGGATATGAGCAGCAAAGCTGTCATTATTAATTAATTTCCACAAGTGTCTGATTGGATTGAGGCATCTCCAGTGCAAGTTCAAAAACTCGAATTGATGCAAGGCCTGTGTGATCAGAGCAGCGGCTTTAGAAGGAAAGAAAAAGGTCTGGGTATTTAAATGGGAATCACAAAACTGTGATCATTAAAGATCTGACCAACTTTTCATAAACCCTCTGTGAAAGCCTGAGAGAGAAAGACAGGGGCCAAACCAACAAGATTTCTTTGGACCTCTAAGCAAAAAGAAAACAGCAGCAGTGAAGGTAGTGATTGCTCACAGGGAAAAAGAATTCAGAAAGGGTGGTCTCTGTTGGGTTTAGGTGCCCTGTGTCACCGCGATAATGTGATTATGGCCATAGTTCGGCTTATGTTGAAAAGCCCTGTGTCGTATTTGTTGATCTTGTCTTAAAATGGGTAATAAAACCACAGCAGTTCCTCACAGTTCCTCTTTAAGAATTTTGCAGTTACTGGTGGTGGCGGTTGCGTGTTCCCTCCTTTTTTTCCCTTTTTTAAAATTTTCAACTCCCCAAAGAGCTTTGTGGTTTTGCTCTTGCATTCTGTGTTCCTTTCTTTTCCTTCTCCTCTCCATTCTAGCCAGCTACTTTTGGGAGGGACAGGAATAGCCACCGACTTGAAGTACATTATTTCATCTTCTTATAATGCTTGGGAAGAGAATAGACGGTTTACTTCTGTAGAAGGCAAGAACAGGAAATCTTGTCTTATAGGAAAGGGTGGTTTTGTTCTTGGATTTAAAATGAAAATGGCTCTGCTCCTCATTCAGGAGGAATGCTTGTGATTGTAATAATTGTTTGGAGCTCGAACTGTGAGAGACAGACAAGGTTTAAGAAAATGTGACCAACATAAAGATGAGTTAGGGTAGTCTTAATACAGGCTTTTTGTGTGTTTGAGGAAAGCAGGCGATCCACTAGTGCAGGGTTACAAAGATGAACTTGTTTCATGTGGTTTTAATCAAAGCTGGGATGCCTGGAATTAAGGGTCATCACCCTGCGAGGCACCTTGAGAAGAACTGCTGTTTCAAATAAGGCCATTGCTGACATGAATGTGGACTGAAAGTTATGCTTTGTTAGAAACCAGGCATAACAACCAAACCAAACAAAACCAGAAAGAAAACCTACATATCAACAGGATATCTCAATTTGTATTTTACAGTAATTTATAGTACAGAAAAGAAGGAATATTGTTTCATTGTCCAAGAAAATGAGAAATTTAACTTGTTCAAGCACATCTAATACATTATCCAGTAATGATTCCGAGCAGTTCTGAGGCCAAGCCACACTTGAAAAAATTGGCCAGATTTGTTCTCTATTATATCCACTTCGCCCTGCTCCCACAACTGGCTGCAGCATCCTCCTTGCCTCTGCTGGCTGCAGCCACAGCCCTGAGCTTGGGCTCATAAATCTGGTTCCACCTGAATGAACGCGTCCAAGCGGTTCCTGCGCCCCTCCCTGGTGCTCCCTGGTGCTCCCAGTTCCCGGACTGGGATACAGGGGCAGATGAACTGGCCGTACACTCAGCCTGACAGACTTCACACTGTGCCTGGCTCTGTAATATGCCAGAGCCCCTTTGCAGAGCCGCAGCTCATCAGGTACCACACGCTTCCTCTGGCAAGAGCTCGTTTTAGGTGTCTCAGAGGTCATGATGCACTGCTCTCTAGGCACTCAAATGGGGAGTAGGTAATGATTAATCGAAGCTGCATCTTCAGCTGATGGTAAAAAAGCATATGAGAGTTCGGTGTGCCAAGAGTCTGCAGGATTTGGATCAGAAGTTAAAGCTACAGTTGTTTCTGTCAATGATGCTGGGTGGTAGCAGTATTAATTTTTTGAAAAAAAGAGATGAAGATAACATTAGGAACCCACAGCCCCATGGCTTTGGTCTAGATTTTGCGTTTTATTTACTCTCGACACTAAAAAGAGTCGGACACAGACAGCTTAATACAATGCAGTTTTACCAGGTCATGGGTACTCGTTCCCTTGTTGCCTAGCTATCCTGAGTACAAATAAACAAACCATTCAAGGTAGGCATAGTTCTGGATGGGGAGAAGGACTTAAATGTTGTTCTGGAAGACTTAAATAAGCAGATGAAAATAGGTTCTGACACATCTATCCTGGGCTTTTCTGGCACAGAACTAGCCTTGTTTTTTGGCCAAAAATCGTATCAAATTCGTGTTAGGATTGAAAAAATGAACTCATCCAAGGAGAAAAAGCTCAAAGACAAGACTGCAATAACATATGACAGCCCTCCGTGTGATGTTGCACCAATGTCTACTGTGTCCAGTTCCTTGGGAAAGAGGATTGTCGGAGGGCTCTGCGGGACTGGAGCCATCTCCCCCACGGTGGCCACGGGAGATCTAACAGCACAGCTACCAGTAGGGCTTCATAAAGAAATTCCAATGTGCTTTACCCCTGGCGTCCTTCAGAGATTCAAAAGCGAGTTTGAACAGAGAACTGGAAGCCTGAAGTTTCCAGGTACCTCTCTCCACACAAAAGATTTAATGATGAAGGACTGTCAGAAAAAGGAGGAGGCAAAGCAATTATCCAGATGTGGCCAAAAGATAATTGCACATTTAGGCTCATTTGAATCGGAATCTCTAGGAATCTTAAATTGAAAGTTTAGATTTATGTAATGCAAGGGACAGAGAAAAAAGAAGGAAAATAGCAAACACCTTCCCAGTGTTTCCACTTACTGCTTTCTGCTTATTGCTTATTAATTAACGGAGCTATCATGCCCACTGTTGAGGAATGGGATAATGTGGGCCTGACTTGTACTGAGTAGCATAATGTTCTTGATACAAGCCCACAAAACACTGCAGAGCATGCCTGGAGTCTCTTGCCTTCTGGATTTAGCTGTGCAGGAGGAACTGTTATTTTTTTTTCCCCCAGAACACTGAATACAATTGAGTCTTTCCAAGCTTCATGCTTAGAACATTTATGTTGTATGAGAATTTGATAAGCTGTCTTGAAATTAATGTACCTTACTGTTTTGTGTACAAATATGGCAAATCAGCAATACTAGCAAATTCTGCCTGAAATGTGCTAGCAACAGACTTCTTCCTTTAGGAGCCTAACAGATCCCTTGCAATCCTCCTTATGGACAAGCAGTGAAGCAGCATCTGTGTCTGTGTTCTCCTACTGCACTTGGAATGAACCTTATTGTCATTTTGGATCAGCTCACAGTTACATTATCGAACTCAAACAAAGAAATCTAGACAAAAAAATTTCCTAAATAGGATGT
The DNA here is from genome assembly GCA_013398855.1 of Mohoua ochrocephala. NCBI lineage: Eukaryota > Metazoa > Chordata > Aves > Passeriformes > Acanthizidae > Mohoua > Mohoua ochrocephala. The sequence continues at coordinate 80,451 of VZTA01015482.1, read as the reverse complement.
AGATGGTGACATGGCCTAATGCTCTAAAATTCAGCATGCAGTAGATTGCCAGAATGCGGGTATATTTTTGTTTTTCCTTCTGCCTGCCAAGCCTAGTTAAATACTGAAGCATACTGTAATTGGATGTTGCTATTTGCAAGCATCTATAGGTGATTTTTGCTGGGAATTGGCAACTTCTGTATTTCATATCAACACTTTCAAAGATGTGTTTGGCTGATGGTTGTTTGAATGCATAATAAGTAAACTGTTCAATTTTTCATTTGTATATTGTTCTGTTTTGTGACACTATCTGTTGGGCCATAAAAGTTCTTACATGACTGCCCCGATGCTGTTTTCATTTGGGGTTTATTTTTGGTGTGAGGAGTGGAAGTAATATTAGGCTTTTTCTAGAAGAGCCTTAACCTTATTGAAAGACAAAAAAACCCCAAATAAATTTGGCATATCTTCAAAGCTCTCTCAGCTGTACAGATGTGTTCTTGTTCTACAGTCCAAACAGTTTTCTTAGACCCCCCACCCGCTGGCTGAAGTAAATTTGCTCAGCTGCGTAAATGAAAAAGAATGTCATACTGAGTATGTTTGAAGGCTTGTGAACCAAGTTTAATCTACTGTCATCATCATTTACATCTTCTTGTGCACACAGTGTTTGTAGTGAAGCAGTTAATACATCTAAGTTACTGTTCTTCTCTGTTTGATAACCCTCACAATCCCAGACTGAACTGTTGCATTCATCATGTACCAGGGCTTCCCAGTACCTTCACCTGGAATGGTTTCTTTCAAACACGCCTGTTGAGTTCCTTTCCTTAAAACACCTGGCAGATGAAGGAACGGGAAATGTCAGGAAAGATGTGTAAATGCCATTAAAAAGGGGGAAGCACAGTGGAGCTGTTTCCCCTGGTAGAAATGACCAAAAAGATGACCCTAACACCCCAGCTGATGTTAGAGTTGATGTGGTTGCTCTATGTGGAAGGATATGGAGGAAAAGGACCAGAAAACCAAGGAGAAGTAGAAGGAAATAGGGCCCAGTTTAGGAGTTAGGTTAGACTAAGCAATGCAAGGTGTTTGAAGACAGCTTTTTAAACAAAGGTAATTTGGAAGTGGATAATTCAAGGGTGGAAGTTGTGTGCTCATGTCTCTCTGCAAAAGGAAGTCAGAGGAGCACACTGTGGATGTTAGAGCCTGTGGAGGGATGAGAGACAGCAAGACATTAGATGAGGCTCTGACTGCAAAATGTGTTCAGAACTGATCCACTTGACAACTCAGATGTGATAAAAGGCAGGTTTGCAGATAAGAGCAGTAGCTGGAAACCCAAGTCATAACTATTTCCAGAAAAAACTGTATCTGACTCCTAAGTTGAGGCCCTGGCCTGTAAAGTGGGACTATTCTGTGTGGATTCATAACTCATCCCAGCCCCTCATCAGCTGTTTGTAACTGCTGCAGTAATTGCTGGAACCAGCTCTTCCAATGGAGCCCTTCAGCATGGCTGCATTGCCGTCAATCAGTTCTGCTGATCGCATCAGTATGAAAACGAAACATGTTTCTAAAATGAGTTTGCTGGAGCAGCTTTGGGCCCAAGCCAAGAATTTGGTCCTAGCATCCAAAAGCCTCAAAATATATAAGCACAAAATATTACAGACTTCTCACCCACATTGCAGGAGTTCAAAATGGGCCAAGCTAGGAAGTTTGAATAATACTTCTGACTTTTTGGTTTGTACTCCATCTTTAGCTTTCGAGAGTACACTTTGATTGATAGAACCTGTTGTCACTCTTGCTCTGTGCATCAGGCTATTTTCTTTCAGAAGTAATTATTGCAGTTATACAACAGGGTTTGAAACTCACTGTGCTTTCTCTTGCAGTTTTGATTTTAGATATTCTAAGGAGCACGCTAGAAATGTTTTACAGCTGTGGCCATATCTTGCATGTGTACTGTCAAAAATGGACTAGATTGACATTCTGTAGTTCAGCTCCTGGCAAGAGTTGGATATTTGTCAGCACCACTGGTCCATAACCAAAAAAGGTATTACTTGGAGAAAAAAATAGATCTTTCAAACAATTTAGGTTTCGGCTTCTGAGTGCAAAAAAGCAGGCAAAAGATATTTTATACTGTGAGTGTGGAGATTTTCCTCCAGCAAAAGTATCTGTTAAGTTTTCTTCTATAAGGGTTGGTTTAAGTTTAGGCTTTCAAAATACACCAAGTTGGAGTTCTGGTGGTGCTGTGTGTAAAGTTGTGGTGCCACGAGCCGAGGCTGCCAACTAATGCATAGGAGAACTCGGAAACCAAGAGAGCGGAGCACTAAGGGGAGGCAGCAACAGGAAAGGGACTCGGGGAAAGGACTTAACTTTCAAATTGTGTGCTTGACCTCTGTCAGTCATTTGCTTTGCAGTAGGAAAAATATAAACTAAACCATTGGCCTCTCGCTAGCTTTGAGAACCCTGCTTTGCAGAAACTTGTCATTTTGAACCTTTGAAGGAAATGGGAGCTCAACTGCAAATTCCAGAGCAGTTTGAGGTAACATTTTTATGGACTATCACTACACTTTCTTTGGGGTTCTTTTCTTCATATACAAAATGTATGCTGCTTCCTGCCCTATTATTTTTGATAAGCTTGTTTCCTTTATTTCTCATCGTTAACTCGTGTTTATATTCATTATTCTTTTCCTCTTTTAGGCAAGAAATCATAATTCCAGAATACCACCTAAAAGCCAAGGTACTTCTTTATTCAACACTGGTAAGTATTTCTGTTGTCTCTGCTGGACATTGTATTATTCCCCTGAATGTATGACCTAGCAATCTCTTGCAGTATGTGCTCTTCTCATAGCTATTGCTGTGTATTATTATGTTTTTTCACTGTGATTTTTCACTTAGCCATAACTATCTGCAGAAGCTACTATCAAGGAAGTCCAGGCAGTAGGGAAAAGCACTCCCATATTGCTCAAAGGACCCCCTTGTCTCAATTGCAAGCAGTACTTTCTCACACCCAGTTTCTTCCTAAATCTCTGGCTTTAGTATAAAGTGCAGTGGCTGTTATAAATTAAAATTAGGTGTTTGCTTGCTGATGAATACCTTTACCAGTGCCAAAAGAATTAAATCTACAGTCCAGGAAATACTCAGGATGCTTCCTTTTAAATCAAGAAAATCTCTCTCATTAAATCAATTAGGTAGCACTTAGAGGAAAATTGATCCAGGATATCCGAAGGCATTAGTAAAGTGTTGGGTTATTTCTACTCGATTAGGGTTATATCCTGGCCAGTGGTTTGATCAGGATATTTGAAAAATCTGGAGTCATTCTACCAGAGGAACCATTGCCCTCTCTGCAGGTGTTGAGCAGGAGTCCTCAGCAGAGGGGGGAAGGAAGGGTTTGCTCACAGCCCTGTTCTCTCATGCTGTTACTTCTGGTTCCCTTTGATCCGCAAACCAAGGCAGCAGCTGCTCAGTCTCCGAGGGGAAAGGAGCCTTGCTGCATCTCTGCCTGCTGTGGATCCCGAAAAATGACCAATGTCAGGGGGGCCAAGGTGGGCCCCTGCCACGTGTGCAGCCCTGAACACAATCACGTCCTCAGCACGTTTGCAACTGTGCAATGCAGTGGCTCACGCTAGAAAGCATTAATAGCTCAATATGGTATAAAGAAATCTGTAAAGGCTCCAATTTCTGTGGTCATAACCCTTTCTGATTTAGGGAAACTGTTTATTTTAATAGTTCACTTAGTTCTACTGATGCACTCTAATTGAATTCAGCTGAATTATTTCCCTGGCTGCTGCCAGCCTTCTCCCCCCTGCAGCTCCCTGGCAACCAGGTCCAGGGCAGGCCTTTAAAAGAGGCACAGACTCTCTTTTGCAGGCTGTTGAAATATCACTCCCCTCATTATCAGGCAGAGCACTATCCAGACTATTGTCAAGGAGGAGCCTCCTGTCCCAGCTGGCTTCCCATTCCCAGCAGCAGGACTCTTGATCTCCCTTCCCAAATAGCAACCATGTAGGTCCCCACAATGAACAGCACTTTGGGACAGTAGCAGCAGCAGCAACAGTTTCACCCACACCTTTTTTCTCTATGTGAGATCTACAGAATATATTTTTTTTAAAAATCCATTAAAATATCCAAATTCTATATTTTGTCTGTCCACAATCTACTGCAGTGGTAAATTATGGCTGTGCCTGTAGATCTCTCATCCTCAAAGGTACCCCATAAAGCGTCAGCAGTGCATGTCTGAGCTCTGCTGTAAAGCCTGGGCTAGACTGTAAAGCATAGAGTCATCATTTCTGGGTTTGCAGAAAACTGAGTCCTTGTGACACATCCATGAACCTTGTTTGGCCAGGGCATTCACAAATGGTCCGACATGAGCAAGTTGGAAGTGGGGTGGAGAGGTCTTTGAAGCATTTCTCTTTTAGAACTTAGCTTTGAAGACTACAGGGCATTCTAGATATATTCAGAAGAAGATTCAAATGCAGTTGGCCTCATGGAAATTTGAAATGTTTAGCATTTTCCTGTAAAATTCCTAGGAATGGGAGTTCAGATACATCAACAGTTTTGCCAAAATACTGTTGTGTTTTTGCTTTCCAAATGTGAAACTCTCATTGAAATCACTTGGTCACTTTGTATTAACTTCAACCTTGGAGCAACCTTGGTAGAAACACTCAGGAAAACGTTTCATAGTGCTTCAAGCATGAGAAAATAATTTAAAAAGTGCTACTAGCACTTTGGGAAACTTTATATAAATGGCCAACATTGGACATGAACTTTCAAACCCAAAACCACGTAATAGTCTGAAATTTAAGGGAACGTGCCCTGACTACAAAGGACAAATGCAGCAAATTCCTTTACAGTTTACGTGCACGAAGGAGAAGGAAAATAAAAATCTTCTGAAATTCTCTTGCTAGATTAGCAATATGCAAATAGCTAGTGCTGAACTTGAAAAAAATTTGCATTTTTCCATGTTTTGCAGGGAACACTTGCTAAACAGTCAGCATCCCTCACCCAGCTACTGCATCAGCTAGCCTGCACTTTTTCAATGCATATTCCTAAGATGAACAAATCACAAACCCTGTTAAAACTTTGCTTTGTGAGACATAACCCCAGATTTTCCCCCTGAAGGACAGGATACTTGAGTGCTGCAGCACAAAGAGAAGCAGAACTGTAAGTAGCAAGCTGAAGACATGATTTCATCTATAAAACTGTAAAAACTAAGATGAGGGCTGTGAGGAAAGGATGCTGAATCATAAATAGTGACAGAAGTTTTTCTGTCCTAACTTTACTATTGTATCCTTTATGGCATTGCAGGGAAAGCAATGCAGGGAGTAATACAGTAATATTTATTTGTAGCATTTGCAGTCTCTACTGTGCACAGTGTTAATGTTGTTTTGTTGAAATAATTTTATAATTTTTAACAGTTTGACTGACAGTGTTGGGGTTTGGGGGAATTTCCAAGTAGCTGAAGTACGTGGGCTGCAGTAGTAAAGTCCCATTATCTGTGCACAGCTCAGTAAGGCATCGTTCCCAAGCTCGATGTCTGGTTTGGGCAGTCAGTGATCTGCCCTGGTGCATGCAGGAGCTCACTGCCAGGCTAGGCCAGACCAGAATTAAGTAAATTAAAATTTCCTTAAGAAAGGGGATTTCTGTCTTATCTATAGAACTGAAACTAGGGGGAAATGTTTTAGTATTCCCTGACCTTTTCCCCCTTCCCTTCAAAACACTACAGTATTAGGTTGACCTACAGCGTTCTGAAAAACTTAGTATTTTGCTCTTTAAAACTATCCTTATCATGCCCAAAACAGAAGATAATTTGGTTTGGTTTTATTAAAATCCCTTCTGAACTTTTTACACTGTAGCTATTCTTCCCAAATGAGTCATACAATAACCATTCCCAGTTTGTAGTCAGTTCTCCAAAGAAGCAGAAGAAAAAAGAAACAACTTCCTTTTAAGGGAATGAGACCTGTTTGTAAAGATAAACCTCTCTCTATTTCTATTTGAAGACATTCTCCATAACCCAAGAATTGATAGTTATAAAAACACTACCTACTTTATTTGGACTGCAAAAACAGTCCTAGCTATAGGACATTGTTTAATGTTAGCCTAAAGCATCTGTGTATACACTCACACATAGGGGCATTGTTGAAACGACACATGCAACATGTCAAACGAGCAGCAAGTTTACCAGAGATCTGTAAGAAACAGCTTGAAAATTGTTTTATTTCCTTTTATTTAATAGTTTTAAATAAATTCGTTTAAACAAATGAGTATTTAATATTTATGTGAAATGAAAACAGTTCAAGAGTATGTAATCGTATAAGTAAGCTAACAGCATTTTCTTTTAACGTGCTATATGATTCCCAAAAGGAATCCTACTGCTTGAATGCTGGAGAATTTGCATGCTCTTAGGATTTGGGAAAATATCTACGTGCCATAATTCGCTGTGACAATCTCTGTAACCTCTGATAGCCACTGTTTTTTTAATAGCAGCTTTGTTGTACTACTCAATTTCTGTCCACAGAAACTGTAACAGGTATTTAAGTGTCCTCACTGGGCATTTTGTTCCCAGACTGTGGGCCTGCCAAGCTTATTCCATTAGCCCTGCAACCAGCAAACACCAGTTTCTCTAGTACCACCTGAAAAAAGATTAAAACATTAAAAACTTGGGATTACTTGGGGTGTTTTCCCCCTTGGGGGTGGGATCCCTTTGCAATCCAGGATATCTAGAAATGTATTTGAATTTTAATGAAAGCTGGAACTCAGATAAGAACCAGATTCCTGTAGCTGGTACCGCAAGGAAAGTTGCATTTGTCATGAGACTCACAGTAGGTTTTTTTAAAGTTGGGCAGATAGTCACTGTTATTTTACAGGGATTTTTTAAAGATATCTGGCTATAGGTACAGTCTTTTCAAGATATTAATTTTTAAAGTGTAAAGTGTGTGATTGCATGCAAATTAAAATATCATTGGATCTGTTACTTATATAGGAAGGTAAGGATAGAGTTATAAATTAGTTAAAGGTTGCAGGGGAAAATACCCTGATATTAATTCAGACACATAAGCAGAGATGAATTGTTTAAGTTGTATTGCCATCCATTTAGGTCTGAACCCCTGACACTATAGTTTATTAGAGAGGTGGAGACAACAGGATCCTTTGTAACAGGGATTTATATTACCAGAGGAGCTACAGCAGACTTTTTCTGTGTTGTTAAAATAAATTAATCAAAAGCAGCAGGGGAGCGTCCTTGAATTACAATGGTTGCATTATTCAGAAACTGTAAAGATTGAATTTTTAAGGAAATCCAAAAGGCATGGAGCTTGGGAAGGAGCCAGTTGGTTTTTATTTTAATGCTGCCATTTTTGACAATTCTTAATATAAGAAGCTGGAGTATTGTTTCTAGCAGACTTTTGGCATACATTTCCTATGATTTTATTTAATTTTCTTCCTCTGAATTATTATTTTTATGTACTAACACAAACGTAATATGGCATCTCTCATCCCAGAGATGAGAGATCCTGAAGTACTTTCATGATCTTTTTCCAAGATCTGTGCCAGCTTTAAGACGTTTGCTAAGGATGCAGTTCCATACACAGAAGGCTGCAGCCCACACGTTCGTGAAAAGCCTCAATCCTATAGCAAGAGCATCCCTATGTGTTCCTTCTGGGAGCTAAAGTAATGTTTTCCTAACAAACCTTTCACAGAGGAAAGGGATGCAGGGGAACTGATGCCAGTAGATCACAGGCACGAGTTGGAAGTTTAGTTTCAAATATTTTTTAGAAGTGAAATTCCTGCAGAGGGTCAGAACCCCCAGGTGCACATTTCATGCCAGGATCACGGAGGGACGGACTCAGCAGGGAATGGCCACGTGCTGAACGCACAGCGTTGGCTTTCCGCAACATTGGTTCTGTCAAGGAGGAAGGGCCTTGGAAAACATCACCATCTGAAGTGGTATTATTTATGTTGAGGCACAGATTTTATTTTTAGCATGGATGTAATTTTTATAAACCCATACCGCTAAATATGACAAGATAAATATCACTGATGTTGCTGATTCCCTCAGATGAGTGGGGACAAAACCTAGGACAAAATTCCTACTTGCTTAATCAGTTTAAATTAAATCCTGGTCTCTTCCAAAACTATAAATAATAGAAATAAGGATTAAGAAAGATAACAGGAAAATGCTATGAGACTAAAATAAAAAATATTTTCAAATCTTAGTCAGATGTTAGAATAATAATGTTTTAAAGAATTTCCTAAAAATAACAACAAAGGAAACAAGCGCATGCAAATGAACAGGATAATCTTGACTGTATCAAACATCTGGAAAATATAAGTGCACATGAAAGAGCTGCTCATTTTAAGGATTTAATTTAATAACTCATCCTGCTCAAGGAGATTAACATGTGTCTATAAAATACCTGCTTGCCATCAGATTTCACCCCAACATGGTCATAGAAAGATTTCAGATAGCCCTAGTTGTATTACTCTAGGATAGCAGCATTCCTTCTCATTTTGTGCGGCTACTGTTGCTCCAACTTTGCCCCAAGATATCCTGCATATTTTTCAGCTATTAAATGATGAAAAATTTGGCTGCATTGTTGTGGAACCTCCAAGTAACCTTGGGAAGTATAAATCCTAAAATGTGCCAGATCCTCATGACTGGATTTTTAGAGTGAACACTGCATAGGAAGGCAGGAAACAACCGCATCTTGTGCCAAGTTAAGAGGCACTTTTTGTAAGTACTTCTGAAATGAAGACTCTGGCAGCTACAAACCCAAAATCCTCCTTGTGGCATTTCCCTATGGGAAGTACGTCAACTCCCAACAAAGGACAAATACTAACTTTAAAACAGGAGACAAAAGCAGAAGAGGAAATGGACATCACTGCCTTCTCCTCTCATACGCACTGTTCTGCTTTCAGAGCTTATTTGTGAAAGAAAAAGCAGTCTGAAGGAACATCTGGCAATATGACAGCGTGGTGTTCATGGGTGATTTTTCGAAAGAGTGTCAGGAAGCCCCTGGTGATGTCAAAGTCAGCCCTGATCTGTGGCATTTTTCCAAATGCCAAACGCCAAATGAAGGGAGCGGAGGCCAGGAGGAGCTTGTGAAGGCACAGGTAAAAAGTGAAAAGACATTTATGTGATTTGGTTCCATCATTTTGTATTTGTTTCCTGAGCAAGTGCTTCCCTACAATTCAAATTACTATATACGATAAAAAATGTATAGGTTGTGCAGCTCCTTATCTCATGGCACTGATTTTAGCTGTTTAAGAAACCCTTATAGTCAGACACAGTTTTCAGCATACTAGTGATGTAAGGAGTCATTTAAAAGAGGACTGACAATCAGGAGTGACATTTCAAGCAACCGAATAGAATTGTAAACATGTACAGTGCTCTTTTTCACCTAAAAGAAGATAAATTGACTCAGATTGCCTTAGAAGACTTTGCTGACACCTCTTACTAATATAATTTTGAGGGAAAGCTCCTTTTGTATGAACTGCTAGTATCTCCTCAGGTTTCTCTGGGAAGCACACTTTTTAAGGATTACGTAGTCTTTAAAAAGGTGTCACAGGTCAGTACCTCCGTAAATTAAATTCAGTGTTAGAATCAGCGTCCAGTTTCCTTTTCTCTTTATTATTTTGCCCTGAAACTTACCTTTTTCTTATCAACTTTTACAATTAATTGAAAAAACACAGCGAAAGCAGTTTCATGTCACTGCGTCAGAGAGGATTGTACATTTTTTTAGCATGGAAGAAACGAGTCAAAACCAGCCAAGTGCAGCTGTGTCAGGATCTCTGTTTGAGATACTGGTTTAGGGTGTGACTAAGTGTGTTAAAATGATGGACAAAGTAGAGGTACACAAGGCCTGTGTGAGCCAATTTAAATGGCCAAAAAGGAAACGCAAGCACATGAAAATATCATCTGGCCTGAGAGCATCTTGCAAATGTAAAACTGAAGAAATCCGCAGAAGTCCAAGAAAACTTTTAAATGAAACTAAACTCTCTTGGGCCTAAGTGTAATTTTTGCTAGAAGGGACATACAGGTATAACATGGGATTATGTGAATCCCGTACACAGAGCACTGCTTTCTGTCATACTACAGACCTCTAAAAGCAGACAGGACTTTGTAACATATCATTTCTTCTCATAATGGTCTGATGGAAAGCTACTGGAAGGAGCTTTTTAGTTGGATATCAGAAGACAGAGGCACTGTGTAGGGCTGAGGCGATAGGTAGCTCCTACAGCTGTCAATCACTGTGTCTGCATCCGGCACATTTGATCCAGTCAATGAAATAAATTGTGTTCCTTGCTCTTGATGGAACACACCTGCACACAAACATGGAACAATGAGTATTTTCCAACCTTTAAAAAAGTATTTGGGTCTAGAGCAGTAAAAGGTTTTGGGGAAAAGTTTGGTTTGCCCCTCATTTTTGGTGAGCTCAATTGCCATGCCGTTGCCTACGGCAACACCCAAAACACCCGAAAAGAAAGCATTTTCCATGAGAGGAAGGGTTCCTTCCCAGCCTTTTCAGTTTCAGCTGATTGTGCTAAAACATGATCTTGTTTCGGCCTGTCTATTTTTATCCCAGGGCCCAGCAGCTGATGAACCGTGCCAGGGTTTAATTCTTCAGTGCTGGATGAAGCAGGAATCCAGAGGCCTGAATTCAAGTCTGATTTGAGCAGGTCAGTGCATCTTTAGTTTTTGCCTGAGTCAATTAGCAGCCAATATCAATTTGTGCTAATTCCCAGCCTCTGCAACTTTTCCAGGCCTCTTATGCAAATCAGGCCTGAAAGCAAACAACCAGTGAGTGACCCAGAAGGCTGGTGGGGCTGGGCACTATTGTTCTCAGGCCATGTATTTCAGTGCTCTGTTTGTTCATAGTGTAACTCTAAAAAAATGAGAGGCCACAGCCATAACTACCTCCTCAGGCTTAATTATTGTAGCCTTTGTCCTGTTCTTGCCAGTGTAGAAAAAGAGGCATTCATGGGCCTCTCAATACATTTAGATTCATTGGATTGTTTCTCACTGTTCCTGTAAATACAGAGGAAGAAGACTGAAACTAGAATGACAAGAGGTTTTAAAGTCAAACCCTTTCCATAGTCACAAACTGTGCCATGAAATCAGAAATACTTTGGTAACATTATCCTGGAGATCTGGAAAATGACTTAAAAATGTAGCATGTTTAGGAGCTGAATCAGGGTCCTTCAAACGAAGATTCAATCCTGAAAAATTTAGTTAGATCACACCTGTACTGATCTGTTAATTTAAAACTATTTGAGTAAAAATGGGCTTAAGCTGCAAAACTCAGGTAGATTTCCAACACCATAGCTGGTGAATGATGCAGTCTTGGATTTGGTGTGCTTCGTGGGAGTCCATTCTTCATCAAATTAGTAAAATGAAGATCTAGTGTTACAGACTGAAGTCATGACTAAAAGTGAGGGCAGAGAAAGGATAATGAGGAATTTATTAAAAACGCCATTTTAATATAGTTCAAAATTTGATTTAAATTGGATACAAGACCTGGGAGAGTTCTTACACCTCCGGGGCTCCCAGCCCTGTCTGCTCAGGCTGTCGTCACATTGGGCTGGAAGAAAGTGAGGTTTGAGATAATATTTTTTATACGCTTTTTAATTATTATTTCACTGCATATAATCAATAGTTGTGTGTAACATTACTATTCATAATATGGTGTCAAGTAGGTGCAGAAATATTTTTGTTTTCTCTTTAAAGGATTGCAACAGCCTCTTTCTTCTGAAATACTACTGAAGTATTTTTTAGTCAGGTTTTTTCTAAGATCAAAATTTGTCCTAACTATAGTGTTATGAAACCACAAGTCGAACCCTAGTACAAATTTATGGAGCCCTCCTTAAGGGGATTACATTCTATTTGTGTGCAGGGAATAATAAGTAGAAGTGAAAGGAAGATTTGGAATTACTAATTTGATGTTATGATTTTGATTAATTTGACATTCTGTTATTCTTGACTTGGTTTATATACAAATTTTCCTGAGGGCATTAATTCTACACTTTAAAATTATGTGGTCTGAGGGGAACTGAGCTGAGCATTACTTTCAGCTTCAGTAAGAAAACATTAAACCTTTGAACCAAAATATATCCAAGGTAGCACTGTCTTTACATTCACTTATCTGTGATTTTGGGGATTGTCGAGAGCACCATCTAGTGATAATCAATAATGTCAGTATTGTGAAAAGGTGATTATTTAGATTGGGCATAAAGGCACACTGCTAATTCATTTACCAAAGGGACTGGGGGGCTCCAAAGGAGACGGTGTCCTCATTGTGATTTTCAAATGTCACGTATCTTCCCTCAGATAGCCCCAAAAATGCACAATGCATCCAAAGACTGACTTTGACTAACAGTATGGATACCATGAGATAACAGCTTCAATGCTAAAATTTTGTTTCAAAAGCTAATTATGTAATCTTGCTATGAATTCTACAATGAAACTCTCCACTTTTGTGAAGGGCTTATTTTATATGGATCAGCAGAATATACTTATTCCACTGACTGACAATTTAGGTGAAACACTTCTAATTTCCTAGGTATCCCTTTTTTTTTTTGGAAAGCCAACAATTCTGAAACTTTGGTCTTTTTTTCTATGAAGGCTGTCTAACAGCTGCTCCTTCATAAGGATCTTAGGCATTAAATAGTATCACGTGCTGGAATTTGCTTAAAACATCCATGCTTAATGATAGTTTTTCCTAATTTGAAGGATTTTGCAAGCGAGTCTTACGCTATCCATCCTGCAAGTATTATTTCAGCATGCAGAAAGCTCATTATGAATATATGATAATATAGAAAGCTATTTATCCCTTTCAGATTACTTCCATATGCATCCTCTGTAATTAAATCAGTGGCTTATGGCAGCTGGCCTTTGAAGTGATCTCTGCAAAATAGGAAAATGTAATTTGTGGAACAAAATGCTGATCGCTCTATTCCAGCCACATCTGTTAAGCTCTAGTAGTTCAGAGATTTCTGTGCTGAGAGAGTTCATGAAAGCAGAAAGTTTCCTGTATTTCTTTCAGTCCAAAGGGAATCCAATGGAAGCGATGGGCACTATTCTAATCAAATAACAAGGTTTGAAGTCGGAGGCATTTTTGCCCACAATTTTCAGTGAATTCACTGAAACCGATGTTCAAGTAAGTAGCTGTACTTGTGTATTTAAATAAAAGTACTACAGAGAGAACAATAAGATAAAGCAGAGCAAGAATTCCTGGCAGAGAAGACAAGGATTTAGAGAGATAAATAGAGAGGTGACTGTTTCAGTGGTGCTGGAAGAAAAAAGCTGTTAGAATTCATGATGTGATTCCCCTTGATAGCAGCACATCTTGGAAACACCTGTTACACAGGTATAGACAGCCATTGCAATTACTGCTGCACAATTCCCCACAGAGATGCTCTTCTTACAGATGAAAAGCAGGACCCTTAGAGCCTTTCCAAAGGGATGCCGGTTAAACTGTTGGAGATACATCTACAAGATGGGTGTGCCAAGGAGTTCCTGACTTGTCCAGCCACAGCTGTGCCTGCTGAGAAGGTTGTCACTCCCAGCTGCCTGGCACTCCTCTCCCTTTCCTCCTTCCTCTCCTAACCTGGGGGTTTCTACACTTCAAATCTGACAGATAAACTGCTCGTAGGACTGTTGCCTGAGCTGTCAGGCAAAATGAGGTGAGTTAGCAAAGCCCTGAAATCTAAATTGTTGAGGAAATACCATTCAGCCAAACGCAGGTCTGTCTGCAGAGTTGAAGAAAGCAAGAGGGCAGTTCCAAGGAGTGCCTTCAACCAGTAAACATTTGCAGCTGAGGGATATGCCCACTATCTACATTTCTTCCTTAGCTTACACCAATACATTATCAGTCCTATATATAAATTACCCCTAGTTTCTCATAAGTGTCAGTCTACTCTGTACTATTAGCAATCATTTCTTTCTCTTACAAATAAACAGATTGAAATGTCTTCAGCTCAAGTAAGTATCTTTGTCCTCACATAGTCTTCCAAGACAGCTTGGAAATGAAATGTACTGTTACCAAATAATTTGAATAAAAGTTACATTATATAACAGTGTTATCACGATACCCCAAAGCCTAAAGTGGGTTTTTTGTTCCTTAGAAGGGAATGACTTCGGCTAGACATGGAAATCTGTACTTAGTAGATCCATAGCAAAGTCTGCTACACCCTTCCCAATGAGGATTTTTATTCATGATATCTGTTTCTAATTAAATAACTGCACTATATTATACATGCTAAGGCCCAATTCTTTGCCCTTTGAAGTCAATGGAAAGCTCCCAATGAGTTCACAGGGAAAAAAAGTAACTCCTCTGTTAAGGCTTCCTTTAGTGCAATTTCAACTGTTAGGTTTTTAAGATCACCTTTTTTTTTTGCCACCTTTGCCTTCAGACAACGAGCAGTTGCTGGAATTCCTATGTTAGGTAGAGAGTACTAGGAAGGGCAAATTTAGTCTTATTAAATTATGTTCCCCTGTCATTCTGTTTGCTTTTCTTTCTGTAAATGTAAAGTGCCACACTGGACATGTGGTGTCTTACATTTTTTTTTTTTTTTAAACTTTCTAGTAATTCAATATTGCAGCAATTTATGCCATACGTGGCATGTTTATGCTATAGAGAACGTATCAAATGAAACCAGCAGTACAGAGCACCACAGTTTATCTACTTTCTTCATAGTTCTGACCCATCACCAGTTCATCTGCTAATGAACTGTAATATAAAACATGCCTTCAAAACCCAAAGCATCCAGTTTCCTAAATAGGACCATATTTCTAAAATATACTTACAAAAAGGCAAGTTTATAAAATAATGATTCCACAGCTACTCAGTCCAGGATTACATAACTCTATTGAAGCAAAAGGTTACCCATGCATTCAGTGCCCAGTCCCAGATGTAGGAAGGAGATGTAAAACAAAGAAGGAGACTTAAAGGATTCAAAATATATTTCTGTAAAGTAGAATGACAACTTGCAGACAGAGCTTCCCTGCTAGACAAGGGAGGGACAGTCCGTGCTGTGCCCAGGACTGCAGCATGGTAGAGAGCTCAGGGTCTAAACCTGTTGTCTCTGGCGAGCTTAGAGCCAGGTTTTTGTTAGAATTTACCTTCCACATAAGCAACAAATAAAGCAGCCACTTTTCACTGTTCTTAGCTTTTCACTGAGAGCAAGGTGCTGAGGTGTTTTGAAGATTTTTGGCCTTCATGCTCAACACCAGGTTGTATTGGCAGGTAACCAAAACATAGCACTTTGATTTTGGTGCACGCTGAAGTGTTCCAGTCTAAATGTGCATTAGTCTCATCCTAACATTCCCACTGACTATGGCCTACAGATTCTAATGAAATGGTGCAGATGGGAAAAATTACAGAAAAAGAAATCCACTGTGTAACTTGTGTACATTGGGTTTGAAATTTAAAACCTTCGAGCTGATATCCAGGGGGTTTTTTACTGCCAGTTTTGTTCCAGCCAATGAACAGTGTTCGTGAATACTGGTTGCAATCTAAATGTTATCATTTTTGTCCATAGCTAATTCCGTGCACAGAATTATTCCTCCTAAAGCTGAAGCTATCTCTGCTAATCCGTCTCATTTTATAGAGTGCTGAGCATTTAACTTATGAAATATGGTCCCTTATAGTAATTTCTGCTCTAAATGTTTCTGCTGCAAATAGGAAGAACACTGAGTTCTGCATTTGAAAGAAAACCCTTCCATGATATGCATAAATTGTTAGCTGTGTCCTCTCAAACAATCTGACACAATCCTAGAGGACTCTGTAAATAACATTTCCTGTTGTGATATTTTAATGTGAACTTGGCCAGAAGTCTTACTATTACATTCACATTCACAATAAGAATGCAATGGCAGAAAATACAGAACAATGACAAGTAATAATGTCTTGCAGTGTATTTTAAATGTTTCCAGCAAAGAAACTACAAAATGAAGCAAAGCTCTATGCAAAGCAGCTAATCTAATTTAGTAGGAATACACTGTTTGGTTTTTTTAGTTTGTTTAGTTTAAATCAGTGTGAATTATGGTGTTCATTCTATTCCATTGAAAACTCGCCTAGCGTGAGAGTTGGAAAAGCATCAATTGGAAATAAGCAGAAATGAATAATACCACGTATCCAACACATGCTTGTGTTTGCCTAAATACTGCGGGAAGCATGCCAAAAGTGGCTTGGTATGTAGTCCTGTATATCCAAAACAGGGTATACACTCATGTGCTAGTTCAGCAGGCAGCTTTTAAACAACTGGATAGGACTCCAGTACTAAACATTTCCACTGGCACAATGGCTGGAATGCAAAAGTTTGAAAGTAGGGAACACAGAGCCCTAACCTTTAGAAGAACGTGTAAACGTTTGGTGGTTAAGGTGTATGAATGTTTTTTCTTCATTATTTTTCTAACTAGCACTGACAGATTTTTCAGAGCAGAGTTATTTACCGGTGGTCTATTTTAGCTAGATTTGGGGAACCTTACTTTGTTCCTCTGTTTTGCAAAATAAATTAACTTGGCCTCCATAAAGCCCAGCTTCTTCCAGTCTGTCAATGGAAGTTTTGTAATTTACTTAAATAAAAGCTGAACTATGTCATCTAAACACGTGCAGAAATGTATTGGTTATTAAATTGGGTCAAGGCTTGTAACACAGTCAAAATCCTCTCCAGAAAAGATAGATAAACCCACAATTTTCCACATAACTCCTTGTGTGAAAGAATATGTAAATATGCCTCACAGGGTTTTCTGAATATCAGCAAATACCAGCTGTGTCAGAGGGTCTGAAGGGTGAATTTGAGAATAAGAGTCTGTCCGGGCTGCAAAAACAAACTATGTTTGGAAATGTATTAGCCAGCAAATTTAAACAAACAGTTTTAAATACAGGCCAAGTAAGGCAAGTTGTGTTTAAAATCATGTAGGTTGACTCTAAACTCCCCTCCTTTGCTGCCAAAGTTCAACTAGCATGTTTTAAACATGGCTTGTTCTGCTCATTGCTCTTGCATAAAGTTGTGTTCAAATCCTGCTTGAAATGTCAAGTGATACAAACGAGGCAGTATCAGCAGGGTCGTGATAGCTCAGTGCTGAGACTTCACCCAGCACGCCGAGAACTGCAATTCCAAACAGTGGTGGAGAGGAAGATCCTGCTTTTACTAACCTCATTTACCTGCCTGCAAGTGTGAGCATTTGCCAGGGGTGACAATGTAAAAGCATGACAGCAATTGTAAAAAGTCTCCTTAAACCCAGCAGCTGTGATGTCTTTTGTGGATAGACCAACTGTTTGCTAATATTTATGTTACCCATGTATATGTGACGGTGATGTGCTTTGCCTTACCTCAGGATCCAAAGCACATCTGTGCTAACATGTCTCACCCCTTATTTTTTTTCTGCTAGACAAAGTGTAGAGGTCAACTTGATGAAAAGCTCTTGGGGTTGTTCCATATGTGTCAAGTATTTTGGATAAATGCAGAGAAAAAGCCAAACTACCACAACACAGCCCACCTCTGTTTACATCCAGTATTAAGTAATGACATTCAGACATCACTTTTCATGCTGTTGGTTCAGGTTGTTCCCAAGTCTTTGAGTTTCACTTTCTGTTTCAGGTTCCAATTAATCCAAAATGATGAAACTAAGACTTGAAATCTGAGCATGTCGATGGACAAGGGCACAAGTCTAAAATGACCAGGCAGCCAGTTGTCACATGTCATTACTAAGCCAAAGGTAAAGCTACAATTTGGGAAGCGGTAGCAGAAGCCTCCTTGTAAGCATCTGTTCATTTTTACTTTCAGGATACTAATCTGAATTTCCTTTGAAGTGCATATGGGTCTGAGTCATGCAACTTGCCTCCCTTAAATATTAGAACTGTTTAGTCAAGTTCCCAAACTTAAATTACCAAGACTTTGACAGATTCAAACAACGAGTTCATCAAATTCCTGTTTGGTGCAGGTAACAAATATGCTGAGAATCATGTACCTCTCTTGCAAAGATGATTTAATAGAGTCACATTGCAGTTAAATATAAACCTAAATCATCTATAAGACAACTCCATTAAATTACCAGTTGCAAAAGAGATGCTTCTTAAAGGATATAACTTCATTGTATATAACATATTGTTAAGTATTAATAGAAAAAAATCTCAAGACTTCCTTTCAAATGCTATTCAAAAAATCAGCCATTATTTTGTATATATTTTCAATTAAAAACAACAAAGAAATTTTCAAGAAAAAACCCACAATGATATTAATAAAAAAATATTCTTTCATATATCCCATGGTAAAATGGAAAGGGACATCATGTGTTGCTTTGCTTTTATATATCTTGAATTCTTATCCTTCTAGGGTCACTGCTGCACTGAGATTTCCCATCTCCTGCTTTGGGACAGCCGTCCTGCAGCACAGCACTGACATGGCTTAGTGAAGGGATGCACACAACCACTGTTTTCCTTAGCTTTGGACTCACAATTAAACTTTTTTTTTAAAATAACATCCGTTTATTAGATAACCTTCTTAGCACAGTATGTCTTTGGACATAGCATTTAAAATACTTCCTTTCAAAGCCCTTATGTTATGTTGGGACAGTACATAGAACATGCAGATTTTTTTTAATTGAAAAGAAGTTTTTATGAGGTATTCGCAACATTATGGGACTTCACAAAGTGAGTTGGTGTACACAGCCAGGGTTTGGAGGAGGAGAGTTGTTGAACACTTTTTATGTTTTTACAGAAAATGAGTCAAATTTATGTTTTGAATGAGTGTTTAAAATGGACAAACAGAATGATACTTTGTCATGCTTTAGAAAAATCCATTTGTTGCAATCTCGCACTAACAAATTCCTGAAAAGTCTCGAATCTAATTTAGTGGTTGCAAAATTATTTGCTGATGAAAATCGCCTATTTTATCTGCAAAAGTGCTTGTGAAAAAGTACCGAGACATTTTTTGGTAAAAGGTTTGTCTTTATCTCTCCATTAATACTTTGCATGGTAATGGAAGACAATAATTTATACTGCAGGCAAAACTCTCATGGGTTTCAGTGGGAATGCTACTTGAATAGATGGTTTAGGAGCTAGGCAGTGGGGGGATGGTTTACATATTCTTTATAAATGTAATAAAACTATTTTAAAAGGCATAAAACAAACTGGTAAAAGCTGCTTCTGGCAGTGAGCTGCAGTGACTTATTCTATCAGTTTTAAAAGCAGTATGTTTCCTTTACCAAAGAGTAGGTAAGTGTGAATTTGGGAATTTTGTGCCCTGACATATTTTAATGGATTATCTCATTTCCCTCCATTTCACATCCCTCTTCCCTTTAGATCTGTATCACAATCACTTCTCCACTCATGACCAGAGCCTGAGTGCCCTTCCCTCTGCTCTAACAAAGGTAAGCAACCCTGCTGGAGCCTTCACTTCCATTTACAGGAAAACAAACTCGTACCTGTGGGTTTTCTCCAAAAGTACATATTATTATTTTTCTAAATGTGGGTATATTTTCTTGGGGATTTTCCCGTTAGAAGTAAGGCACAACTGTTTCTGTGTATCTCAAGTCCCAACTTTAGTCCTAAAACAGAACCCAGACTTAAGTGCTCCGGTCTAGGATGTAAATATGAAAAAAACCCACCACCCTTGAATAGGCCATTATCAGGAAAACGAAAGTTTAGTCAGAATCCTGTGTTCAAACTGCAGTGCTTTTTACTTTTGGTTTTATGTAATCGAGGCCACTTGCCTTTTACCGTTACTGATGCTTTTTAAGTTCTAGCTACAAGTTTTCACTAGATGGCAGGAGTCCACTGCCATCTGTTATCAGAGGCTTTACTCGCACAGCAACAGTTGCCCAACGGTAGGAAAGAAAGTGAACATGTTCAAGTTTGGCAAAATATAGACAAACAAATTAAAAACTCAACAGGAATGAGAAAAATTATTCAGACCTTCAATAAATCATAGTTCTGTTACTGGATATGGTTAATATAATAGGCTGGAAATAAGTGAAAAGAATAGTGAAAGATGTTCTTTTCTTGACAGAGGAGCTAAAAGGACCTTCACTTATAAAATGAGGTAGATTTATTGTTTCTGCTGTTTTTGAAAAAGTTAACGGATCCAGTAAATTAAAGTTAACTAATTAATAACTAACTAATGGACAGCTTGAGAAAGTTACTGCTTAAATACTAAACTACTGATCTGAAATACTGTATCAAAGTAAAGCCAGAACACTCAGTGTCCTGCATTACCAAGATACTAAAAGGAGATAAGATACATTTTAAACTCTCTCCCTCAGTTTAACAAGGCAGAGTTCATGGGATGATGATCAGTCCCCGTACCGTTGCAGCCAGTGGTATTTTGCTGAGCTCAGAGCTCTGGACAAAATTTGTCCCTCTTGTCTAGGAGAACAGAATGCAGCTCCATACAGTTACATAAGCCTTAATAACCGTGACAAATCTTCATTGTTGCACCAGGGGAGAAGCTGTTGCACTGGAGTGAGCACTGATTTTTAACAAAACTACTTTTGAAATATTATTTTTGCAAGTTGGGGCTACCAGTTCCTATTTTTAATCTAATGTCAACGTCTACTGTCTGCCTTGCCCTCCTTCTATACGTGCAGATAATTTATAAAGTGTCCAGTAATTTTCAGTGTTGCTCATGAAATACAAGAGGGAGCGTTTGGCATCTATTAAAGCTGCTTCTAAGACTGGATAACTTTCCAAAACCAGAGATATGTCAGTGCAATGCTTTCCAGGATTCCCAAAATAGTCAGAACATTTTCTCATGATAAAGCTGTATTTATTCTATGACCAGAGTAGAAAAACTATCATAAACAGATGACCGAAGCGGCATTTCCTAATATGAGATTGAGTTTTGCAGTGCGCCGAGCGCACTCAAAGCCACAGAGCGAAGCAAACAGGAGCTGAAAGGCACACATCATGTCACCAGTGAAACACTGAGCATTTAACAAAACCTTGGCACCACTTGCAAGCTACCAAAAAGTAATAATCCCTTTCTATTGAAACCAACAGAATCGGCACCTGTAGAATCTCTGCAAAACACGTTAGCGAATTCAAACAAGCATCACAACAAGAGCCACACCAACCATTTCCCTGGGAGCAGGATGGGTTTAAACAAAGTGGTGCTGTCACCCGTGTCCACAAAACTGCAGCAACATCTTTCTGTCATGCTCCTACCTTGGCGATTTGCAAAGGCTGCTTCTGCTCCTTGCCCCCTTGCAGCCTGAAGCCCCACGGCGCCCCTCCGCTCATAGCAATGCAGAGATAATCCCCTGTGCCCATTTTCCTGGTGCAGTTGGGCAGCATTCACATACAGGAGAACATGAAAAACTTGGCTTGCAGATGTTCAGCGAGCTGGAGATTTGTTTGCCAGGCAGAGCTGGAGACCCAGAGCACCACACTGTTGCTGCTGCTGTGTACTGCACGAGCAAATGTAGTCATTGAGGGGAATGGAAGAGCTCCCTCGGACCGAGGGCACAGCCCACTCTTTCGTCAGATTCCGACGCTCAGCCCACCTTCAAAGTAAAGTAAGTGAACTTGAGGGAATGCACACAAAGAGACTCGGCCATGAGGCAGGGAAGGCTGGCTTTAAACATGACTCTTCTGACAGCTAAATCAAAACAACAGCAAAAAGAAGTGTACATTTCCCTGTGACAATCTGGGAAATAAGTTTACTTTAGTAAATGGTGCCAGACGTTTTAAACTCTAATTTACCCATTTCTTGCATTTTTACTCCAAACAAAGCAAACAGAATCGCAAGTGAAACTGCACGTACATCCTCTGAAAAACTGATACACTTAGGTTGACCTGGCTTTAGGATTTTCATTTCTACTCTGCATGCACTTTCTGCAGCACTGCAGGAATGCAAGGGGGGGGGAAAAAAAGCAGAAAAGCTTTATAATTTCCCTGTCTAGGAATTGCTTCGTTTTCTAAGTTCTCTCTAACCTCAGTATAGTTTAACGTGCACTGCTATTTAGCAATTACCTGAATTACTACTGGACCCTAATAATACCTGTTCTTAAGCAGCCTGTTGCCTTTCCTACCAGAGAGGGGAAGAGGGTTAGTGAAATGAAGTAGCAGATCCCTCTACAGATGCTATCAATGGATGATTTGCATTGTGTCATTAAAGGGGAACTTTACTATAGGCACCAAGAAAAATTCATTGGTTTGGTTTAAGAGATGACTGTTCTTCAACAAGGGATGAATATTCCTCTAGCTGAGTGTTAAAAACTGGCAGCATAAGCTCCTACTCACCTGAGCCCAGAGTCAGGTAGCCTGCCTTAAATCACATTGCATTTTGAACTAAGCTGGTTCTAAAGGAGAGTGTTCAGCAGCTGGGCCAGAAACATCTTTAATGTCTGGACAAGTTTCTGAAAGAAACACCTCTTGCTTTGGGACCCAGGGTACTGGGGCATCAGATTCTCACAGCATAAATTCGCCGAGGTCCCTCTCTGACGTGTTTCTACTTGGTTGGTTCTAAGCTGTCAGAGATGTCAGGGCAACAGGAAACACTCATCATTTAAATTACATTACTTTGCATCCGAGTAGCAGGTAACCATTGAGGCTTTAAACCTATCCAGTGCATCTGTCAATTAAGTGACCCCTAGAGTGATGCTTCAAAGGCAAAATATCGAGGTAGAGACAGGATCTTCTGTTAAACTGAAATATTCTGGCTGGAAAAAATAGACAGGCTTTTAGGAGCTTGTGTCCTCCATTAGTCCTATAAGACACTAAGGTAACACAAAGCCTGGGTGGAGACAAGATCCCTAATCAAACAGAGGAAAATGTCACTCTCTCAATAACAGGATTTAGTAGGAGGAAGAGTGCTCGCTTTATTGACTACAAGTCAACAGCTCTGGAGAAGCAAAACAAGCACAGGTTGCCATATAATTAAATACTGAAGGAAAACACTATCAGAGAAGCCATAAGGGAATGGCCTGCAGAGGGACTTTGCCAGACAACCTTTGAGTGCAGACACCTCATTTGAAATAGTTCGAGGTGGCTAACTGCTTATTATCTTCTGCCATGTTGGTACGTTGCTGTAGCAGGCAGGTTTTTTATCTTTCCCTAGGCAGAATCTTGCTTTAGACAAAATTCTCTCCCTTTTACCTAATGATGCAAGTTTTTATAGATTTTATGGCAATAAAATTCTTCAGTATATAGCTGCAACAACTGCTCTATGACACTCTGTTAAATACGAAAATTAAACATTTGTTTTAGGACAATGTATCATGAAATTTCAGCCCTTCAAATGTCACAAATTAGTGATTAAATGCTTCATTACTGTTAGGGTGTTTTGAGCTTGTATTAGCCTCTTATCACTTTGATAAAAAGGAATAATCAAGTCTGATCTCTGTTTCTGAACTTCTTCATATACTTATTGCGGGCAACAAATTAAAGAGAATTACTCCTGCATTTGGATGTTCATATAAGTGATGGGAATTTGTACTGGGTACAGATGCTTCTATCACTTTTGACCATACAACTGAACTGTGTAAAGTATTAGAACAGAACAACCTTGATTAGTTACTGCTCAGCTGACAAAATGACCAGTCAGAACACCAGGATCTGTTTGATTTTGGTGTATGACAAAGCTCTGGGGATATTTAAACCTGGGACATTTAAAGTGATACAGGACGGTTTTCTTGAACTGACAAGAGCCGTGATCCTGACAGGAAAAAAAAAAAAAAAACAGGAGAAATAACTTTTATCTAGTCAGCATGTTGAGGGACTTTTATAACAATAATTCCAAACAAATTTTGCTGCTTTCCTCTAAGGGATAATTTGTTGTTTGCTCTGCAGTAAGGAAACCATTTGAAATCTGTAACTAAACTATTCCCATGATGGGGAGACCTAAAGCTTCCTATGTCTTAATCTCACAAAGAATATTCCATAGGCCTTAACAATTCCCATTTGCCCTATATGAATTTCTTAAATGCTTATGCTGCAGCATGTTTTGCTTTTTAATACTACTCTTATCTTTTTGAACATTTTTGCATCCTTTGGGATTTCTAAATGCTGGTCACAAACTGGACATCAAGATAAAAGTGGAGTCAGTCATGAGTTTATGACTTTTTCGTCTCTATAATTTCTAGATCTTAAATAAATTGCATCAATTCTGAGATTATTTTCAAAATACACTGAAATATTTCAAGCTAATGGCAACCACAGCCATTTAACCACTGCCACCATCTCCACCGTTTCACTAAAACCTAAAGATCCAGTTCTAGGCAACAAGTGATAAAACTTCTGTGTCACCAAAAAATCCTATAAACTGGGCAAATGACAAATGGCAGAACTCACTCAATACCTATCCATGCCCAAATACAGGGAAAGCTTTGGCTTCAATCTGATCTTGTATGACGAGATCTGTATTAAAAGATCGCCAGGTCAAATCTCCCCTTGCTCATCTTCTTTCAAGAACTGCCAGTCAAAAAACGCAGCACATCAGCCTTGATGAGCTGTGGTAAGGTAGGAATAGCCAAAGTGAGACCATCTGTCCTGAAATGTTGTCTCTGATAGCAGATGGAAAGTGGAACATGGGAAAAGGTGCATTTCTTTCCTCAGGCAGCTTCTGCTCAAAGACTTCCTCAGCTGGATGTGGCAGCTCTTGTACTTTGTAACGGGAATTTTTCTTCCATGAATTTTTGCATGTTGTTTCCTCTTGAGCCCACATAACTTTTAGTGTCCTTAGCTTAGTGTGGGAAGTCATCCCTAACTAAATAGTGACATAAAGAATCACCTTCCCTGCCTTGAATCTGGATCCTATAGATTCATTTGATGTCCCCTGGTTCATGGATCAAGGGAAACTGTGACCAAGCAATCCCCAGGCACTTATTTTACAGACCTTTTGCATACCCACCTTTTTTCAAACAGAGAATAGGATAATTAGTAGTCCTTTATAGAGAAGCTATCTCACACCTTTCATTCTTCTCATTTTCTTTCTCTACATCCTCTGTAGTTCTAAGTCCTGTTTGAAATGAGGGTCTGCAACACCACACAGCCTTCAGGCAGCAGACAAAGCTGGGATTCATGCAATAACATGATGTTATCTATTTTGTTCTCTAGTTGCTAACCCCAACACTGCTAACACCTAATTTGCTTTTTCAGACACTGCTGAGTTAATGTGTTCCTGGAATTATCTTTCAAAATCTTAAAATCTTGTCTGATGCTGCTTAGTTCAAAGCACACGGTTTTATATGTGAATTAATGGTTTTTTCCCCAATGTGTATCACCTTATACTTCTAAGCCATGTTACAGTATGGCTGCTTAGTTTTCTTAAAAGCCTTTGGTGAAGGAATTTGTTGAAAGCCTTTTGTAAATCCAAGATCAATCAGATCACCCTTATCCACGTGTTTTTTGATCCCCTCAAAGAACTGCCTTATGTTTGTGAGGCAGGACTTCCTTTTATGAAAACCTTTTTAACTCTTCCCAGATAAGTCATATTTATCCAGATGTCCACTGTTCCATATTACAGCTTCCACCTCTTTGTTTTGGGTAGATATCAGGCTGTCAGGCTTCTTGATTTCTGAGTCTCTCTTGGAGCACTTCAGTTAAAAAATGGCACTCTCTAATCTCAGTAATGGTCAGCTATTTCAGCCTTGAATTCCTTTAAAGCTCTGTGTGGTCTTGGTGACCACTTCTTAGTTTTCTTTGCCTCATCTGCTGCCACTTGTCCATATATTTTCTTTTTGTACTGTAACAATAATTTATGACACTGAACAGTTTTACTACAAGCGGATTTATCTAAAATCTAACTTAAATCAAGTATTTCTGCAGCTGAGTTCAGAAGACATTCTCCAAATGTGAGAAGAAATAAGACATGTGTTTGTCTTTTCATCCAGCAATAAAAGCCAAGCTTTCATTTCACCTAGAGTTTCCTACAGTAGTATCCTAGGTCTGTGGATTCTTTAAAAATGCAAATATTTCCACCCATTCCTTAGTAATGAGGAAGAGACAGAGGGAAAGGGGATATCATGATCTCTAATTTATGGGCAGCATTTTACTGCTGTAAGTACCCAGATGGTCTGACTTCCTTCTTTTTCTGCATTTCTTTTTTTTTTTCATATCTGATTCTTTTCCGCATTAAAATCAACATAAGCTAGTCCCCTAATAATACTTATTTTAACAGCTTTCCAGGAGATTTAACTGTATCATCTGTAAACAATTTAATAAACTACCCAATTTATTGTAGAATGTGATTTTAGCCAAATGGGAGAATCAGCAGGGGGGCAAAAAAGGGAAAAAAAAGTGCCAGTGCTTATTTGTTTGGTGGGTTCTTCGTGGGGTTTGTTTTGTTTTGTTTTGTTTTGTTTTGTTTTGTTTTGTTTTGTTTTGTTTTGTTAATTACACAGGAAAAAACCCTCACTTGTAAATATATAGCTGGCTTAATGGAACAAAAGATAAAATCACAGCCATGCCACTAAAGAAATCATAACACACAGTCTCTTCCAAATGAAGGGAAGATGACCTCTTCCAACATATCCCTTCAAATAATTTCTTTTAAAGTGGCTTCTGCAAGCTGGGCAATGTCAGGCGCCTCAGCACACGTTATTTTCCCAAATCATTGCCTAGTACCATGCCTTGTTTCATAGTCCTACAATTCAGTAGTTACATAAGGTAAAAACAGATTTTGAAGGTGAATCTAAACATAATTTTCCACAAAACTTAGAGAAGTGAAAAAACACATTTCTGCTTAATTGCTACCCTTAAGTTTTATTCCCCTGACTCAAGAAGCAACAAGGAACAGAGAGACACATGGAAAGGATTTAATTTTCAAAAGAGGTATAAAATGACAAAGTGAATTAAATATATTGATGGAAGGTTCAAATGGTTGGCTTCCACTAACATCCATTAAAGCTGATTCTCTTCATCTTTTCCCATCAAAATTCTCTTGTCCTACAAGACAAATTAATAAATCCAGATGTTTTAATTGCATGAGGAACTTTGCAGTGCACTGCCAGTGAAGAGGATTTGCTCACTGAAAGTACAGACATTGAGTGGCAAAGGTACCAAAAACAGTAATACCAAGTTCTTAGTGAAGAGATAAGAAATCAAATATACAGGTCATATATAATTCTTAGCTACCTAGAAGGCCAGACAGGAAAACTCTGCTCACACACATAGGAGGCATGAGCAGTTCCTCACCATTAAAGGTCAAAGCTTTTAATTTTAAGCCCTAATGTGGATTATGAAGCAAGGTACTGTGCGATGGGTTGGAATTTTAGAACTAGTCCTGCTTTCTTGGTTTTTTCCCCAGCTTCAAGTTTGGCAAATGAAGTGTAGTGGAAGAAGCAGAGAAATGTACAGGAGGGTATTCCTCAGCATTTAGGTTACTGGGTGTCATCCTAGATTAGGAATTTTAGATTTATTGTCAGAAAAAAAACCCCAAATAAACCGGCAAAAGAAGCCACTTTCCTCCAAAACACAGAACCAGTGTTGTTAGCATTGAGCATTGCTGAATTATACCAGAGTAAACAGAAATTTGTGTAGAGAATGTAAGTACAATTCAACATGTTAGAAGATAGATTAATGAGCAGCTCTCAAAGCATGCACATATCGCAGGCCCTCTGCAGCCAAAGACCTGCACCATTAAATACAAGACAAAAAATGTATGGATAACTCAAAGAGACAAGAATTTGGGGAAGAGAACTCTCATGTTTCTTTGGTGTTTGTTCTACTTGTTCCTACTACAGCCAGTCTCAGATAATCAGGAAATACTTTCCTAAACTGGCTAAAGTAAACTTTTTTCTTCCTGGACTTCTTGGACAAAAATCTTTTGAGAAGGTTTTCCTGTACAAAAAGACAAGGGTTTCAGATGGCATCCAAAAATTAATACACCAAATAGCTACAAGATGTTATTGTGAGAAAAAGTAAAAACACATTCACTGCAAGGTTTGTGAACATAGAAAAAAAATTTGTGACACTGGAATTACTACCTGTTTCTTGTTAATCTAGAAGTAAGGTTTTGGGCTAGAATTCATGTTTCCAGGTGTCATTCCACTGCTGGTTTTACTTAACCCTGTGTTTTAGCAAGCAAGGACTAATTTACTCTTGGGACATGGAAAGACTCTTAGGTGTCTATTTCCTTTTCATTTTGATTCCCAGGAGATGGGATGACTACATTTTTGGCCTCAGTTGATGGAAAAATTCTGATAAAAGCCTCTAAAGTAAAACGAAAACTATTTATGTGTAATTTTCTTTCTGTTTTTGGCAGGGAGATGCTGCATCCCATTCTTCCTAACAGAGCCTATGGGA
Source organism: Mohoua ochrocephala (assembly GCA_013398855.1). Lineage (NCBI taxonomy): Eukaryota > Metazoa > Chordata > Aves > Passeriformes > Acanthizidae > Mohoua > Mohoua ochrocephala. Next base: position 52,243 of record VZTA01015482.1, on the reverse strand, counting down.
ATCAAAACTTATCTTCTTTGCCAAAGCTTGGAAGAGCCTTGAGTGGAACATGCATGTAAGTAATGCAAGCAGGTGTTCCACTTTCCTCACCTCTGCCCTAATGCTTCATCCTGCTCTTTGAATTGTCATTTAAAGGTGGCAGTTAAGTAACACAACACCTTTTATCCATCTGTTCATCTCAAACAGTCAGATTTTATGATCTCCCCCTCTCGCTGTTGAAAGAACATTTCATGCCAACTTGTTGAGCTAAAGAAATACACCATGCTAAACTCTCCTCTGATGTACTGCAGTGAAATAAATTCAAGAGTAACCATATCATAATCAGTTAGGAAATATATTTTAATCATAGCTGAGATGTGGATTAGGCCCAAATAATCTACTAAATTTTGAAATGATGGCTTAATGTGGAACTTAAGATCGAACACGAAAATTTAAACTTAGTCTGATGAATACTCACCTGCATCAGATTTCATCTTTTAAATTTTGTTTCCTGTTAGCAAGTGTAGAGGTGATTAACTCCTCTTGACTTGTTGCTTTGAAGGAGCTCAATTACATGCATGGCTGCAGTCCAGCATAAAAATCAACTATTTTTGCATTGCAGTTTAAAGCAGGTATTGTTTGTTACTTGGAAGGCTCCTAAGAATGAATTTTTCCATACTGAAAACAAGAACAGGAGAAGCAGAGAACAACTGAGTTATAATGCAGTATGGGTCTTGGGAAGTTTGGGTTCTGTTTTTACACTTGAAAACTCTCATTTTTTGGTCTGGGCCTGGAAAATGGGAGAAATAGCTGCTGCACATACAGTGAAACCTTGAGAAATATGAAAACTTCTGAAATTCTCTGATCATAGTTTGATAGTTTGAGTCCTCCTGGAGTATCCTTTTCTTCCCTCTTTCCACTGTATTACAAAATAAGCTGCAAGGTTTGTGAAGCAGTTTCTAACACTTCACAACGACAGAGAAGGATTTTGCTCAGTGTCTGCCCCAGTGAGTCTGATGTTGGTGGTTCCAGCTACAGCATCTGGCAAAAGGACAGGGCATAAAAAGTTGCCCTGGCATCGAGTTCTGCCTGCAAAAGGCAAACAGCTTTGCTCACTCAGCCTCTGAGTGGCTCTGGTTAGGCTTTACCAGAGAAGCAGAGGTGACATAACCAGGACCTCCCTGCATGAAATCTTACCCCCATCCAAATAACTGCAACAGATTAAAAAGCAATCCAGCTATCTTCATTCCTGGCAATAGGAACAAGAATTCCAGCTCTTTGATAACTAATTCCTTTCCAAGTGGAGCAGATTATATTGGAAAAATCTGCCCTTCAAAAACACCTTGATATTTAACCCCTGCTGGTCCTGCAGCCTTGCCTGTTGCTCTGCATCTTCTTGCCAGGAACCAGTTTCCAGACTTCTCAGCTCCTTCTGCCTTTGCTACAGGCCTCTGCTTTTGGGTGCTCATGTACTGTGTGTCTGGCCTTGACATGGATCTGCCTGTTTTCCAGACAACTGCCCATGTCTGCAAACGTTGAACAAGTGCCTCCACAATGCAAATCTACCATGCATGCTGTGACACCAGGCATGATGTAGACTTTTGCTCCTGCTCTTAATTTTAATGCCAGCTGCATCTCCTATCCCTTTGTTGATTCTATGATTGAAAAAATAACATGATAGATTTTTTAAAAAAATTAATTCTGAATTTTATTTTTGTTGATCGTGGGGAAGGCGTCAATTGCTTTATATTAAAGGTATCCAAACAGCAAAACCCAGTATTTTGAAAAATACTTCATAATCGAGATTGATATTTTTACAAATAACAGAGATTCTTTCCTGGTATGTAAATTTTTCCATGCTCAGATAGAAGATTTTTTACTTCGACCTTAATGGTGGAGTAAAGCAGAAGCACAGTCAGCGTGAGTAAGAACACACATAGAAGTATTTGCATCTTGAGTAACTCAATCAAAACACCAGTTTGTTATGAAGAATTAACTCAGTTACTCTTTTTTAATGATAGTAAGCTTATTTGAGTACTGCTCTATAGCAAGACTCCACTAACACATCAGAAATTTTAAACACAAGCAGGAAACATAAAATGAAAGCCAATGTAAATAAAGCTGCTTCAGATGCTTTTGAATGTAAAAGTGAAATATATCAATGTTTGAGAAATTCCATACATTCAGCAAGCAAACACAGAAAGGGTCGTTTAACTTTCTCCTGTCCTTTCTCAGACTGGTGGCCTAATGTTTATTCACAGTGCTTTATAAGTGATACATTATTCATCAGATTATAATTAGACTTCATCTTTGTTTTTATCTTACAGTTCATTATGTAGCAATTACAGCAAGATAATCAAGTCTTGGGGTTTTTTTTTGTTAAGAACAGGTAGTGCAATCTTCCACTCTCATGCATCTTAGACAGTAGTAAATGAATTAAAAAGATAATTGAAATTCCCCAACTGAAACATCACAGCAGTTTTCTCAGAACACCACATCTATCTCCTGTAAATGTTCCGGATCGAGTTGCCAGAATGTTGATTTCATTAGAAAACCAAAATAGCAACAGTCAGTGAGAGTAAGCAGAGGAGTCTCACAGATATTGGGAAATCCAGAGGCTTGAACTAGCCAGAAAGTTGGTGGGTTTTTTTGGAGAAAGCAGTCACAGTCATTTTTCTAAAGCACATTTGCTTTTGTTAACGTGTGGCTTGCATAGAACTTACCGCACGTGGACCATAAAGCATTTTATAAAAAATTCTGTTTTACTGAGAAAGAGTTCTTTTTTTTCAGGGAAAGAAAGTCATTTTAGCTAACAGGGACCAACTTATCAAAAGATCAGGACCTTGGCTTTAAGGCAAGTGTCCTGTTCTCGAGACCCAGAGTGTCTCCTAAGCAAATAACAACATTAAGTACTCTTTCCCTTGCATATAGTTTTTTGTGCCTAAATAGAAGTTTTTTGCTTTGCAAACATGCCAGTAAACTCCACCACAGTCTCTGAGGTAGGCAGTGAATGCCCTCTGTGGTGGTTGATTTTTGTCCTCTCTTTAGGGGAGTTAGGGAGCATGGAGACAACAGGGGCTGTCATTGTGGACCTAGCAGCTGCCAGTGATGTTTAAAAGGGTTGGGGCAGGGAAGGAGTGAAGCACTCCCAATGCTTCCATCCTCTGCAGGGTATAACAAAATTCAGCCATTTCTAGGGTGGAACAGTGCAGCTGTTCTAAAGCTACCAGCAGCCAACAAAATATCCCAGTTCACAGCAGGGAACAGAGTGTATAACCAGTCTAAATGAATTTGTAGATGAATTCAGACAAACAGAATACAAGTTTATGAATTGGAATTGGATTTACACTTCTTCTCATCTAAAAACACTTTGGAAACTTTAATGAGCATGAGGTGCTAGGACCTCCTTGTGCTGAAAGCAGCCCGAGGGGTAGCACAGCTTTACCATCACTGAGGGGTGGGAGGTCAGCACTCAGCAGAAGGAAAAAGGGAGATTCACTGGCATGATCCGTGTGCTCAGCAATCCCTAATGGTCTCCCAGTGGCCTCCCCGACTGGCCAGGACCCATTGTGGTTCTGGGTGCTCTGATTCACAACCTGAGTCACCTTAGTGAAAAAAAACCCAACAAACCAGTAAGGAATTAATTCTTCCTTTATTGTGGCCCCATGCCTGAGCTGAAATGGGTGATAGTGGACAGTCCTTGTAGGAAGGACTGTCCCCTTTTTTCAGTACCCCTATTAACACGGGGTACTTAAAAGATACACAGCACTGGAGGTATGCCCAGGATTTTAACACTACTGCATTGTTTTCCCTGAATAACAACACCTACATCAGCCTGGCATTCTGAAAACCCTTTGTTGTTTTCATTCCCTATAGGGCAGTGTTTAAAAGGTGCACTCCAATAATATTTTCTAATTGCCTTTGAGACTGTTTAATCAAAATACCAGTATTCACTTCTGCTGTACCCTCTTTTGGGTTTCTACTGTGCTTAGCTTTTTATATTAGAAATGTAGCTGAGTCACAGCACTGATGTGTTTCTTCTTACACTAGGGTTCTGATTCCCGAAATATTACATCTTTTCTTTTTCTTCTTGTAGCATTTTCGAACCTGACATGATTTATTTTTTGAGAAGAACATAATTCCTTCGAAGTTTCATTGTTTTTTATTTATACCAAAGCTTTGCTTTCATTTTAATCAAATACAATATTTTTAAATATAATTTCCATTTTCCTTGTAAAGCGCTTTACACTGAGCTGTAAGCTCGTTTTCATAGACCTTAAATATACAGTAGGCAAAACATTAAAGAAGATTTTAGGGATTATATGTAAGCAAGACAAGAAAAGAAAGTAATCTTTTTTTATGTAAATAGCTCTTAGGACCCTTCTGATGTGCAAAAGCAAACCTGTAGCTTTGTCTGAAGGACATACAAATGAAATTAAAAGAAGCAAAACAGTTTCAACAAAAAGAAGCACCTTTTAAAATGTATAATCCTTGGAGTATTATGAACTATTCCTTGTGATGAAATAGTCTTTTCTTTAAAGAACATATCCAATATTGACCACATCTTCCCCTAGAGAAAGGTTTCTTCTGATTCTTCCTGGCAGCTTGCAGCAAGGCCATATTTTAAGGACATCCTTTAACTGAAAAGGTTAGGATAGGATTTAGGTTTCTTGGAATCACACGTTGCCATAATGTGATGTGCTATGAGATGGAGACAGGAGATCTGCATAGTTTGTTCAGCAGGGGCTTTTATAGACATCCAGCAGTAATTTCTGGGAACAGTCCAATCTCAAATTATTTGAAAAATAATAATAATTAAAAAATAAATCTATCAATGGTCTCTGAAATAGTTGACCTCACCTTCTACAGAGCCTGTGTTGGTTCTGTAACCAATAATCTCCCAAGCTGATGGCTGACTATGTGACTATGTGTTTTCTTAGTTTCAGAACTAACAGAAAAAATTGTAGTGAGAACTTTAAAAGTGAGATTTTAGAGACAGAGAATTTATTGGTTTTTTTAATATAGATGAAAAAAACATATAGATTTAGACAAATTCTATTTTCTTCACCAAATTAGGTCTGAAATACATGAAATTACATTCGTTTTCAGCAGCATCGCATAGGTACCACTAGAGGACAAATTTTCCAGTCTAATTGATTCTGTTAAGAAAGGTGATTTAACCTACAGGGTCATCATTACTGACAATGATAGAGAACAAACCAGTCTGATTCTCAGATGTTATGGTACAGTTTAATTAAAATGATTTAATAAAATTACTTACAGTAGTTTAGTAATCCTACGTTCTCATTATTGTGAAATTACTTTCCACACCAATAACACACTTAAATCTTTAATGATGTTTCCACGTTTCTGAAACTGAAAACCTTCAATGACTTTTAATGTTATAGGTGAAAACTGTAGATAAATCCTGTTTGTAGCTTCCAAACATACAGACTGTGACATGCTGTGTGCCTTTTGTCTCAGTGTGCCAGGCTAAAAGACAACAGAAGCGCCCTCAAAAAAAAAAAGAGGCATCTTGATCCATTTCCAGACTGGGCCTGAATTAAGGGAAGAACTGCCAATGCCATGGCTGCTCCTTGCTATCTTTTGCTGATCTCATGTTTCGGTTTCACTGGAGCTGATTTCGGGGAGGAGAAATCTGATAGGAAGTATTCAGTGGCCAAGTAAGCGCACGGTTCCTCGGTGCTGAGTTATCCACAGCTGCTTACTGTTAATAGCTCGGAGCGAGACACAGCAGGACTGGTGGGACAGTGGCTGCCTGTCTCCCTGGCAAAATAGGGAATGTCCAAACTTAAACCCGTTCTTTTCCTCAGCGGCGTGGTATTTCGGAAGAGTTTTGCATAACTTTAATGCGTCCGGATAACCAGGAAAAGAGATAGGGGAGAGGGCTGAAACTACAGCACAGCAATGAGGAAAGGCATTGGTTTGCATCCTGCTTATGAAAGAGTCACTGATACCCTGCAGCCAAAACCACATCCAGTTTAACCGATGCTTGTCACCTTGGGGACGAAATTTTCCATTCCGATTAGACAGTTGGGAGAGATTTGAAAGGTTTTAGACTTTCCCTGGCATACCCAGCAGCATTGGCTCTGATAACACGCAGAAAACCAGCTTATATTATTTAAAGGTGAATCCAGCTCTGGATAGAAAGAATAAGATAGGTCAAGCCTTCTTGCCTACTTTGTGTTGCTCATTGAGGTTTCTAGTGAGTCTTTCATGTAAAGGATGCCGCTGTGTATCTTCATTTTGACATCTGTTTCAAAGGGGCTTTTTTCCGAATTATTTTGTACAGGAATGAATGCTTTGGACAGTTTGTTTTGAGGTCACAGCCATTACTGAGGTATAGCTCTAGGTAAAACTGTTTAGTACTTTCAAAAGACTTATTAAGGTTGTAGAACAAGGATGAGAAAGCCTCTGGAGCCTGAATTCCAGATGCACTTGAGTCATGCAGCTGTCGTAGTGTGATTCTTGGGGCTGTCCCGTGTAGGGCCAGGAGATGGATTTGGATGATCCTTGTGTGTCCCTTCCAAGTCAGGATATTCTATGATTCTTTGAGTGATTGCTTTTTTTCATCTGCCACTTTCCTTTCTTTTTACTTTAACACAATTAATGTTTATTTGTGATTGGGAGGAAAAGTAACTTTACAAATACATCTTCCTCATGTTACTTCCAATCTCTCTCATGTTACTCCCATGTTTCTACTTTGTTAATTAGAAAAACATTGCCTATCCTGTAACCAAGGCAGCATTTTTAAATGCCTTTGAACAGTAACTAAAACCGGAGTATGCAAACAGGTTAAGTACCTGCATCATATTTCACTGTAGCCAGTCAGGTGGCATAATTTTACATACAGATATGCAAAGATATATATGTGTAAAATGTAGTTGTAAATATACATGTCCGTTTTCGACCAGGCAGCTGGAGACAGGATGACAGGACACAGCCTTAAGCTGCTCCAGGGAGGTTTAGGTCGGACATTAGGAAGAATTTCTCACAGAATGGATGATTAGACATTGGGATGGGCTGCCCAGGGAGGTGGTGGAGTCACCGTCCCTGGAGGCGTTTAAGGAAAGCCTGGACGTGGCACTGAGGGACATGGTTTAGTTGACGTGGTGGCGTTCGGTCATAGGTTGGACTCGATGATCTCAGAGATCTTCTCCAACCTATTTGATTCCGTGATTCTGGTTTTCAAGCACATACGAGGAGGGGGGAAAAAAAAAAGTATCCCGTTTGTAGGACTGCTCCGTGTTTGGGGCGGGATGCGGCCCCTGGCGCAGAAGGAAACACCGTCCCTGGGTGACCGCCCCGGGCTGCCCTTCGCCCCCGCCCGTGAGGGCACGGCCCGGCCGCGGGC